>JAPUBX010004022.1:772911-1249578 GCA_028672205.1 Proteocephalus fallax | reverse complement strand
GATCACCAACAACCACTGGCCAAAGTTTTTACAGTTCTGATGAACGGCGTAGAGGACACGATTAGCGTCGATCGTCTCAAAGCAGCTTTCGTGGAGGAAACGCCGGTGGGTGAAAATTTTACCCCGGTCCGTGCTCCGTCGAGTGACCCGGTTGCGACCACCATTTTTGACCCAACATGTAAATGAAACTCGGAAAATCCTTTTCCACATCCCCAACCAAAGTACAACCAACCTGTATGTCTCCCAACAACCCCCACGCTCATACCCATTCCTTCGACAACTCGTTCGGGACGCCGAGTACATTTCCCTACCCACCTACCTACCTTTCTACGTATATCTGTTAAGCCATTCCGTCGTTTCACGACTACATTTCTAAGGAGGGTGCCCTGTAGTGTACTGATTAATTAACGTTTGTTTAAAACGATAAATTGGCATGCCTTCTGATTCGAATCTACGCAATGGTCGTCTTGCCTACTTATCTTTGACCCTTTTTGTATAAAACTGTTATGTTAAGAACAGGTTTGTATAAAATCACTGCTGCGTAAATAAAGACGGGTTTTTTTGTTTGGTTCGTGCTACCTTGGATATTCAGTTATTTAACTAAGCATATGCGTTAAATGAAAAATAAAGCAGTCGTCTCGACACAGCATTACCTGAGATGACGTCCAAAATGATGGAATCAAAAATCTATGATTCAAACTTCTATCTGGCATAAGACTTTCAAATGTCTCTTATATTCTCGCGTGGAGTGTTTGGGGATCATTTTAATGTTCGACGATCCAACCACGTTTTATCTTTAATGCTCTAACTGATAGAAAGAGGTTTTAACTAAAACCTCCTGATACGTTGCCCTGTTTATTCTTTACTCGTCACAGATTAGTCGCCCTTGTCCTTCTGCAGAAACACATTATGTGGATACCTTGATCGAGCATCTTACAATTCTTACCACAGTCGATTTCTTAGAACCAAGCCGCTTACCCGGCTTTGTTCAAGAGGCGGCTCTTGCCCTTACTCAGTGGAGTGCATCGCAAAATGCAGCAGTGATTTTCAGGATAGAAAATAAAAAGTTTACCTGGTCGTTGTATCATGGTATGGATCTCCTTCGCCCAGTCCGCCGGGGTTTCCTCCGCCTGCCAAACGGTTTAATGGGTGCTGTGTTCAAATTGGAGCAAAATGTATGAGTTGAGTGTCGAGCGGAGACCAATGACAGGGATCGCATGCACACACCGCTGTACCTGGCATATTTTAATGACCTAAACTGGGAGTCGATCTTAAATTCATGATGCTAACCACGTGGAAGATGGGGTGTCATCGGGATGAATAAAACAGAAGACCCTAGAAGCTTAAATGTTCCATTTTCGATTCACCGTG
The DNA here is from genome assembly GCA_028672205.1 of Proteocephalus fallax. Lineage (NCBI taxonomy): Eukaryota > Metazoa > Platyhelminthes > Cestoda > Proteocephalidea > Proteocephalidae > Proteocephalus > Proteocephalus fallax. The sequence continues at coordinate 1,248,207 of JAPUBX010004022.1, read as the reverse complement.
AGACCAGAGATCACATTTTAAGCTTAGATGATTTTTTGAAAACATTTACTCACAAATCATGTCTAATCAATTTAAATAAATACCTTTTTCGTAGTGTTGGTTTTCTAGAGTTAACAAAAAATGCGATAAGTTCTAAATTCGTTTACTGGATAGCGTTTGTTGTGGGATAATAAAAAAAAGACCGGTTCGTGGGGAATTTTGAGTAGAAAAACGTTTTAGAATAAGTGACTAATAAATAATACCATACATACCTCAATATCTCAGTTGTCTATGTGTGTACAGCTTGTTTTCTTTTCATTAAACCGGGATTATACGGTTGACTTGGCAATACCTTGATGAGGTTAACGTTAAATGCGAATTCCTTGGCGTCAAAAACATCTAGGACCTTGGCAGTAAGTGTCCGAACCTTAACAATTGGTCGGGTCGAAATGCCGATTACAATTAATAATAATGAGTAATTATTGTATGAGATTTAATGAAGCAACGAGGACCGAAACTTTCAGCATAAAAAATTATAACGATGCTTGTCACGAAAATTGTCTTTTAGTTTGTAGCGTTCTATTTTGATAAACGTTTTTTTAAATGAGTAAAAACAGGCGTTGGTATCGTACGTAAGTCATTTAAAATTAATCTTATCGGATTTTTTTCATATTTTGTATGAAATATTGACTGAGATTTTGACAAGTTCCTGTTTCAGTTGATATTTTGAAAAAAAATGTGGATAAATACGGAATGAACGAATTGTGAAATGCCGCTGTTCTTGCAGATATTAGACGATATTCCTTATGCATTGGTTTAAGAGATTTACACTTAGCTGAAAACAGGACGATAAACAAAGATGGTATGCGGATAACAAAAAACCACACGGTGTACACGTTGATATTAATCTAAAGCAGAAATTGTGTGCAACGCGGATAAAATCACGTGTCAAGGTCATTACAGCCTTACTATTCTCTTCGCCCATTCGTTTACTGCCCGCTTGTTCATTTGGGTTGGCTTCCCGCATTAGTATCTCAAAAAGCATTGTGAATGCACCCACATGGTATTTTTGAACGGTATCGAATTCTGAACTGTGTACGGCAGCATTCATTTTCGTTGCTTCTTATGCATTTTTTTATATAGGTTACTCCACAGATGCACACGGAGGACGGTTCAACAAATAGATCTCGGGATGTTTCGTAAGTTGTGCGTCTTGTTCTTACCTTTGACAGGCAGCGATTACAACCCTCCGTCATTAGTACTTTAAAATACTTTGAAGATCTAATGGTACAATTTCACCAGATAGAGCTGTTGTCTGACAAAAACAACGCCCTTATTTCGTTTGGTTCTGAGTTATCGTCAAAGAAGTTTCAAGTAAATGCTTCACGTGTCTCTTTATGGCTATTAGATAGATAATCGTTTCGAAAACGAATGTTGCTTAGAATTTAAAAAAATAGCCCAGTCTGATGATAATTTCGACTCTATCTACCACCTATTGCCACGACATGAAGTGGAGTCTTTATTTTCTCTTCTTCGATATAACCCAATGCGCGTTGGAGCTGACGATAATCTGCTGCTACTAGTAGTTTATCAAGTAAGTTCTGTATTGTAGCTCCAATTAAAACTTTAGATAATTTGTTCCCTGGAATATCTCCTTCGGTTGGGGGTACCCAACCTCGTGCTGACCGTGAATAACATATATTTTAATAACCGTGATTACTGGGTCGTAGTGATCCCCCCGAATATCAAGGATGTGCAAAAAACGAAAGACCAGTCGCCAACCGACCCGACTTGTTTGATTGTGGAAAGAGATCATTTTGCCAATGTCCTACATGGGTGGATTCTCAAAAAGGTTTGTATCCATAACGTCGTCCGCAAAATCATTTAGGTTTCTAACTATGATTATCTGATGTACATAAATCGCCTTGCTGGTAGAACATTAGGTAATCCTAAAGGGAGTGCCGTTCTCCCTTGGGTAACCGATTTTTCCTCACCCAGTGGCAACTTGAGGGATCTCACGAAGACCAAGTTTCGACTGACAAAAGGCGAACGCCAATTGGATGCCACGTTTGGAGATGGCAAACCGCCTTCCAGCCATTCAAATGCTGTTATTAAACCATCCATAACAATGGCTGTGGTTGACAACCAACCCACCGGCTGCGGGCAGCCCTTAGAACTCTTCGTCCCGCATCACCTCTTAGATATGATGCCCAATCTCGCCTACTATACGTACATGGTAAAGTAAAGCCCTATTTTCGGCATAGTCCATGTCCTTCTAGTAAAATAAGTTCATTATTTATCCTGAACTATTGTTAGCCAAATTGTCTGTTCCCATAGTCGAAAATTTCTTCTCTATGAGAAAGACTTCAAGTACTGACGAGCTGCACTGAAATTTGAAAGTATTACATTGTCATTTGACAACCTAGTCTTTGTTGGTGTTGGAGGGCCGATTTCAAAATCACGCATTATCCGCTGTTGTTTCTGATTTCTAGGCACGTCAGACCTCGGTGGAACTGCTCGAACGCTACGTGCGCCCTGTCTACCGGCCGGCGGAGTTCCCCACTAGCGTGCAACGTCTGTACGCCAACACGCCGGAGGAGTGTATTCCCGAGTTTTTCACCGAACCCGCCGTCTTCACATCCATTCATTCGGACATGCCGGATCTAATGCTGCCTGAGTGGTTTTCAGGAAGTTATGCTGACTTCCTATCGTACCATCGGGGTCTCCTGGAGTCTGATGAGGTTTCTGAACACCTCCATGAGTGGATAGACCTCACTTTTGGTTACAAACTCCTCGGAGAAGCTGCGGTCGCTGCCAAAAATGTCCACCTGGAACTAGTGTCTACTAAACCACCCATTAGCAGCCGCGTCACATGTCTCTTTAGCCAGCCACATCCCCGACGCGCGCTACATAGCTGCGAACCGATTGAGGTCTATGAAGAGGCCTCGTCTTTTCTAGTTTCTACATGTGGTGAACAACCTCTGGACCTGGCTGTTACAACGGAGCATAACCTGTCCCAACAAGAGGACGATGCGTCTAAGCGAGAATTCGACGACCTAACCTGTCTCATTGTGGAGCTTTGTGTTGGATGTCGCGTGTCTGGTGTGCTTCCTGATCTGGAAAATAACCTGGAATCAAAAGCGAGACTGAGAAGAGCCCGTCGACTATTTCAGAAACATTCTACCGTGATTCCTAGCGGTCTGCGAAAAGGCTTAGGCGTTCTTCTCTCACCAGGGTGCCCGGTGTACCCAATTAACTTGCTTCGATGTTCTCTGTTTCACTTTCCCCAATGCGTTATCGATTGGCAGAGGATTTTGATTGGTCTTAGGGGTCATTTCGACTTGGAGGCGCTTCATTTTGACGATGGTCCCCTTCCAGGTGTCCTACTGGATGTGTTTCTGGGTGGTGAAAGTATTGGTTGTTGGATGTACGACTGCGTTCCTTATAGTTTGCTCAAACCGTTGACTTCTTGTTTGGAGAAATATGTCGGTCAGTCAAGAGCGGTGTTGAATGCCTTGGTATCGGGGAAATTGGCTCCGTTTTACTTGGCTGTCGGCGGCAAACAGGTGAGTGGCCATTTTAGATGAAACAGTGTTTAAGCCATCATTGCATTAACGGTATCTGACACGTGCTGTAAACCCGTCTCTGTACTTTGAGTATTATTTTGGTCTGAAACTTGATGGGGAATCGTAGACCAGCATATGGTATATTCGCACTTCCTGATTTGTCAATGTGAAATTGGCTATTCATTGACACACATTCACCAGCATTATCCGCATTACCCATATTCCCGAGTGTCCTCCACGAAAATTCTCGGGTCTTGCCTTTGATTCAAACTCGTGTCTCTCACCAACTGAGCGAGGATTCTGTTATAGTCAGTGTCACCTACTCAACCTCTGTACCTACATTCCGTATTTTTAGGCTGTCGAAATGTATCTGATGCCGTTGGTGTTGTCTCTTTTGAGTAGCGAGTCCACTTTCGCGCCCAACTTCTCTAGTCGGCTCTACTCTCGGCGATTCATTCGAAGCCTTCTGCTTGCCATTCGATTGCCTACTTTTCTCAGCATGCTGCTGCCGCCTCTTGTCAACGGTGTCATTTCAACAACACGCCACCGCTGTCACCATCAGTCGTCCAGCCGAGAACATGCCGAGTTTGAAACATCATCGCATGAGAGCGTTTCCGTTATGGGTAATAACACGGAAATCGACGATGAAGACGATCGTGCCCGCGTTTTAAGGCGCTTCTTGAAAACCTTCGGGTCAGTGGAAGGTCAAAGGTGATTACAAAACGACCCCCTTTCGGGTACCATTGTTGGTTGTTAGGTGTGACTTTCAAACCATGACCAAAAATAAGCCGGGCGCCGCGGAATGCGCCTGTTTTCCAGCGATATGGCGGCCCCGGGGGGCTGGTGGTGGTTAGCTCTGTTGGTGAGAGACCTGGGTTCTACTCCCAGGTCATGCCATCACGGGCGGCACCTGTAAAAGTATTCCCGAGAAGCACCATGAAGCCAGTTTATCCTCTAGTTGGAGATGACAGCGCCAGTTTGACTTCATATGGAAGCCAGATGGCGGAAACCGACTTCATCACCCGAAATTCGACCACCCTGACTTCCACGTGGGCTGCTCAAGTGTTGGATGATACGGCGGCAACTTAAACATGTTCTGGCGGCACTTGGGACGCCGCCACCTGTTCAATGATCGCAGGAATCTTCATGGAAGCATCCATGAAACCGGCCTATCCTCCGGCATGACTGACTACTCAAGGTACTACTCCTGTCTGTTTCGTTTTATTCAGCATTTCAGGGGGCGTTGTTCCCACCGTCGCAGCTTCGATAGACTGTATCTGCTGGTTGGCGACCCTACTCGGGCCTCTGGTAACCAACGACCACGTCATTCCACACCTCCTGGAGGCTCTTGTGAGGTGTTATCGAGGGTCCCAACAGCTCACCCCACTGACCTTTGACACGCCAGAAGATAAGCAGGGCGTCACCAAGCTAAACTATCACATCCCCAAGAGTCCCTTGCCTATGCCTGTCTACACATCAGGCAAGATTTTCCCCGGGGATACGGAAGCCACTGGCGCCCTGCGGTGTCTCGAGCGACTCGCTTCGCTCTTCGGAGTTCAGGTACGATGTGGGGAGGTTGCGACAACGAAACCCCCTTTTATTGTGCGTTTACTTCCTACTAGTTGATTAGCCAGCTTCGTGGATTACATTTTTATCACTATTCACCAGGGATACCTAGTACTTCGTGTTTGTTGGGATTGTTTCTGCCGATGGTCTGTTTTTTTCCTTTTAGGGCCAGGAATGGTTGTAGTCCATGATCCCTGTGGCTCAAATCAAATCTCCTACTAGGGTTTAAACCGGTTTCTCGTGGGTTTTTTCACGAGGGTTATCCGGAATATTTTAAGATTTCACGGCGTCCCCTGAGCCATTGTCCATTGTGCCCCGACAAGGGAGTCGAATCCTGGCGTCGCACGAACAGAGCAGCACTATCTGGCAATATCGGATTGTTTTCTATTTTACTGCAGTCTTTGGGACTGGTGAGACAATTTCGGCGTTCTGTGGATGCTTTTGGAGGGTCGGCGATATTCGTTTTGGGGGGTTGAATATAGGATTCCCGGTCTCTTTCATGCGCCCAGGAGGCTCGACTATAAGATCTCCATCCCTTGAATCGAAAACTCAGACGTTTGTTGTAGTTGTTTTCGCGTCTCCTCGTAGGTGCATTACCATATACACTCTCTTCGATAGGTCATTTTGAGCATCTACCTCCCGTTTGTCGATGAGACTGTCGCTTCCGCCCTTTCGACGATTGGAGTCGACGCCGGCTCAACTGAACCTCCCACTGCCATCTGGGATACCGTGGGCGAGGCGAGGCTCGTTTCATCTTTGGTATTTCTTCAGCAGTTTGTGACCTACCTGCCGGCCCCCTACCTCATGGACTGTCTGCAGGTCTGTGATGGACGTTTGATGCCCTTTACGTGCTTATCGATGGGTCGCCTTCCTGCCAACGGATCATCCGGCTTCATGGATGTTGCCAAATAAATAAAATCTGCATGACGTGGGTTGGGGAAACACACGGAAACGCGTCCCCTGCGACGCCCGTCTGTTGATTGAGTGGACGCCTTTGAACCATCAAGCTCATCCAGCCAATCAGAGGCTGGGTAGCACAAATCGTCTCCACGATCTCTAATTTAATGAGCCTCGGTTCCGCTTATGGTCCCTGAGTTAGTTAAGTGTTGTATGATGCAACAGCGGTCATTTCCACCTCTTCGGGTGGGGGAGGGGGCACTAGAGACACCGGCACCTGTAAAATATTCACAAAATGCTTTATGAAAACATCTGCCTATCGGCTAGCTGGATTTAGCCGCATGAAAATGGCCCCAGCTTTGGACATTGATACGATTCCACACCTGGTGTAATGGCAACCGAAAGGCTCAAATAGTCTCGAGCCCTTATTTGGCGGTTTGAAGTTATCCTCGTGAAACTGGTCCCAGGTCGCTGCGCATCTGCTTTAGTGGGTTGCTTTCCCGATTCCATTTGTTTCCAGGAACCCATAATCTCGTGCCTAAGTGGTGCTCTCAACGTCTGCGGTCGGACAGATCGGTGTTTTCCCAGTGGGAAACGTGGTCGTCTTGCCCTGCTGTACAAAACAATTGACTGCATCTACGTCCTGGGCGTCCGCCTTGGCTTTGAGTTGATGCGAAGTCAAATGACGGATGTGGTGCAATTGCTTTTTGTGCTCTTCGACCGTGTCGTGCCCCCAGGACTGTCGGGCACTTTTAACTTTGCATCAGCGGCTTCACCAGTTCGTTTCTTTACACAATCCGGCCATCCATCGGACGAAAATGAAGAAGAGGATGTCCTGGATGAAGAAGAGTTGGGCGAATATGGACCTACGTTGGGTAACGTCTGCCACCTTTTTATCCCAATGGGACCGTCTGTTGTTTTTCCTCTAACCATTATTAACGGCTAGCACTAACACATTGACCATCACCATGCTATTGATACTTCTTTTTTTTCTTTGGCGAGGCCATTATGAATGTTTATCCATGGAAACCTTTTAAAAGTGCCACCAGTGGTTGGCCGATCTGGAGGTCGAGTCCAGGTCCCCCTCACCAACAGAAGGGGCCAACATGTTATATTATAATAACTGTCGTGACAGTCGCTTGCGTTATTCCGCTGTTCCTCAGGTGAGCTTGGGCAAAACGCAAGCGTGGGCTTGTCCTGGCTTCTCTCGTTGACGGGCGTACAGAAAATACGATTCCACCGGACAATAGCATTTTTGAAATCAATTTTAGCTCAGCCATCGCAGGCGCCGCCTCAACCGACCCTCTTCGTCATCAAGCTTGACCGCCACACCTCTGCGGTTACCGTTGCCAAGGAGGAGCCCCTTCCAACGGCCCCCTCTCCTCCCACGCCATTTCCTCCAACCGGTCCTCTCCCTTCCTCATCGCCATCAGCATGCGGACAGCCCCCTCCGGCTCCACCGCTTCTTCGGAGACAGCGTCCCGCTGTTCTGGTCGAGGTTCGCGCCACCTTCACCGCCGAGTTGGCTCACATCGCCTACACGTCGCTCTACAGGCTCGCCGGTTAGTGGGGGTGGGGGGGTTCTTGTATTGTTTGGGATCAGCAGCCATTTTCACAGTTATAAACGACGACTTTTTAGAATCAGTTGATGATTACCTTGATAATTTAGTTTATGCTAGCCTAAATGATCGCGTTATTGAGCGGGAAAACGCTTTAACCTGTAGGGGAATTGTAGGCGTGTATCCTTGTCTAAATTACGGACAAAAATGTCTCAAGATGGTCACCCGAAACTGCTTGGGATAGTCATGTAAGTTGTTCTTGAGTGCGCTGGCGGTTCTACAACAGAAAACTCTCTCCGCTTTAATATGTTCATCCATATTGCCCTGGAGTCTGAGCGAGAGGAGTCCACGGGCGTCCGTGTTGAGGCAACCGCTATTTTTGACATGAATTGATATTTCCGTGAAGATTCTCGTTTATTTTGTTTTACATTCGGCGTCCCCTGTTCCACCCCCGAGAAGTGAAACTGGCCGCTGCATCATCCGACACAGATCGCATGTATGGTTCAGTTTTGGAAGGTGGTCCATTCTAAACCATCCGAGTGTCGTTCAGGCTAAAGGCCTTTGCGGGGGAAGGCGTTTAGGTTCGACAGGCAGCGGTCACGTCCTAGCCACCCTTACAGTCAAATAGGCTATTGCTTCACGTGTCTCTTTCCAGGTGGCAGCCATATTGAGGCCAATCTCTACAACATTGACCGCATTCGCAAACTGGTAGCCGAACACGAGGCAGCCACGAGTGTTTCTGATCCCTCGTCTAATGGCGACCCCGTCAGCGGCCCCGCCGGTGGACCTCCCAAATTGGCCATCAACACGGAATACGAGTCGCGATTGGTAGGCCCGAATGCCCTTCAATTCGCGACACCCGTGTTCACCGACACCGTTTGCCTAACCAATCGCTTCGTTTAGGTGGCACAGGCCTCTAGCATCAAGATGTCCACGTCTTCATCACACCTCCGTGTTGAATGGGAGGAGTTCTTGTCGGCCATGGCGAAAGAAAAATCTGCCGTGCCACGCTTTCTGGGGAAAAGACTCGTCACATTTTCCGGTAGGGCATTTTTTGTTGTTTTTTGTTCTATTACAAGGGGGGCGCGTGCACAATACCATACGAGATCGGAGATTCTTTTCAATGCAACAATATACACGAATTCAACGTTCGACTTGGCCGTGTAGTTTTTTTCATCCTTGCTCCATTGGCGAGGGACTCAGGTCAGGTGGCCACCCACATACAGCCGGTTTATCATGCAGTAGAGAGCCACGTAAATCTTTCTTTTTTTGTAATCCAATGTTGGTTTCGTGTGTACGAGAAGCGTGTTACTTTTACGCGTACCTTCGGGTCCTTCTACTCTGTTGTTGGGTCCCCGAATGATTGGGCAGTTATTTTTCCTGCGGCTAGCTCCTACTAGGGGATTAGCCATGAAGATTTTTCGGAACGTCTCTTAGGTGGCGTCCCCAATAGCGTCCAAAGAGGTGATAGGAGTGGCAGCTGCATCGTTCAGCACTTACCCAAGGCAGGGACCACACATTATACTGGGACTGGTAAAATTTCGATGATGCAGGCAGTTTCCGCCACCACCCAGACTCCAAGTGGCTGGATTGCAGGCGCTGGCTGCTACATGGTCATTAACATTTGACAGTGGAAAAAGCAGTTTGATCTGTCACTCAAGTTGGATTGCCCCGTTTGGTATCGTACCAACTATCCCTAGGACTACTGCATTCGTGTCGTTCGACAAAGATGGGGAAGAAAACTCATCAACCTTTTCATCTCCGTCCCCGCCCCCAAGGTCACAGTGGACCGATAAAGTGTATTGTTCCCCTGTCCAACGAGAACAGCTTCATCACCGCCGGCAGTGACAAAACCATCCAGCTCTACTCGCTTACCACTGCTCGTCAGCGCAACCGAATCACCGCTGCCCCCTGCACCACCTCAGGCCGTCGAAGGTCCACCTCAGAGTACCAGGGCTCCCACAGCAGGAGTACTACAAAACTCCTCCTCCTGCCCCCCACCTCTTCTTCTCCGCCTCGAAACGACATCAGCGCCACTGCTGGAGGTAGTGGTGCCGACTGTTCCGACGCAGCCTGTCCGGCCAGTCTCGTCTTCACGAAGCACAAGAAGGCGGTCTTCGCAGCCGCCTACCTTCACTTCCAGCGCCTGGTCGCGTCCACCGATGGCTCTCTTATAATCTGGGATCCCGTGACTGGACAGATTGTAGGTCTTACACCACACCAATGTAGTGTCCGCGTTGCGAAGTGGACCTGTATTAAATCTGGGAGTTCTAATTCTTCCACAACAGTCTATGAAAAGCTGGAAGACGGAATCGCGGATATGCTCTTTATTCTATACTAATGGGATTCACACCAAATATGTGTATAAAATAGAGTTAACGGCGAGAGCGAGGATTACAGGGCGCTTTCGTAATATTTTGAGTTCTTGCTGGGACCTACAAATCACCGTTGTCCATCATTAGTGCTCGACGAACCAGTCCATTCATTGGGCCGATTTGGCATCTGTCGTTTTAATAATGCCGCCCCCCCTCCCCATAACGACAGGTTAGCAGATTTGCGGCCATTTCGGATGGGGAAAACAGCCAATCCATGACGTCCCTCCTGCGCTGTTCCCATGGCGCCTGCAACCTCCCGGCACCCCTCACAGCGCTTTCCTCGACGGTGGCCTTCCGGAGCACCCTGCTGGCCGGCGACGACGCTGGCTGCCTCCTGGTTATCGATCTGCGCGCGGGCGGCCTTACCTCCACGGCTGCGGTGGCTCAGCGTTTCTATGCTGCGATTGGTCGGTCACTAGATGTGTGCCCTCCAATAGGGAGATCGTCCGTAAAACTCTGGGACTGTAGTCTCGATAATATACTGGGTAAGGCCTCCTCATGCGTGCCGATGTCTTGGTAGAAACAACCGTTAAAGGAACCCAACCCCCCCTCTCTAGGATAGTGTGTCTTGTCGTGGCAAAATTGTTATACCTACATCGAATATTTTGTTTATGTGTGTCTTAAAATTGGGTAAACATATCTCTTAGATGTCTTAGATGTGACGTCGTCTTGCACGAAATAGTTTGTGTTTTTTTATGAATACAATTAGAGTTCATGGGTTATCAAGACGACCTGACGCAGAGATGAGTCGCGTAGTCTGTTTAGTTGCCACCGAATTCAAATTGCTGCGGCTGCCTCCTGCCCGAGGATGAGCCGACTTCTTGGATGACAATTCCATGAAGAATCTTGGGAATGTTGTTCAGGGGGTGAGAACTCGCCATCGCAGCCACTCAGTGCACTGTTGGCGTGGCTTCTCGCCTACTGACTGCTCGCGGAGTTGCTTATGCCGAGCTAACTTTGAAATGTGCTATTTTTCCCAGTGAAACAACAATTGATGTCGACTGGTGCGCTGAGGGCCGTAGCTCCAATGGACAATGACAACCGGTCTATTGTATGCGGGTTTTCGTCGGGACTTATGTCAGTATTTGATATTCGCGCTGGATCCGTTCTCGCTACATGGCGTGGGCATGCCGACTCGGTTTCCCAGGTTTGTGTTTTTTCCTTGACCCGTAGCTCTGTCTGTTCTGCCAAATCAACGCGAATTTCGGGGTGGGGAGGGATGATAAAGTATTATAACTCAAGGAAGGACGAGTCATAGGAGTGGTGGACGCGCCAGGCCGAGGAATCTCACTACTGAATTAGTGGTAGGTGAATATCCTCTTTGATGCGGTGATGGAGGCTGTGCCCGAACGCGGCGGTCAGAGGAGGGCCAGATCGCGGTAGATTGTGGTCCAATTCGGGCTCGAGCATCGCCTGCAAGCCCAGACGCCCCATGTCCGCTTTGATCGAGCCAATCAACGTGTATAGTTGCCTGCCGCTTCGGCAGTGTCAACCTTGCCAAGATGACGGCAGTTTTGTATGCAGTAGGTGGCGCGCCTTTCTGGCGCTGTTGGAGACACCCGCCTTTTGAAATTATAAATGCAGCAGTGAAACCACTACCTTGCGTTGATTATTTTCAGATTTTTAGTCACGCCGACAACGTCTTTTCGTCTGTGTCGTCAGGCGACAAGACGGTGGCCTTTTGGGGTACTGATCACCTCCCCGGGGGATCTCTCAGCTGCCACCGCACCTCTCCACCCGCACCCATGACTAGCATTACCTGTGTCACGCCTTCGGCATCGTCATCATCGTCATCGTCTCTCTCTTAATCGGCGGCCCCGCCTTTCCCACCACCTCCGACGCATCTCCTGTCCTCCCCTCCTCCAAGTGCATTCTCGGCAGGTTTGACGATGCAGCTGTCGGCGGGTTTTCTTCTGCCCCTGCTGTTGCTGCTCGGGTCGTTGGCAGCCTGGCCCTAGGTGGGGGCCACCTCTCGGCAATGGCAGCGCTTCCCCAGACTCTGAGAAGCTGCCTTCTCACCGGCACAACTGCTGGCTCTCTCGGCTTATATTATTGATCATTACTACGTGTATACGTTTCCTTTTTATATTTAACTACGCTGCGCCCACGATTGCTGTCATTCGAGCAAATACATTTTTTTACTATGTAGGACATTTGTGTGTGTGTGTGTGTGTGAGTGAGTTGATGTGTAAACGGTTGTCTGCGGCGATTGGCTGTAACAAAAATGGGGCCGCTTTGTTGTTGTTGCAGTGAACGATGCCTAAGGGGAAGGGAAACGCCAAACCGACGTCCTCGGGAAGCAAGAAGGGCGGTGCTGCAACGGCTGCAGCTTCTGCGTCTGCCGCGGCCCCCGCTAAGGGTGGAACCTCGGTCAAGGTAAGGCCATCCCAATTTTCCTCCATCCAGACCTTTATCTTTTGTCCTGGGTTGGTGAAACATGATGACGACTCACAGGTCGACTTTTCAATGTTGAGTGAGCTGTTATGTCGCGGGAGCTATTCAAAAGAAGTCATTTGGGCCTTGTATTTCGGGTTTGATCTCGGTATTTTCGAGGACGAGTTCTTCAAAAGAGCAACCCCCAAACTCCAATAGCATGACAGCTACGAAGGTCGGGGCCTTCATCATGTCGATTGCAGCATCGGGCATCGTTATTTTTGACAGCATGGTTAATTGCTCTGTGCTTTATCCTGTCTCAAGGTTCGACATATCCTGTGCGAAAAGCAAAGCAAGGCCCTTGAGGCGATCGAGCAGCTGAAGTCGGGACAGAAGTTCAACAGTGTCGCCGAGGCGTTCAGCGAGGACAAGGCTCGCAGCGGTGGTGACCTCGGCTGGATGACTCGTGGATCCATGGTTGGGCCCTTTCAGGTGGGTCTCTGTGTGATCATAAGATGGGTTCCACGCACGCGTGGGCCCATAAAGGGCTAACCGCAATTGGTAGAGGTAGTCCTTGTTGATCGGATCCTATTGTGGGTTGTTCCCTTGAAGGTTCTAGGTCAATAACAATCAAGAAACCGTAGATGAGTGCCGTGGCAATCTGGGACGCGAGGAGGCGGTGGAGGAGGGTATCGCGACTTATGGGCATCACCGATGTCGCTTTCGATTTTACGAGAGCCATGCGGTAGCAGGGACTCTGGCATGGTAACAAAACTGCCCACTTCGAAAACTTTGTACTGCAGAGAGAAAGTCCCTATAAATTATTGCGAGCTTTGAGAAAAGATGTGCTCTGTCAAGAATACTTTATTTAGTGGGCATTCGATGATCAACGGCGTGATATTGGTTCCAGTTGATGTGGATGAAGTCTACGCTGTGGAATCTCTCCGTGAAAGTAGGCACCGACACGAAGATCGCGTTGGTACTTTGGCTTTTCTGCGCTTATGCCCTCGGCACCCCACGAATTTGGCAATCGGATAATCGTCACCTCCTTTGTCAAAAGAGTAGATTTATCAACGCTCTCGAGACCACAAACAAGCACATAGGGGACATGATACTGGTCGTTAATTGTTTTGCGCCGCATTTCTTGGAGATTTTCGTGAATATTCATGTAAACATGTGAAAGTTCATTATCATCACTATTCGACATAACAAAGGCATCGAGGACAGAATCTGTGGTCACTATTGTACAAAACGTAAAAATAGATCCTTTTTGACCCTTTTCAAGAACGTCTCTCCCACAAATACGTTCAGCGACGAAAACTTCGGCTTTTCCCGAAACTAAGGTTAATTGAGCCCGTGTATTCAAAGCGAAGTATTTGGTATTGGTGGAGGGTCATATTAACCAACAACTTTCTTATCGACCTTGACAACATTCATCTCAAAAGTGTGTGGCGTCGAGCAGCTGCTTTAAACAATCGCTAACCCGTTTCATTAAAAAATATCTTAGTTTAAATAATAATCATTTATAAACGACTGTTTTATTATTGCTTTATTTTGTGTTCGCAATATTGCTTTGAATTTAATCGTTGAATTGTGCGATACATTTTTTGCTGTTTTATTTCCGTTCACCTGGGTTGCTACTACGATTCTAGCATTTCCTGGAACCTTTATATTTGTATATATATATATATCCTTTGTGTGTGTTTGAACCTTCGTATGATCTTAACACGGCTGGGTGGCTCGCGTGTCTATCTTTAACTCACTCCATCGAAATTGATTGCTTTATGTATGAAACTGGTTTCGATCATTTTCTTGTAAGCAGATGTTTTTTTTAATTACTTTGATGATAGTGGTGCATTATGATGTGTGTGTCGAATGTGCGGGAATTTTCTCGCCAACTTCCCCATTCTGATGCATTGAGGTATAAATAATTAGTAGATTAAATAATGGGCGGCCACAATTCAAGGTCCGCGTACTTTATTGTGAATCCAGGTGTATAATTATTTTAAGATTTGCCGAATCTTCTGGGAAGCTAATTTTACATCGTTTTTCGCTTATCTTACCTAGAATGTATTTTGTGCTTGCATTATTTCAGGAAGCGGCTTTCGCACTATCTCCATCGTCGGTGGACAAACCAGTGTATACCGATCCCCCAGTGAAAACCAAATTTGGTTACCATGTCATCATGATTGAGGGCAAAAAGTAAGACCCCGGGGGCCTGGAATTATCCCGACAACAATATCGATATTTTGATAAATAAAATGGTATCTTTCACAAGTTTGTTCTCCTGTGTACTGTTCACCTCATCCGTTGAGTTAGGCTTCGTTTCTCAGACATAAATGCAATTATTATGTGGAAATTGGTTGGTGTATCGGAATTATTGTTGATGGCGAAAGTGTTATTAAAAAGAATGATTGTGTTTACGGTTAGTAACGTCTAAACTGAAAAGGGATGTACTACCAGTAGCGACCTTGAGATAACAGTTACTTGTTTAGAATGTGGTGGTATGTCTGGTGGCGTGTGCAGTTGTCAAAATTGAATAGATTTACGAGATATTTCTCTTGCGGAATACATTACAATTCCCAACAAAATAAGAACTATGATTTGTTTAATATCTACAAATTATCAGTATTTATTCTCAAACGTTCCACACGGGTTAATTCTCTTTGGCCATTCTTCACACGTCGCAGGAATTGTTTTGACCACTGGAAAATATTCGTACTATGATCCGGGGATTTCGGTGCTTCGATTTCCAATAATGTGTTAGCATCTTCATATTTGGCTGGATATTCGAGTTTGCATAGCGCTCATTCGTTTTTTTCGTTTCGGAAGACTGCTCAATGGAATTTAGGATACCCAAGAGATTGAATTTCTAATATAATTTGTTGGATTTATTAAAATGAGTTCGGCGGACGAAAATAACTGATATTAGACGTGGGTTGGTAGTAAGTCGGGTTGATACGTTTACCTTCAAGAAATGCTCACGTCTGACAACTGCCGGGTCAAATGAGGCACCTCGCTTGGTTTTAAAGGCACCTGAACAGCGCAAAAGGGTAAAAATGATTGTTTCGAATCCGATATCCGCTTATTGCACAGACGCGCACCGACGATAGAAACAATCTGCGGAGTTAAAACAATAACAAAAATCTCAAGATAAAAAGGCAACGGGCCGACCAACTTACCCATTGGCGCCTTGGCGTTGCGACTCAGTTCAACCCGACCGTGCGCGTATACGAACTGATTATCTCGATCCCGTCCAGGAGAATCGGTCGATTCATATCACATTAAGAAACAACGCGACGTCACCGAAGGACTGGATCACCGAGACACAACTGCAACGTTCTGCAAAGGCCAGTGAGGCGTTTCTACATAGCACGATTCGTGGTCCAACAATTCACTCCTACCTCCTAGAAACCGGCAATTATTCGTTTAAATAACTATGCAAAGGCATTCGGGGTGGATAATAATAATAATAATAATCATTAATAATTGTAGTGGCTTTATTGAGGTCACGAGGACCAAAACTTTCAGCAGTAAAAATAGGCAATATGACAAGTTTTAGATGTGAAAATTGTCTTTTAGTTCCTGTTTCACCTGCTCTGGTGATAATAAAAATCGGGAAAAAGTGGGAATGACCGAATTGCGATAGGCCGCTGTTCTTGATGGTATTGAACGGTATAGTCTTCGCATTGGTCGAAGAGATTTACATTCAGATAAACTGGGATTGAGGGGATGGGAGGGGTCACTTTAAATACGAGCAGCGATTAGTGAACAGTTATTGAAGTGGCGTTGAACGATGATTTCTTGAATAGAAAGAATAGGCAGGCCACTAGAAAACGAGATTATTTTAAAAAGTCTATGAAGGGTTAAAAAGTCAGAACATTTAAGGCCGGGGAAAATAACTGGAGAACAATATACAATAAGGGGAATTATACAGGCATGGACAAAGGTTTTTATGCGGCTAGAGCTTAAGCTAAGTCTCCTGAACCGACGAACTAGGAAGCAGAGTCGACGGCATTTACCAAAGACGGCATCCACATGATCACTCTATGATAACCGACTGTTAAAAATAACGCCGAGGAATTTAGATAATGAGCTCGAAGCGAAATTATGGAGCAAAGGGATTTCGGGAGTGTCAACATCGGCTGTCAGGGAAAATGTAATAAAGATGCATTTTGATGCATTCAGCAAAAGACCATTCTCCGAAGACCACGCGAGTACCTCAGTGACTGCCTGCCCGAGCTGTTGAGAATCACCATCCGGCTTGCATGCATGGCATAAGGTCAAGTCATCCGCGTATTTTATAAGTGTCACGTCGTTAGGGGACCGAAGGCTCGACGCGTAATAGTTGAAACGGAAGGGAGATAGCACAGCGCCTTGAAGTACACCGCAGTTATTTGGCAAGGAGGTGGAGGCTTCATTTCCGACTCTGACATGTTGACGTCGATTAGAAAAATAGTTTTGAAGCCAATTAATCAACCATCCTTCAACGCCATCTTCACATAGTTGAAGAAGGTTGCGGGAGCGTGAGATAGTGTTGAAAGCAGAGGAGAAGTCCAAGAAAACTCCCTTCACGGCTTTCGCTCAGGCATCAAGTGAAGAGTGGAGTATGTTCGATAACGTAGCCACGGCGTCCAGAGTGCTTCTATTTGATTTATAAGCAAACTGAAAAGGTTCATCGGCAGCTTTAAACGTGTCATCTTATTTAGAGAGGAGGTGCTTCTCGATCACTTTTAACCACACGAATGAGTTGGCGATAGGTCTGTACTTCACAGGTCCGGCGGAACCATTGGCCGGTTTCGGAATTGGTGTTATAGCGACATCTCTACATTTCGAAGGAAATGAGCATTCTCCTAACGAATGAAGTAATCGGTCACTGGTGTGTGCGACGAATCCTGGGTTTCATCTGCGCAACCATATCTCAAAAAACGGCATAAAATGCCGATTTTTTTAGACGCGGATAAGCTGCAAATTTTTCTACAACACCGTTGTCTGCAGTGGTTCGGCTACGTTCAACGCCGCCCAGACAACGACCTACCAAACCGGCGAGTCTCTGAGTCATCTCGCCAAGGTTGTGCGAAGCCGGCACTTCGGGCTTCTAAAACCGATGTCAGGTAACCATCAAAGCCGCCATGGAACGCCCAGGCTTGCCGTCATTCGTCTACGGAGTGCGCAGCTCGAGCCAGAACTGGACCACCATCTGCTTCGACCTGGCAGCCTCCTATCGCCGTGCGTGGGCGACCACGGTTGGCGACATGAAGCAGTTCATCTTAGCGACAAAGGAGAAGATGAAGACATCAATTAATTGTGGTCTGTGAATATCTGTATGTAGCCGAAATTTCGAAATTAAGGTTGGCCGCAAGGTATTCCTGATCAGCTGTTCTATATCTACGCTTAATGGGAGCAAGGGTTTTCCCCGTCGCCTTGATTGTTTAAGGCATCGGCAATCAATAATAGCTGGCCATTAGGACGCGGATGAGCCAGTAATGTGGCGTCTGTGGAGTGGAAAGGTTTCAATTTGATCTTTGGATACTTCAATGGGACCCGTAAAGGCGAGGCCATTTGAGCGAAATAGCCAATGAAGCAACAATTAAAGGCATGGCGAAAAATATTTTAAGTTGGCCTTTAGTTCTCAGCTGCGGGTAGTCGGCAATCTCTGTGACCGAACCTCTGGGTGATTCACAAAGTAAAATGGGAAACCAATCACTAGTTGTTAACGGTTTCATAATGTGAAACACCGATATTCACTTGCTGTCGGAAGGAACCACAATTCCAAGCTCTATTATAGGTCTAAGTTCGTTTTTGGTAATGCGCGTCTTTTCCGGCGCGGAAAGACTATGAAGTTGTATTAATGTGATGGCTGATATCGTTTGTTGGCAGCTGACGAGTCCGCGTCACGTTGGCAAGATCAGTGAATTCCCCTAAATAAACGCCTTGCGTGGGGAATTGTAATGCAGTCAAGGTGCTGGATCGAGTTGTAGCCTGCGAATAATGTTTCCATGCTGATTGGAAAGCCGCGCTTACTGTTTTTCTTCTCCGTTTCCGACCACGATCATGTGGAGCAGAAGCGCAGAAGCATTTGACCCGGGTTCCAGTGGATCAAAAAGACTCTTGCCTGGTGGTACGTTGGGTGAGACGTTTTGGCACTGTTCAGTCGCTCATGCAGCCGTGCTCCACCATCAGTGGACGAATACGAGGTCGTGCAATTCTTGGACCACGTCGTCGCGGAGTGTTAGTGATCGTCTCTTAACTCTCGCCGAAAATCTCACAATAATACTCGCCTTCCTTGTCAACTGCCTGCGGGCAGGAATACTACCAGAAATCATCCAACCACGGTAACAATATAAGCTAATTATAGTCCTTTTTCCAGAGGTAGTGATGCGATAAGACGTCGAAATCGTACATCGAGGCCTTCCCAAAGAAAAACAGCAAAATTTTGCGTTTCTGCGACAATTTCTCTGGCCGCGAAACGGGTTCCAATAACTGCAAGCCTAGTTTAAATGTAGCTTCTCCTTGGCGATGGAACTTTGATCGAGACGGCCAACATATCGAGAGTTGTTTTTTTTTAGTGCGCCATTCTCCTGCCAAGTTTCTTTGAAATATTTCACCAATGGCGTCCCCCGGTGCCAATTGACGAGGTGGAAATAGCCGTTTAATAATTCTACACCAAGGCTGCTACATGCCGAACTCCGGGTGGTTGAGTTTCGTATGATACAGCCGGTTTGGGCCACCCGACGGTCTTGAAGTCGCTGGATTACGGGCACACACCGCCGTGCCCATCTTTTTTGACGCTCTGGGGTCAAACCCAAGGTCACCCACAAACAGAATGCGCATAAAAACCGCTAAACCGTCGGGCCACCAGAAATCCTGAGCGGATTCCATGAGCACCAAAGAAGATATCCGGGTTTTTAGAATTATTCTAACCAATGTCGTATAGGGATGTGTAAACACCAGTTGTTAGAGCCGACAGCTAAACCTTTTAAGGCATACGCGTCTCAAAGGATTCCACACAGAAATCATATCTTATGAGGTTTGTTATTTTTATGGCCGTAACGCGAATCGCATTCAGTCAAATCAATCTTCGCCAATTGGGTCTGACACATATTTTGAATCGGGGCCGAGAATCGCCGAAATTAAAGGAGAAGTTACAGAGCTCCCAAGAACTAAGCCTAGACAGCAAGTAGTCCCCCAAAACAAACACCCATATAAAGAATCAAAATGGGTGGTTGGCAATAATCAGACATTTATTTCTGTACAAATCAAATAACGGCACCAAATCACGACCCCTGTGGATCCAGGTAACAGATGGAAGCGACAAGGAAGCTATTGGGTGGAAGCTCAGGGGCAGGCGACAAGACAAGAAACGACTCCCTGTCATCGGCCACGCCAACCACGACGACGAAGCCGTAGATAGGCGCCGTGGCAACCTGGAGCTCCTCGGTAGCCTGGGAGACAGCGAGAAGACGGTGAAGGAGGGTATCACGACTTATGGGCATCACCGAGGCCTTTCGCCACATGTCCCTTTCGATTTCACGAGCACCATGCGGTAGCAGTGCATCTGGGATGGCCAAATTACCTACTTTAAAGACCGTGTACTACAAAGAGAAAAACATGATAAAGGACTAGGAGCTTTGGGAACATATTGCAAATTTGGATATTCTATCGGCTAGACGGCACATACCTCAGACGCATTTAGTTTCAGCTGATGTGGATGAAGTTTACGCTGTGGATTCTCTCCGTGAAAGTAGGCACTGACACGAAGATCACGTTGACGCATCCACTGCTCTGAGCTTAAGGTAACGGCACCCGATGACTTTGGCAATCGGATAATCGTCACCTCCTTTGCCAATTCATCTCGTAGAAGAGAAGACAAGAAACCATCTTCAATGACTAGAACGATGTCTACTTCGAAGGCGGCCGCCGCCGAACGAATGGCATCCAGTCCAGCCTGTTTCTTCTCGCCCTCCTTGGAGAAACCTCCCATGTTGATGACACATCCACTGGAAAACACTTTGTTGTCGTTTTCTGAACGAATATTAACAAATTCCGCCAGTTGGCTGACCTATTAAAGCGATTTTTTTTTAAAAATCTAAACCTCTCACCTGCTCCTTGAAAAGATTAATATTTTCAGATGGGTCCGTATGCCCAAAACAGAAAACCAGCGGGTCTTCTTCTAACCCCCAGCCTTCACACAAGTCATACGGTTTCGTTACAGCGACGGCACTCACTGTCGTAGGAATACATACCTAAATATGTTTTCTAAATATATTTAACAAACATACTTGATTCAAGCTGACATTAAGGTCTACAAGAATTGGCTTGGCTCCGAGTCTCGCAGCGTAGTTCACAAGAATACGACACAGAGTAGATTTACCAACACTCTCGGGACCACAAACAAGCACACGGGGGCCACGAGACTGGTCGTTTATTGTTTTGCGTCGCATTTCTTGGAGATTTTCATGAATATTCATGTAAACATGTGGAAGTTCATTATCATCAATAGTCGACATAACAAAGGCATCAAGACCGGATTCTTTGGTAACTATTTTACAACCATGAAATGTCAAAATAGATCCTCTTTGACCCTTTTCAAGAACAACGTCTCTGCCACAAACAAGTTCTGTGCCGAAAATTTCAGCTTTTCCCGAAACTAAGGTAACGTTGACTTGTGTATTGGCTTCGAACCGAAGCATTTGGTGTTGTTTGAGGACATGTTCGGTACCACCAACTTTAGAAGCAACTTTTATAACTTCCATTTCAAAAATGTGCGCTTAGAAATACTCTTTTTTAACAGTCAATGATAGTTTTCATTTATGAATATTAATTATAAAACAATGCAAAATAAAACTGCACGCATCCGGTATAATCTTTCTTATATTGATTAAATGACAATGATTGATACTATTTTACATGCTAAGGTTCCATCAGCAAGGTAAAAAATACGATATCGCATCTAACATTTCGAGGAGTCGTAAAATGCGAGTTATGTGAGCTTTATTTTATTGAAACGTTTCTAGACCCATAGATTGGTAAAGAAAATCTCGGAATTCTTAGAATGATGTGAATTTGAGAAGGCGTTTAGGGTTGATAAAAAACCTGTTACACTGACAGCGTTCTACAATGATTAGAGTTTTTGTTGTAACACCCCTTGTTTTACCGTCCTTTGACCTTTCAGGAGAAGCGCGCAGTTTTTCTTTGACTTCCGTAAGCTATTTACGCTAGGTGCCCATGCATAGTGTCCGAGTTGCCGACCTTCGCCTTAAAGCGGTTCCTGCAAACTCCTCGGCTATCCCGAACAACGCGAACCTAGTCCGGCTACGGATTAACTTGCTGACTATTAACCACTCACTCTTTGTTACCTTCCTCGATAATAAAATTAATACAATACCACATATTCAATCAACAATCCTCTCTATCATTGTTTGCCTGACACATGTCAATCAAGAGAAGCCCTTTCTATAATGCGTATTCAAAGGACTCCTTTTCGTCTAGCTCAAGGTCTCCAGAACTGAAGAGTGATACAATGTCAGGGTTTGGTTTTACGGTTGGGGTTCAAAAATATATTTTAAAAAGATGTTAAGTTTATTTGAACAATGGA
This sequence comes from Proteocephalus fallax, assembly GCA_028672205.1. Lineage (NCBI taxonomy): Eukaryota > Metazoa > Platyhelminthes > Cestoda > Proteocephalidea > Proteocephalidae > Proteocephalus > Proteocephalus fallax. Next base: position 1,226,294 of record JAPUBX010004022.1, on the reverse strand, counting down.
AATAAATGATGGATAATTCGCTCATTTTATAGCACGTGTTTGTTAAATCATGTTGATATTTGAATTAGCGGTGTTTTTAAAAAAATATTAGAATGTGTTGATATAATGCAAAATGTTCGCTCTTTCCGCCTCAGGTTATGTCAGTTCTGTCGAATATCAGGCTGCACCTTATGGCGACCACTCAAACATCAGCGGCTTCACAAGCTATTTCGTCATGGTTCGCCGAATACGCAATAGCGATATTTTCCAAAGGATGCAAATCTGTTCCTCTTTTGTGTCCATGCTAATTTATATTCCGATGGATAGTGTCAACCAGTGTTGGTTTTGTTTACGTTTTAGTATGCGGGCATTTTAATGCTATCAGTTATCGTGTTACACTAAAATGACCTTAAAAACTCCCTTATGAGGCCCAAGAGAGGTGCTAAATGCGTAATATGGTGGAGAACAAAGGCCGCTGGTTTTGTCAACGGAGCCTACAGACGTCACCTTGTAAGTACACGCACAGTCGAATCCCTTTTGTGAAGGACATTGAACGCGGCGCCGCTTCATGGTTACACCGGCGCTGATGAGTCAGTCATTCCCCGCTCTCTGTCTTACCGGTAACTCCTCGATACCAGTTTGTTCTTGCTGTTTGTCAATCGGAGAAACATTAAAACTTACGGCCAGCGTGCGCTTAGTCTCGACCTTGGATTGGGACGAAGTTTCACTTTCTCATTCAACGTGTCTGATGTCCCTCATGCCATCCTTGGTGCGAACTTCCTTTTCACGTTTCACATATCTGTCAGCGTCCGACAAAAGAAATTCGTTGACGACCCAATGGATACACAGCATCCACCTTGATCCGCCACGTCACTCAGATTCCTGTCTCGCCCTCCTGAAAGGCCCCTCACAATCAATTTTCCAATCTCCAAACCTGAATCCAACCCAACAGAAGCCGTTACACGACGTAGCCCGCCGTATAAAGTCTACGGAGCCTGCCACATTTCAGCGTTATCGTTGTCTCGGTCAAGAAAAAAGACACAACCTAAAATGAATTCGGAAGAATGATGGAGCTTGGCATCGTACGCCCGTCCGACCGCAAGTGGTCATCCCCGCTTCGTATGGTTTAGCAGCCTACACCCGGGGATTGGCGTCCTTGTTGTGACCATAGAGCCCTGAACGCAGTGACAATTTCTAACCGCTATCAACTGCCCCACATCCACGATTGTTTTTGTTCCAACATGGAAGGATAATATTTTCCAAACTAGAGGGCATATCACGAGATACCGATCGCCGCTGAGGAGATCCCAAAAACGGCAATAAACTTTTGGATCGTTCGAATTCTTACGAATTTCATTTTGGCTTAGGAACATATCACAATCTTCCAACGCTTATTCGACTCGATTCTTTTATGGACGACATTCTCCTTGCCAGCAAAAACGCAGTAGAGCACCTGCAGCATTTGGAATTGGTTTTTCGTCGCCTGGATGAACACAAAGCGTCAGCTTCGGAAATCCCTCGGAATGCTGAACATTTACTGAAGATTCATCAACGATTTCGCCGCGATAGCCTCCCTGTAAACCCCTCGGACCTCCAGTGGAAATGGACAGGTTAAACTCTCACCAGAACAGAGTGCAGCCTTGCAAAATTTGAATGCCTGTCTCGCTGCCGCTATATTATTTGCTCATCCGCGCCCTGATGCCTAACAATCGTTGACGGTAGATGCACCGAACACATCAGTCGGCACTGTACTCATCCAAAGGGACGAGGATCAGCGACAACAACTCGCTTTTTTTTCGATACAGCACCTTCGGTCGTGAATTATCTACGGCTTAGCTAAGCAAAACGCACTTTCGCCATTTTGTGAAAAGCGGCCGCATGTTCACTGTCATGGACAACGAGCCGCTGATATTTCCCTTTGCCTTCCGCCATTCTTGCTACAACGAACGCGACATCGGACAACTATATTTCCTTTTTCAGTCAGACCTGGAATTCCGTCATATCCACGGCGCAGATAATGAGGTTGCCGACGCCCTTTTGCGAGTCGAGTTGAACAGTCTGCGGCTCGCTATGAGGGTTTACCACTTTGGCCCGAAGACGCAGATCTTATAAACCTAACTCTCTCTCGGTCCTGGCGACAACCGAGATGCGTCTCCTCGGCCACTAGTTCTGCGATGCTTGCGGCGTCACGTTTTTGATAGGGTTAATGGTATCTCGTACCCTTGCATTCGCGCGACCATTCGATTAGTGGCTGAAAGGGTTTCTTGGAAAGGGTTGCAAAGGGACTTCCGCCTTTGGACATGGTCATGCCTTCGGTGTCAACAGGTATAAGTTTATCGTCACACCAAGACTCTGATCGGCACGTTCGACGAACTTGACGGATTATTTAGTCACGGTCATTTGTACTTAGTTGGCCCATTGCCCTCGTCTAAGGGTTTCCGCTACTTTCTGTCCTGCGTAGATTGCTTCACCTGTTAGTAAAGTTATACCGCTAGCGAACATCAATTCTGAAACGGGTTTCTCTCCTTCTTGCAGGACTGGGTGGCACGCTTCGGATCTCCTTGGCGTTTTACAATCGACCGTGGGGCACAATTCACATCAAATATTTCCCGAAAGATGGCCACTTTCTTAGATGCGAGCAAATCCGCACGACTTCTTACTATCCCGTGCTAATCGGATGGTTGAGCGTCTCCATAGAACACTGAATTCCTTCCTCATGGCTCAAGATGACCGAGAATCTTTGGAAAACAATTTGCCTCTCGTCCTGCTCGGCATTCGTGCGACTTTAAAACCCGACGTCGACTCTTGTCCAAGAACAGCTGCGTCGGCTCTGACTGTCTCTTATCTACTTCAGCGGCTGAGACATTTTGCTAGGAGCGTTCGGCCTTAAGAAACCAGACCGCAGAAGTCCGGCTCCAAGGTCGACCCAAAGTTGCAAAAAGACCCACGTTTTTCTGCGTTTTGATCGAGTCTACCGTCCTCTTGAACCACCATATTATGGTCCTTTTCCAGTACATTCTTTTTCTGATACAACGTTTAAAATATCCATGAAACGGTTTTAATTGATCGACTTAATAAAGCTTTTGTTGAGGAACTTTTTTAACACTGTTCCAATGGACAATTCGCCCGAACTAACTGGTTAACTGAACGATGCGATTTCTACCCGAAAATCGGGTTATGTCATCTTCCACGCATCTGTCTGAAGGAGTTCGGAACCGCCTGACGCATTGACGAAGAGGTCGAGTCATCCGCAACCCTACGTATCAAAAAAACGTTGCCCATTAGTCCCCACCGCCCATCCTTATTGTATCTCTTCCCCTGTCGACGAAGAGTCTTAAGAAGGGAGCTCTGTAGTGACCTCAAAAGCTCTCTTTTTGTTTCAACGGAAACGAAGCGATTCTCTGTCACGAAAGCGCCGACGCCGACACAACTCTGTGTTATTCCATTATTTGAAAAAAAACAATCCCGATTCTACTTTGGTTTGCGTTTTTATTCACAATCCCTTTTAGTTGTGTACGTCATAAAAAGGCAACGAAGACGAAAATAAACACAATTAAATTAATTTAATATTAAATTAAATACTTAATTAGCCTTACAAGGACCACAAGATCTTACAATTATAATTTATGACAAAAATCTTTTTCTTGGGGAGATGGTGTTGATCATTGTAAATGTAATGCATACATTCAATTTTTGACCTGTGACGACGATTCATTTTTCTCTGTCACGCAACGCCATACAATGGTAGCTGTGCATCGATGCGAAGAAAGTGAACGCAACAGGTCGTTATTTGACGCAATGTCAATGTCAAATAATATACGGAAGAATGTTTAATTCAGTTAAATTTATGATCTCTTAAGAGTGTAATTTCAAAGTCCACGCCGTTTTGCGACCTTCGTGAGACGTTTTGAAAGAAACACATCCTCAACATGCATTCGCTGTTTTCGACAACCTTAAATTCGTACCAGCTAATCCCGGCCACGCGTTGCTGGGTTAAGGCATTCGGCATTTTCAGTTTACCTCGTGGTTGTCTCAGGCTGAATCCTCGTACACTTCTAAGCCACTAAATCCTCCCCATTTCACAGGTGGCGTTTCTAAACCTGCTCGATCTCGTCGATAGACATCACAGCATTCCCATCACTTGTTTTTGGTTGAACTCATACTACCCAGATTTCGTAATTATGCACAGCCACGCGTTACTGTTTCTCAGTTACGAAATTTCTCTGCTTATTTTGGTAGACACGCGTATTGTTGTTTACTTATACAAAAATACAGGCGATTGTACTGAAGTAGCTGTTATCTGCCAAGCGTTGATGTGTCTACGTAAATGACATTGCGGTTTACCTTGTGTTCGCCCAAATGGAAAATACAGTGAAGAAATTTACCACGGACACATCAATGCACGCAAACCATGCTGAAAAGAAGAATAGGTTTATTTAGAAATTGCACATCCCGGGCTCCGTAAACCACAGAAACTGCACTCAGTGACCATATGACCCTCTCTCTCTCTCGTAGATGGTGCGTCGTCGGTTCTCTTCAAAGCACTCTTTCCATTGAATCCCTACTTTTCCAAAGACCCAGGCCATCCCTAATCGTTCGCGCCAACTGGGAAGTGAGGATGCTTAATTGGTCATAAAGAGATGATTGGAATTAAAGAAAGTAAAACCTGTGATATATACATTCCCGATTGCCTGACCCATAACCCTATAACAGAACCCCCTTTCGTAGCATTGAAAAGGTAGAAAATAAAAGAAGAACCTTAAATTTCCAAATCCTTTTTTATTAAAGGATTTACTTGACTGTCCCAGCTTCTGTCAAAATATGGAGCTGGGCCGGTTTCCCGCGTCTCGATCACACAACATACATTGTTAATCGGAGAAGCAATTCGAAGATTGATTTAAACCGAACATAATATTTTTGTATTCTTTCAACAAAAATTAGAACCCGATCTGGGCTGAAACAACCGCGCAAAATGCGCGTTATTACTGACCATTACGTGTCGCTGGCGTTGGTTTCCATGGTAAAATCGTCCGCTTTATCACCGTGAAATTTTTTATCCAGAATCTGGTTCTAGTCTGTGGCTTTAATCCATCCTATTTCGCAGGTGTCCATTACACGGTGTTTTACTTTCGACAAATAATATTTGCAGTGAAATTCACGTTATCCTGGGAGAGCCTTAAGTATATTTATTAATCTTTTTTGATGACAGGCTCTGGGGAGCACTACAACGTTTTGTATATTGTTTGTATACGCGGTATTTTAGTAGCGTAGTTTGGATTCCCTGTAAACTGATATATGTGTGTCAAATGACATAAAAATGACAAGTACAAAAGTGAGATCTAATTAAGAAAATAATTAAACGTCTCTGCATTCATTTCGGCCTTACGAGTGTATGAGGCTATTACATTTATTTTTGTGATTTTCAATTTTTTGAGTGAGCCTATTGTGTGTACCCCGTCCTTATTCTAAATATACACCGACGGATTATATTAACTCTGTGTCCTTCTTAAGTTAGATGAATGTATTATTTATTTGTTGATAGCTTATTTATGCCTTCCGTAATACTGTTTTAGTCGAGGTTTGATCAACTGCGATATGATTTAAAGAAATTGCGAGACTCGAGACCCCCTGAAGCCAAATCCACCACCACTGTTGACCATGTTGAATCAGAGCAAGAAAATCCCGTAAATCCGATCGAAACGGTTAAATCCACGGTATTTTACCTCTTTTGTTTGTTGTAATTTTAAGTATAAGGTTGTATCGTTTTTGGATTAATTTGATGCACTTAGTGCGGCTGTCTGGACTACAAGCTTGCATATTTTAGCGGCCATTTGGATTAATATGCTTCCATTTTGGAGTTGATCTACAATTCTTTCGCGGGAATAAGTACTTATTCGATTTGACGCGTCTATTATATTTTTTCCTATTCTAGGTCCAGCTGCCATGGTGGTGGAGATTATTAAATGGAAGCTGGCGTGTCCAACTTGCCTTCACTCTCCTCTTGTGGGCTTCTCTCCTTAACCTGGGATTTGGGGCCGTCTTTTTCGTGTGCGCATGCCTCTATTGGCTGTTTTTTTGGGGCACCGACACCGAAATAAGACAGCGAGCAAAGGACACGATCCTCGCGGGCTGGTACTTCGACAACACCCGAGTCGTGTGACAGCTTCCCCGACACACCATATCTTTTATAATTATCTGCTCTGTCATCCAGTCGAATTTGCAGTGGTGAACTTTCGCAGGATGCCACGTGGTTTCTCGTTTTACAGGCATGCCAGTCTGTTAAATTGCTTTGTTTTTCCGTAAATGTTGACGGTGTTTCGTTTGTACCAGCTGAACCATACATACTTTTGGGTCAAAGTAAACATTCGTCAAATGTACATTTTGAACTTGGTTTTGACATTCAGGCTCAGTGGGCCTCCCCATCATCTATTTATACCATTCACACATTTTTATAAGTAGATTCCCTTTTTATATCAATTCACTCTCAATCCTTAATGGAATTTAACCTTTTTCCGGCGTCATTAACACAGGTCACTGCGATGTAAACACCTTTTTCTATAGCATACTATTGATGTGAGAATCAAAATAGCTCGATGACTGACGACTAATGTCAGTCATAAATTTTTATATTGTTTATTATCTAAATAATAGTTAAAGCGTTACCCAAATCTAATTCTATGCCCACCACTCGATGAAAATGGTCCTAGTGCGTACCCCGAGAGATTGTTATCTCAGGTGGGTTGCGGATTATCCGTGTCTAGCATAATATTTATATCGGTAGTAAATACCCCCCCATTGCTAGCTTGTTATACTTCGTGCTCCGAACACCACAGCAAACGAATACACATGAACGATGCGCCAGTCGAGCATGTCCCAACCTTCAAATATCTGGGCTCCAACATGTTGCTGACTGGTAAAGCGAAGGACTAGGTCGAACTACGCATTGATAGAACCAGAAATGCATTCCACCAGTGGCGTATAACCCTCTGGGAGCCAACCGATATACGCCTCTGGACAACGATTCGCGTACACCGCGTCGCCACCAACCAATCTCCAGAATACACCCCCCTACACCACATCAACGTTCCCCACAACAATCTACAAATTGGCGGCTGGAACGTGAGGACGCTTTTGGGCTCAGAAAGCCAATGCATCACCGCCTGCACACTACACACTGGTTGAAAGTTGAGAAGCACATCCACTCTAAATTGGATGACACGCTTAAAACTGCCGAGGACCCGTTTCAGTTTGCTTATAGATCAAATAGACGCACTCTGGACGCCGTGGCTACGTTTTCGCACACCCTCCACTCTTCACTTGACGCCGGAGCGAAAGCCGTTAAGGCAGTTTACTTGGAATTCACCTCGACCTTTAACACTGTCTAACGCTCCGGCATACTTTCTCAACTATGTGCAGATGGCGTCGAAGGATGGTTGATTTACTGGATTCAAAATTATTTTTCTAACCGACGCTAACACGTAAGTGTCGGAAATGAAGCCTCCACCTCCTTGCCAAATAACTGCGGTGTACTTCAATGCGCAGGGCCATCTCCATTCCTTATTAGCTATTATGCGTCTAGGCTTCGGTCACCTAACGATGTAGCACTAATAAAATACGCGGATGACCTGACTTTATGCCATGCATACAAGACGAATGGTGATTCTCATAAGATCGGGCAGGCAGTCACTGAGGTACTCGAGTGGTCTTCTTTTGAATACATCAAAATGCATCTCTTACATTTTCCGTGACAGCCGCTGTTGACACTCCTGAAATCCCTTCACTCCATGATTTCGCTTCGAGCTCAAAATCTAAATTCCCCGGTTTTATTTTTAACAGCCGGTTATCATGGAGTGATCGTGTAGATGCCGTCTTTGGTAAATGCCGTCGCCTTTGCTTCCCAGTTCGCCGGTTCACGCTCTAGCCATATAAAAACCTTTGTCCGTGCCTGTATAATTCCCCTTATTTAATATTGTTCCCAAGTAATTTTCCCTGGCCTTAAATGTTCTGACTTTTTAACACTTCATAGGCATTTTTAAATTATCTCGTTTTCTAGTTGTCTGCCTATTCTCTCCATTCAAGAAATCATCGTTCAACGCCACTTCAATTGCTGTTCACTAATCGCAACTCGTATTTTAAGTCACCCCTCCCATCCCCTCTATTCAAGTTTATCTAAGTGTAAATCTCTTCGACCAATGCGTAGGCTATGCTGTTCAATACCCATAAGAACAGCGGCATAGCGCAATTCGTTCATTCCTTTGTTGTCCCGAGTTTTAGTTTCACCAGATCAGGTGAAGCAGGAACTAAAAGAAAAATACTTGTTATACTGTCTTGTTTTATGCTGAAAGTTTTGGTCCTCGTGACCTCAATAAAGCCACTACTATTATTACACGACGACCGAATGTACGAAGCATGTCTCTTTGAAGTCCGTTTACCTTATTATGGAGTACGGCTTATAAGATGCCAGGTGGACATTCTAGTTATTACCTTTACCATGCTGACAACTCCGGCCTATAAGCCGTGGCATTCGGAATTGATGGTAGGGCAATAGCGACTTGCTCGTGTGGGAACCACTATCCTCGAAACTGGTTCGAATCCGATTTCGCGGAAGACCAATCAACCTCTCCGTCACAGCACCCACAATGATAGCAGAGGCCACAGCGAAGGACGACTGTTACGGCAAGTTACAGGATGCAGTAAACAAATTCCCTAAAGGCGACATTCAACTCGTAGCGGGCGACTGGACCGCCCGCAATGGCCCTCGGACCAGACCACTCGGCATATCATCGGAAAATTCCACCTCGGGCAACGATGTGGACTGTCGCAGGATCGTCGTTCCCAAAACGCACTTCGAACACCCTAAAAAACGAACGCGGTACTCCAACGACGGTAGCACTGGGCATCCTCAATCGGCGACTGCAGATCATTTTGGGGTGCGGAGAAAAGAAACAAATACGGAGATGGGCCGAAAGGTTGAGCGACTGTTCGATCAATTGTTAAACTCAAAGGCACGACACAACCCGGACCAGAACCCCCTGATGCAACAAGATACCTACGACATTGGCAACGACGCACCAACTTGACCATACACTGCAAACGCAATTCTTGAGCTGAAATATGGAACGTCGTTAGGGGAAAGCACTCGAAGTGTACAAGGTCCGCCTGCCGATCTTCTCCACGAATTCTTCTGTTCAATCTGGGAAAGCGAGTGGTTTCCTGAAGACTGGAGCACTTCCATCATACTCCCGCTCCCCAAGAAGGGCGTGAAGACCAGTTGTTTCAACTACCGAGGCATCAGGCTTTTCGAAATTGCCGCAAAGGTCTTCTCAGTACACCTCCCCAATCGCTTCAACGCATCACGAGACGCACGAACCCACCCCAACCAAGGGGGCTTTCGACGTGGCCGCGGTGACAGAAGTTGGCGTCTACTGCGCTGCAATCCGCCTTATCTCAACCAACGGCTGCGAAACCTGGCCACCGTGCGTCGAAGACCACTGGTGACTCCGATGAGTGTCTAAAGACGACTAGTGCGACCGTCTGTCTCTCCAATGACGATATACGACGCCGTCGTGCAAACACTGAGAAGCTTTGAAAACGCGTCGGCTGCAGTGGTTGGGCCACCTTCTAAACCGGCCATCCATGGAACTTCTCGTCGTCAACATGGCAAGGTTGGCGCTGCCAACTAAAAACGTGGGCGGGCACGATCAAAGTGGACATGGAACGCATGGGCTTGCAGTTCATATACGCAGTCGGGGTCAGAACTGGACAATTATCTGCGCCAACCAGGCTGCCTCGAATCGCCGCGCATGGGTGGCCACGGTTCGTGAAATCCATGAAGCAGCAGCCGGTTTAACCTCTGGAAGGAGTAGATAGCCGCCACACAAAGAAGAAGTCGGCTGTAGTTGTTTGGACACGTTTTACGTCAGCAAAACTCTCTCTTGAGCCGCCACCATGCCCAAGTTGGCGTTGACGTAGTTGTCGTCTACTGAAGCATGGATGGGTGCCGTTAAATCTGGATGGGTATCGTGGAAGGGTAGGCGGCTTCTCTGTGTTTGCACCTCGACGCCTTATGTCTACGTTGGATAATTGGGCACACCAGTCCACTTTCGATATTCGTCGCGGACACCAGCAACCGAATATTTTCAATCTGCCTTTGTCAAGGTAAACGTTAACGCGTCGATTACCCGCTCAGACTAACAATATTTTCTGTTGTTCATTGATAACAACTTTGTGAAAAACCTATCATTTGCACGAGATTTCGAATTTCGGTTAATCCAATCAGATTGCTTTAATCAAACCAATCACCGGTGTGAAGAAGTGACTCACTTAAACCCGACGCCGCCGAAGCAACTATGAAGGTCGAATTTTGTTTAAGTTGTTCGTGGTTTCGATGTCCATTTGTATTGAACGACTAAAAACGCGGCCACCCTCATAACCTGTCATGAGGTTGAATAAGATCGCGCATTTGGTTAATCTATGACAAGATGAAAGGTACTTTTTCGTTTATAAGGAACGGCCAACCCATTTGCTTGAATCGTCGGGAAGTCTGTTTAACTGATATTGACGAATACCAGCAACGTATTTAGTTGTTCTTTGATGAACAGATAAATAACACAACCCCACTACACAATTTATCCGCGTTGGCTAAATTAACCAACGACGAATTTATCCCCATTCGAATTGAAACGACGCATTTTAAATGATCACAAATAAGCAAATTGTATCTTCGGTATCGGCGATTTCTTTAGGTGGAATACGATAGAGCATGTATAATAGATGAGATACGGGTTCGAGGGTGGGGGAGTGAGAGGGAGGAAGAATCGGCCAAACACACACACATGCTCTTAAATAGAAAACAAAAAAGAATCAACCGGGTCACTGTACATGCACTCGCCTCCCAGCGCAAGGTTTGATTAACGTGCCTGATGAAAGATCCAATTCACTCAGTACAGTCCCGAATCATGCTGTAACAAATACAGCGCTGGGCGGGCACCAGCAGCAGACCCTTCGTGTTCACCACCACCACGACGAGCATAGCAGTGACTGCCACCACCATCTCCGCTACCATTGACCAATGGGAAGGCGCCGCCGTGGGCTTCCACAGTTCCCGGCACCCTGGCAACATCGATCGGTTTCCAGGGGTCGTTGTAGGGCACATAAGAGGGCGCTGACAGGGGGGGCTGGAAGCAGCCTGAGGTGGAGGAGTATGTGGCGGTCGAGGAGGAGGCGGAAGAGGAGTGGGAAGTGGGCGATGATGCTGTGACGGTGGGTGTGGAGGAGTTCAACGCGCCAATCGGATGTGTCGGGTTTTCGTGAACCGGTGTCCCCATAAATGAGAGCATAGACTATAATGTAATAAAGAAACAGCTGATTGGTTGGGGAGAGGGAGCGGGTTAACTTCTACAATACAGATTGGTTGGAATGGGGGAGGGGGCAGTTCCCCAGTCACCGAGTAAGATGGAGATGACCCAGCAAAAGGAACCTTGGAGATCGATACTGCCTTCCCCGGCAAATGGAGGTTGATTTTGCGTGAAAAGCGTTTTTTGTTAAATTATGTTCCGAAAATAGGATAAGGGCGAGATAAAATGTGTAAGCAACTTGACGAGGCTCCGAGAACCTACGACGGCGTCAGGAACCAGAGACTTTAAAGTTTAAACAGATGGTAACAGTAAACACACACACATGGCAACACAAATCGAAACACACACTCGCAATAATGCTTTCCCGGCCCCAGAAACGTGGACTCTATCTAACGCTGGCCTCCTAATAATCGATACTACAAGCTGGGAGTGATATCCGAGTAACGTTGAGGGCTTGTATACAGCGATCCCCTGGAAAAGTTGAAGAAAGGAGCTTGCTTGCAAGCGCGCGCCTACAACACCAGCATCAACTACTAGAACTAAATTCTGTAGAGAAATAAATTTCCTAAAAAAAACACACGGCACGAGAACTGAAGCCAAATTGGTTTCGACTTGTCGAGCGAAAGGCATCCTGTGCGTAGGACGAATGTGATATGCCTCACCCTAAGTGGACCAGAGGGTCGTCAACACCAAAATAGTGAAAATCTAGAAAGGCTAGATGACCCCTGGTACGCAGCTGCTGGTACGCATTCTTGAAGCTGTCCATGTGTAGTTGAACCTCCTTCCTCGCTTGGCTATTGGGGGTATTGGGCTCCGATCGGCGATAGACGCCGCCCAAAGCAAGTCAGCAAGCACTACCCCTACCTCTTCGAGGCCGATGGGATGCTGGACACAGCTGCCTCGAAACAAGTCCATGCAAGGATCATTCCAGAATAATCAGATTCTGCCAAACGTATCGGGTAAGAAATTAAGAGTTCTATAAAAACTATAAAAATAACAACAACTAAAAGAATTACCACCTCCAGAAATTCCTCAGAGCGTCCATGAGATTTCGAACGGCGGCGGTCGCCAACAGTGCCACCACCACGTCGACCTGAATCGGCGCAGTCTTCCGGACAAGTGAGATCGAAGAGCAGACCCCCTCCACCTGCCGACCCAATGGCCGATGAACACTGCTCAGCGCGAATGTCGACTGATTCAGGGAGGATGCGCAGACGACGAGCTAGGCGTGGCGTTAAACGTCGTCGAGTCGGTGGTTTGAAGAGGTCCGTAAAGGCGGCCAGATCGCCTACCTGGAGGAGGTCGAAATAGTACCGGGCGTAGACAGAGGGCGGAACGCCGGTGTTGAATTGAAGCAGACTCAGGGTGTGGCGTTCAAGGTCATTTCTGCGCGAAAAAAGACAACAGAGTTAGAACACACATAGAGCGACATTTTAAGATTTTTGGCGTACGTGAAAGTGGTTTTGGTGAGACACATTATCAGTGTCCTGAACGTGTTGCTTGTGCCATCGTGCGTTTGTAAAAACATGCTATTTGGGGATTTGTTTTCGTCCGACTATCTAGAGAGGATATATAGAGGAGGGTAAACCGACTTCATGTGAATTACGCATTGGTTACCTCCCCAGTATAGTGACCTAGAGATGGTGAGACCGTGAAAAAGAGGGATACCAAAAATAAGCGACAAACGAATTAATTCATTTATATTGTCTGTCTCAGATCATAGGACTAAGACTCCACCTTTTGGTTTAGCGTCGAATGCCGAAGGTGCTGGTCCTGGTGGCACCAATAAAGCACGGTAGCTAAGTGTTAAGGTGACAAAATAAATATTAAACAGCCGGTAGGAAAGCAGTGCAAGGTTTGAGCAAACTGTTTGCTTCGCGATTCAAGTGCTGAAATCTGGCGCGAGGCCTACAGACCGGACAAATATACTGTTTAACTGGTAGTGTTAATTGCAATTGGTAAATATGATGCGTAGCAAACGGCCGCCCGAAAGCCACCCACCCCCCTCTACAGAAAACCCTCGGCAAACTGATTGGTTGGCAGGGGGCGACCACGAGGCCGCCGCGCACACGACACACCGGCATTTCCCCCACGTTTAATCCGACCTAACTTGGCATCTCACCGATTCCCCCAATGCAACCAAAGATTCGTATCCCCCCCCCCGGCCTACACAAATATCTGGGGAAACCGTTAATTTATAACACAAGCGAAGCCAAAACGATAACCGCGTGGTATCTGTAGTGAATCTCTAATGTGAGGGGACCTAATCCGGCGTCACGTAAATCAAACTGTGTAGTACATCGTATCGCAGTCAATTTGTCGCGACTCGTATGGTAATTTTTTGACCAGAAAAATATGACGTTTGATAGAAACTAGACGTTCCACCACTGGTCCAAAAGTAGAGGAAGAAAACGAGCGCAAAAATATTAAATTCAAATTCGCGCGGCAAACTCGTGCTAAAATATAAACCGGCCAAGAAGATTCCAGGGAACATTTGTTACAAGTGGCGGCGTCCCATTGCCGTCCGTGGTTGCCTGACCTAGGAGTCCCTCATCAACAGAGTGAGTATGCTGACCACTACACCATCGGGCCACATATCCGGGAAAGGTTCTCACATCGTGCGTCCTCGTAGCAGAGTGCACAAATAAAAAAACCATTCAAAGGGGGTTATTAACAACTCTACGTGATCTCAGACAATATGATCATAACACAGATTATCAGCAAGCCACCCAGTATAAATGAACGAACAATTTGGTGTTGGCGTACACACATCTAGCGACGTGAATGCAAAAAATGTCAGTTTAGCGCGCATACAACAGAGGAGAGAGAGATAGAGCGAAGTCCTGCCAACGTGTAAACACAAATTACAAAAGGGTACTAGGAACTAATCGGATAAGGTCTATGAGTCACCACCGCACTGTGAGCGTAATCGACCTCAACTATCACAAAAGCAGTCGTATAAGAACCGATCAGCCCTGCTACGATTAAGAATACCAGCATACACAATTATACGCCCTTAGATATGTAGAAGAGCATGTGATACTCACAGGTCATCGACTTCAACATCTTTGAGAAGCTGGCAGTAGTCCGCATTCCAGACAGCTTGGTCATCGAGCACCTTCGAAGCAATAAGAATGCAGGAGAGCAACTGGCGGCGCCAAGACCAGGCCAGGAGGTGGACCTCGAGCCCACTGATAAGCCGCTCCAGGTATACCTAGGCGATGGACACGTTTATAAAGTATTCTGAATGTTTTTGTCTCAAAAGTTTAGAGAACAGACTAGAGCGGCGATGGCGCTTTCAGCGGTGATGAGCGATGAAGAAAATAGAAGATTCAGGAAATGCAAAATCTGTTGTTGGGAGCGAATCCAGGAGTAAGAGGACCTTCGATCTGAAAATGGCGACTCCATGAAGCAGCTGGAAGACGCTAGCTACAATGATAAGGAAGACAATTAATAAGGAAGAAATCTAGGGTGAAATTTTACCCAAAAACCGTTAGGTTAACTGTTACAAAATTAAACCCAACGTCCTGAACTTACAATTTGACCTTTGAATAGAAATCACAAATGATAAATAATTTATGTGTAATAACAATAACAGGAAAATAAATATATATATCTCACGAAAAGTGGATGGACACGCTCATCGTAGATCTCGTAGACTTCTCTGTATAATTCGGGCATAACAATACACCCATTTATCAAATCATCGGTGGATGTAAGACTGGGGGATTGGTCGCACTGACGAGCTATTAAAGGATCACAATCCGAAGAGTGAAAACAAGTACGAGAAGAGTTCTTATCGTTGTTCATCTCGTATTTCATCAGTGCACAAACGGCTACCGATACGCAATGCAAAATAAGTTTTGCATCAGGTTTTGATAGACAGCCACCACTTATGAAGACTGTGGCACAAGAATTCCGACGCTGAATGCGACTTTTGGCAATTCTTTTCCTCTCCTGGTTTGAAGATTGGAGCATCTGAAGCAAATAATCGGCTATCAGAAATAATAGATCCTACATTTTGTAAGGACGAATGCTGGTAGACGGCACGGAAAAGTGTTCGAATAAATATTGTCGATTTGGAAGCATTAAAAGAAGGGTCCGAATCGTTGTCTCAAAAAATAAAAATACAGAAAAAACAAACCTTCAGGTTCTCTTTCGCTTATGTGCTGGACAGACGGGTCTAACATACACGATTGGGCGGCTTTTTGGCAATCGGATAAAAGACGGCGATAATTATCTTCACGGGGAAGGGCAAATGGTTGAACTGTCGTTATAATCGGTGGATAAAACGCTCCTTGATTCGTGAATTGATAGCGTGACTGGTTTGCGTAGTCGTTGACATCTTCTACTGAGTTAGTAAAACTAGTCCACGTTAAACGACAGCAAACTAATCGATTTCCCATTAGTAAGCGTTGTTATTAAATTTAGTGTGGCGTTTTGTTATTTCTAATAGCATAATAACCATTCCTGTCAATTTATGGATGGCGAGAAATGGTATATATTAAACAACCAATGACCGTAGCTAAATGAATTGACGAGAACACGACCCTCACAATAGTTTGTATAAACAAAGCGGCCTTGCTAATGCGTTATAACTATTTGCGTGATCTATAAAAACCTACAAAACCGCGTTTACGAAAGTCTTATTTGAGGCACGTTTTATTATTTAAACGATATTTATGACGGAACTTTGCCGAACCGATTAACTTTGAGCGAAATGTTCGCCTAAAATTATTCTTCGGCAGGCTATGTTGCAGTTCGAGCGTCATTATAAATATCTCTTATTGCGACGAATGAGTTCGTAAATTTTTGGGAGCATTTGCGTTTTGTCCTTATTGTGGAATGTAACCTCCCTATATTCGATAAATTGAATTTAAACAACAAATCACCACAGTTTCTATTAAAATCCACCCTGTCTGGAAGTGTGAAGCGAAAGCCTGGTTCAACGTCATTGAGGGTAAATAAATTTGTTTGGCATCACCGATAGACCGGCCAAGGTGTACCATTTGGTAGGAGGTACGAGGACCAGAACTTTTAGCATTAAATGTTACAGCAGACAAACATGATATAAGAAGTTGCGATTGTACACAGCTAGTGTAAAATAATTGAACAAGAATGAACGAAATAAAAACGAGGTAAATTAGCAAGAAAGGCAAATTAAACCCTCGAAGTGTACAAAGTTTGACAAACGCGTAATGGCGGCCATTGGAAGGCCTTTTCCATAACGCGCGCGCTCATATCGCGAAACCATAGGGATAGTCGATTGTTAACCGCTCGATAGTGACCTAAATATAACTTAATCAAGACGTTTTCCATAAAAGAACTTTTCCGCTGAAGACAGCCTTCTAACGCAGCTAGCCCAAAATTACCCTAAATTGGCCGAGGCTTAACAGTTTATATGCTATTCGAAATTCGTAGTCGCGCGAAGACATGCAAGCCCTATCCAACCAAATGAAAATCAAGCTACGTGCTGAATTACAATGTCGCGGCCTACAATACAGACCCCCCCAATTTTCGTCGCCTTGGCTTAGCAGTTGTCGACCGAAATTTATATCTGTTGAAAACGGTTTAAATATAGTTATTGAACGCTACATTTAACCAACTTCCAACATGTAAGATTGCATCGCCTCCCTTCAGGGACAACTTTCGTCTCAACTCTCGACCTCACACGCCTATCAATGAATACGTAGCATCTGAATATATGCTCATAACTGCCATCAAGACTCCTTTTGAATAATTCGAATTCTAACGAAAGCGAAAACTTACCCATTCATTCCAACACTTCGTCGACATAGTTTTCCGGGACTTGATTATTTATTCGTAACCGTCGAAGATTTCTATATCGCCAACTCAAGTTTATAAAAAAAGAGGGTAATACGTCGAGCACGGCTGATTAAAGTAGATTATGGCTGGTCATTAATTAACGGCATAGATAAACGCCAACTAAACGCACCAGAAACATTTATGTCTTGGAATGAACGCCGCCTATTAAAATATTCCCGTGAAGACGTGTTTTTCTTTAAAATGGGGTAGCTACGCAAATTTGGATTTTTGTTTACACTCCATCGATGATGGCCATATATTAAACCGACATATTTTGATCGATGTAAGCGACACTTTAATCACGATAGCAAAATGGCTCCAACCTATGTTGCATAAATGAAGAAAAAAACATTAAAATAGTAAATACAGTGCGGCGTACTTGCCTTCTTATCGATTACCCAAACCGGGTTGGGTACTTATTGCCTGTTTTAGAATTGCGGTCGTTCATATAGCTCTAGAGACTGTGCTAAGGGTGCCATTTGAGTTATCAAGAAGAACCATGGGTCGTGAAGATGTAGAATCGTGAAAATTCCATATTTCCAAGAACAACGAACAGCGTGGTTAGTAAGTTTTGTGTCTCATGAGTTTTGTGTCAAGGGCTCATTTAAACAAGTGAATATAAGTTGGTCAATCCTCACAGTGTCAGAAAGGTTTTTGGTTAAATAAGGCGCTGGGAAATGTTCGTTTCTGCTACACGCTTTCATAACTTTTTTATCTATTGTATCGTCCCTTTTTTAGCGAGATATTCCCACGGTTACCAATTATGGTAATAATAACGATCTGGTCCAAATAGAGGGAGACAACGAACTATCTACCCCAACAAGGTAATGGTCTGCTATGCCTGTGATAGTTTATAAATCCAATTATTTGAGCGCATCTTCTGATTATTTTGGCTGCCTGGCACCGACAGATTTACAACGGTTTGCCTTACCCTAGATATGCAACCTCCCACAGTCAAAGTATCATATAACTGCAACGCCCCGGTATTTTACCAGGACATTGCGTTGGATTTCAAGGACACAATATCAATTATGCGCTACTTGCACGCTAAGTTGTGTCAATTTGCCTATTAAACGGGTTGGCCATTTTTTTACGGACTTATTCTGTTATCTGGTTCATCTAGATTCTAGAGTGAAGCATCACAATCTCTCCCTCAATAAAGGGTGCCTCAAACTGGATCACACAAGGCTACAGCTGCCTCCATACACAGTTTCCGAACTTGAGCAACATCCCCTATTTCCAAACGCATGGACTGTTAATGCTGTCAGAAATATCTGGAGAAGAGTCAGTAGCAGTTACCCGAGACGAGACAATGACATGTAGATTCATGTTCGTAGTCGTCGTCTTTAATTGACGATCGGCCATTAGAATTGCGAGTGTAGCGGTCACCTCGCGCAATTGTTCGGCGACGGAGAAATCCACTTCTGATTCGTCTTCTATGACGCCTGCGTAGAAGAGTGTGCCCGAACTTTCGGTGAAGAATAATATTTCTGGTTTGCTTTGTCCTCTTTATTATTATAATATACTAGCTAAGGAACACGGTCTTATATGGACCAGTTTCGTTGTTTTCCTGTTAAAAATTCCCATACAATAAAACATTACCATGAATTTATATCCGTTCACTTGATTATACCCATTCCCTAAATTCAATGCGTCTTTTCATTATGGCTGCCTTAGATCTGCATCCATATTCCACAGTTACTGTTACAAAACCCCGAGCGAAGGTCTAAAATTTCTTGGTCAGAATCCCCCACTGGAAAATCGTCACAATACCAGTGCACATGATTCAGCGGTGTATAGTTATTTTGGCTAACATTCAACAGTTGATTTAACAATTATGTATACTATTTCATGGTCGTACATATTAAAATAGCATCGTGGTTTTTATAAACGAACACATAACAAGAATAAATAACATTTATTTTATGGTAATTCACGAGAATATATCTTATTCTTCGGCATATTTGCTTTGGGATAGTAATGAACCAATCATTGGCGATTATTTGTTTAGCCAGAATACAGCGTAATGGGTAAAGATTTTCTTGGAGCCGACCAGCGACGTATCAAAGACACTAAAGAAGAAAAGGAAATCAAAGGCATGTTATATTCCTGTATTTATTATTTTTTAGCATTGGATGAAGGGGATATTGCCCTTTTGAAGACATATGTAAAGTCCTTTCTAAAGTGCTCACAACCATTCTAGGGAGCTGCGCCTTACAATGATGACATCAAAAAGTGTGAAGAAGATATCACCAATATCATGAAGCGAGTTAATGAGCTTGCTGGTTCGTTTTAATTTTAAAATTACGTTGCTTTAGGTATTAAGGAATCCGATACAGGTTTGGCCCCACCAGCTCTCTGGGATTTAGTTGCTGACAAAGTCTGCTTATCCAGTACGTTATTTTTAAAGTTTTAATTTATATTCTAAAGGTGATCATCCGCTACAAGTTGCTCGGTGTACTAAAATCATCAATGCTGATTCTGAAGAGCCGAAATATATAATAAACGTAAAGCAATTTGCCAAATTTGTTGTTGATCTGGCTGAGACGGTGGCCCCTACCGACATAGAAGAAGGAATGCGGGTCGGAGTTGACAGAACGAAATACCAGATTCACATCCCCCTTCCTCCCAAAATCGACCCGTCTGTTACCATGATGCAAGTCGAGGATAAGCCAGACGTGACATACAGCGACGTCGGTGGCTGTAAGGAGCAGATTGAAAAGCTGCGAGAAGTCGTAGAACTTCCACTTTTGCACGTAAACCATACTTCCACCCATCTGTATAGTCGGCATTTTTTGCATTTAATTTACTGTGTCTATTTACCTTTAAGCCCGAGAAATTTGTCAGTCTTGGTATCGAACCTCCCAAGGGTGTTCTGCTTTACGGTCCACCCGGTACCGGAAAGACTCTGTGTGCTCGTGCGGTTGCTAACAGAACCGATGCCTGCTTTATTCGTGTCATTGGTTCTGAGTTGGTCCAGAAGTACGTTGGCGAGGGTGGTCGTATGGTTCGCGAATTGTTTGAACTAGCACGCTCCAAAAAGGCTTGCATCATTTTCTTCGACGAAATCGACGCTATCGGTGGAGCTCGATTTGATGATGGTGCTGGCGGTGATAATGAGGTTCAACGCACCATGTTGGAACTTATCAATCAACTTGATGGTTTCGACCCTCGTGGAAACATCAAAGTTCTTATGGCCACTAACCGACCAGACACTCTTGATCCCGCTCTTGT
Organism: Proteocephalus fallax; assembly: GCA_028672205.1. NCBI lineage: Eukaryota > Metazoa > Platyhelminthes > Cestoda > Proteocephalidea > Proteocephalidae > Proteocephalus > Proteocephalus fallax. Next base: position 1,205,898 of record JAPUBX010004022.1, on the reverse strand, counting down.
TCGCCCTGGTCGTCTTGATCGTAAAGTCGAGTTTGGCCTACCCGACCTTCCTGGCAGAGCACATATCTTCAAGATCCACGCGAGGTCCATGTCTGTCGAGAAGGATATCCGATATGAACTTCTAGCACGTCTCTGCCCCAATAGTACTGGTGAGTAGTGTTACACATTGCACCGTTTTCTACATACTTAGGTATTTAAAATTTGTTTGGTTTATAGTTTTCACGATGATATAGACCATCAATTAAGCCGCCATCTTCCCCCAAATAATGTTTCCTGTCTGAAGGGCAGTGGTAGGTCCCAAGTCATGCCACCTTGGGTGGCACTGGAGACGCCACCTGTATACATATTCCTGGCCAACCCCCATGAAGCCGGTTTATACTCTATGATGAGTTTCGTTTGGTTTTGTGGGTATGAGATCACATGTTCCTTTTATGCATGTCGTGGTCATCACACGCTGTTGTTGGGCCTCATAATTTCGATAGGTTAAACTAGTGTTATAAAGGCATAATGAGTATTTAACTTCGTTGTTACTTAGTCTAAACGGTAAATTTTGGCTTATTGGTGTGCATTAGGACATATTCTTGTTCATTGTCAGCAGCTTCTCGTAATAACCGGTCATTGAAAACAGTAGCCTCCTACCTCTATTGACGCTAACAGCCTCGAAATACGGTTTCGAATCCCACCGGTTGTTTTTACCTGACTTCTAGGTGCTGAAATTCGGAGCGTATGTACGGAGGCAGGCATGTTTGCCATTCGCGCGCGCTGCAAGATGGCTACAGAGAAGGACTTCCTCGACGCCGTGAACAAGGTCATCAAATCCTACGCCAAGTTCAGTGCTACACCTCGTTACATGACCTACAACTGATCAGCAGCCGGTCTGGGAGGTGGCCGTCCGTGTACCTACCCATGCAGAACGGTCTCATCTTTCCATTATCATTATTACCTTAACCAACAGGTGTGCATTTTCCTGTCTTATCTCGGCTTATATCGGTGTCAAAACAGGTTTAATTGCTAGTATCTCGTACTTTACTTCACCCAGTGGCGCTCCCAATTTAGTCGCATATATTGAGATTAGAGTACACGCTTCACAGAGGGGCACCGATAGCGTTTTGAGGCTTTTTGTAAGACTTTGTAGAAGCTGGTGAAAGCAATACAGGTTGTTACATCTCGCTCGAATTAATGCCTCTTCAGCGTGCTTATGTTCATGGACTCCTCAAGCTTAGCTTTCGGGGTGCCTTTTAGATTCGAACGCAAAAACTCAAGGCATCCAAATCAGACCCACTGAGAATTGATTTCACAACTTTATACGAATACTTTACTAGCAATAGCCATCTTGAACCTCTACTGTTAATGAAGGGATTTCGATAATGGAACGCCGTGTCTTGCAGTGTGAACAAATTTCTGGATGGTGTCACGACCGCATCCGTCAAAGAATATGGACTTTTATTTGCGGGTTGATATTTTGATTCGGTAACGGTAACCGACTAGAAGAAAGTTTCCCCGGAGGGAGGGCCGTGAGAAATCTAAAGAGATATGCTGACCTTGGAGCATCCATTCCCCTTCCGGGCATTTTATTTGATTTAGCCTTGTCAGGAGCCTGTGGTGTGGCTCTCGATCGCGACACTGGGTTACCTTGCCTCCGTTCGCTGGATTTGCCTGTCATTCATCAGCCCGAGTCTCCGACTCAGTTTGATTTTGGAAGGTCTTGGGGTCTATCGGGTCTGTCCGTTTGTCCCGAAAGTTCTCAGCCGTGCAACTGCAGAACTTGCAGATTCGGCCGCACTCCGCATGAAGCATAGCAAGTAAATCTGCTCCTTATATCACATTCTGTGCATTTAGGGTAACTCTGCTCACTCTTCTCATTTCTTTGTGTCCAATTTAAACGAGATATTGGGATTCGCAGAATTAGTTTACAAACTCCTACTGAAGGCGATAATACAACGTAATTCAACGACGACCCCACATGTTCGTTCTGGAACGGCTACTCCGGATTCGAAAATCGGTTGTGTTGAATTCGTCTCACTTCATCGTAGTAACACCCATATAACTTCCCTAACCTAAGGATACACCTCATTTTTCTCCCGACCACGGTCCGAACCCACTGTGTCCTCCTTGAAAAAAAACTACATTTAACGAATTGAACGTATACATAATGCTTAAGTCCATAACACAGCATCAACTAGAACATATACGCATGGTAAATTCGCTTACATTTAATTTTATGTGTTCGTTTACTTGCATAGTGTTTAAATCCTCTAATTAAATCTTCATAATTTGTGATAAACCGCGTATTTTAAATTTAATTCCCTAGTTCGTGCTGTATTCACGTTTTCATTTTTTTTAAATTAAAACGTTTTTTTGCATATAGTGTATAACATCAAAGTAGCACTTCAAAACAATACACGCCGACATAGCCCACAAGGGTTGATTAAATTCGCACTAGATTTTCTTTTGACGTTGCGTATATCACCAGTTTCATTTCTCGTTTTTGTTTTAAATTTTTGGATGCATAGTCAAGCTCGTTCTTGTTACTCTTACATTAAGAACACTATGTCGTCTCCCGCAGTTTCTCAAAAACGAAACCCTATTCTTCGTTTCAAGAGAGTATCCGAATTTGCACATGCACCAAGTCGAGGCTCTGAGTTTGCTGCAGGTTTTGACCTTTACAGCGCCGTTGATACTATCGTAAAAACAAAGGACCGAGCACTTATAGACACCGATATTCAGGTTTGACTTATTGAACATTTATAATCCCCTAAAGTGAACCATTATTGTCAGTTTTTCGATTCTATAGATCGCGTTACCTCCAGGTTGCTATGGCCGCGTTGCACCTCGCAGTGGATTAGCGCTGAAGAAAGGTATCGATGTTGGAGCTGGAGTGATTGACCAAGATTACAGGGGCAACGTCATGGTTATCCTCTTCAACTTTGGTGTCGATGATTTTGAAGTAAAAAAGGGCGATCGTATAGCTCAACTCATTTGTGAGCGAGTTTATCTTCCAGAAATTGAAGAAACTGACGTCTTAGATGAAACTACTCGCGGAGTCAAGGGATACGGCTCCACCGGCGTTTAATTTTTTCCATGAAAAATATTATTTTCTTACATATTACATACAACCCATTTATAAATACATTTCGAACATGTAACACACTTTTTTGCTGGGGCAACACTTTATGGATGGAAAATAACTCTTTCATTACCAATCGTAAACGGAAAATAAACAGCGGGCAAATACATTTATCGGACTTAGAAGAAATTTGGACTGCAACAGTTACATTAAAGGTGAACGGGTCTGGGGGATTCGGAGATGAAGTTGGTTGATGCGCATGCATGTCCAGGTGTACTAAGCCGATTGTCGACCGGCCTTCTTCACGACATTCCGTAGACGGCTTCCCCCAAGAAATGGGTTCTGCTTAGGCTAAAAGTCAACACATTTGATTGTGCTTACCGTTGCAGCGTCCTCGTGGCTGCGTTTCGAAACGAGTTTAAAGTATTTTTTGGCCCGAAGATCAGAGCGCTTTTGTCCGACTAGGTAAGGGTTTGTGCCTTTTTTGTTGGCAGATCCCTGTTGTAGCTAAAAGAGACAGAATACATCCATTCAGTTATCATTAGACTACTTAGCTCAGACTTTCAAAAATCCCGAGCTCGTCATTTTCTTAATCCAGAATTCACAAGTACCTTTTGCAAGTATTTCAATTCACTGTCGCGTCCATGGGACGATGCCGGACACACTTCCATATGCTCCTCGTCACACGAACACTCTCCACTCGCCATCTTCTGCATAATCCAGTTTCGATTAAACTCCTTTGTGTCCGGAATGTCTCGATCACAGGGGGATGGCAGAGTGTCTGTGTCATAGCCAATAGGACAGGGATTGGGGGGATCGCAGTACGCCGGCAGCTGAGTCAAATTCTCAACCAAACTCGATCTGAAAGAGCCTGCTCGAGCAAGCTGTGCTACTTCCGGCAACCCCTGCCTTTCTTCTTCCTCCTCTTCTTCCTCCTCTTCATCCTCGTCGTCGATCTCTTGCGCCTGGGCCCCATAGATTGCGTATTTCATCCAGTTTTCCATCTCAGATGGGTCGCCAGTGGTTTGATCAAGAGCGGATTGGGGGATGTGCTTGCGGGGCTGGGGAAACGCAGAGTTGGACTGACGCCCTTGATTGGTCCAGGGTGCCTCAAGTGATTGGAAATTTCTACTGGCTGATTCGGGGTCGTGGGAACGCGCCGTTTTGCTCGCAAAAGTTAGACTAGACATCAGGCGGTCCCAGGCCTCGTCATTGTCGGTTTCTACAATTAAAAAAGTAAAAGCAACGCCGAATGTTTACCCCCCCGCTGGGATATTCTAAAATATCCACGCAGGTCATACAAACGCCTTCTGGTTAGTCCAACACTCAAAGGCGCCACTACTAGTTTTAGAATACTCCCCTACATGTTTTAATTGGTCAATTTAAGTCTCTTCGCGCTCTTTCTCCCGAACCTACCGTCATATTCCTCACTGATGTCATAGTCCCGAAGGATTGGATGCGTCTCGCGAAATTCTGGCGACCGCAGGACGTAGTCCAGGACGTAGTCTCCACTCGCATATTCGTCGCGGAAGGCCCTTTGAGCGTCCTCGTTTCGAAGCGCCATCAGAGTCAAGTAGTCGTCGTAGTTATTCGCGACTACACCGCCAACAAACAGCATCGCGACCAGACAGGTCAGTGATGACAGAGGGCGTCCTAATTTTATCTGAATAAAGCAGTACAGCCTATTAATTCGGTTTACCCGGATGCCCGTTGCAACCACATTGAACTAGCAGAGATTTATAATTCCTCTAATTTGTTTTATTCAAACGTTAACGAAAATGAGATAAAAATGAAGCTATGCCCACCGTGATATGAAACTAAATCCAAGACAAAACCAAATATGCTCTGCTACAACACAAACCTGACTTAAATGTATGTTACAAACTTGCTGTAATTAGATTTTAAAAAAAGTTTTTATTCAATGCCGAGCCTTTGCATACCTGCTTGCCTGACATTGCTCGGAGAAGTGGAAAATGGGGACTCAGTCTCACTTGGAATTTGCATCGATTGCGCTCACAGCTCCTACTTAAAATTGTCCAATCAGAGTATGGCGAGTGGGCGATCTGAGCTGACGATTCAGCCAATCCGCCGCGTGCGTCCTCACGGGATTAACGACTGCAAGACCAAAAATAGATCTGATGGTGATGTAAACAGAGTTTTCTATCTGAGTACTTTATGGATGCCAACTGGCGGGGTTTTTAAAATGTGAACATCAAGACGACGATTCTAACACCGTGTCAAAATTGACTTTGCCGGGCCAGTTTGAACTGGAAAAGTATGAAACAAGAAATAACCGCAGTGCGATGATAAGTATTCGTTCTTGTGGTAATGATATTCCCTATATTTCAATCTTCATAATAGAATAACAGCGGTTAAGGTTTGCGCATAATAACAATCGTTTCTTTAGAATACGAAATTCAGAGTTCGTAAAGCCTTTAACCAGTTGTCTAAGGTTCGGTCTCACCAGATACGTTTCCCTGTCCACAAATAGAAAATGTATTGTTTACAAGAGTTTATTTAACGAGAAAAAATGAATTACTTTAACTTGGTATTGAAACAAAAGGCGTTGATGTGTGTTCGCAGCTCCATGTCACTGGAGCGGTGTCGGCCGCTTTACTGATCGATATTTCTCTTTTCTACCATTGGCCACAGTTCCCGAAACCTCCATGAAAGAACCCAACACGTTTATTTATTTATTTATTTCCGAAAGACATTTAGGTTGGAGCACATGAGATTGGAGACAAACAAAAAATATTATATTCAACAAATTATTTAATACATTAACTCAAAATAATTTTCATCAACGTCAACTTCATTCTGCAACGACTGTGAAAGTCAATTTTTCTTTCGAAAATCCTTCGTTTTCGAGTTGAGAAAAATTTCCCAATCATTAATTTTATAATTTTGGTTATGATAAATTTGGGGCTTTATCATGCCAGTTTATCCCACCTTGTCATTTTTGGCCAGAATTTTCTCTGTTACCTCAATAACCCACTGTTTCGTCGGGAATAATTATTTGATGGAAGAACGCAAATCCACCGAAGATGAAAATTTTCCTTGGGCGTCGATTATCTGGCGATGCATTGTTTCTGGAGCCTTGAGCAATTCTCAATTCATTTGTACGTGGATTGGATATCACTGTCGTCCGTAATTCCTTGTTATCAGCGCAAGCTTCACGGCTACCCCCTTCCAGGGCCCGTAGATAATATCAAATAATCTCCGCTTATTCATGTTTCGTGAAGCAGCGATATTTTAGTTGTCGTAGGCTTTAATGCTGCATGATTGTGGTCTACGAGGCCTCTTTTAAACGATTAACCTAAGTGCAGTCCGTCAACTGACACAGGATTATCAGTTCTACGATTTGCTTACATTCAACGCCGTATTAGCATTTTGTTATTGAAATTGAGTCTTGGGAATAATTGTTTACAATGGCAAACTAGTTTTTATCCTCTTTCCTCAGTTGAAACAACCCAGAACGACGTTTAAGCAACGCAATGCCAATAATTGTGCACGGATGTTGGCCGGTCCAAGGTTTGAAACCAACCGAAAATTCTAGAATCAAAGAATTTGTCGTACAGTTAGCGTAAATTAAATTGTTGGTAGGTTTAGCCAATTTGGGAAATTGTGTAAAAAGTTCCCCGTGCTGAAATAGAATGAGTAGCTACAGTATTTCAAATCTCCGACCAGCGTGAAAGATAAGTTAATTCGTCGTTCATTTCCTTGTATATGCCTTTGTGCACAAAGAACTTCCTTTGGAAATATTATATATTTAGATTTACCTACCGGGTAGTTTAACATCATTTTCTGTCAGCACATGACGCATCAACAAACCGCGTTTCATTTTTACAAAACTTACAGCTACAGTATTCAGTAGTATTGTTGGGGTACCGCTTGGATTCCCCAAGAGGATACTTTTTTTTATCAATCCTATAATAGCTGTGATATCCAGACGTTTACTAATCGCAAACATAAGTCATACACGTTTTGGATAGGGCCTTTTAATGGCCGCCATTTCCCGTTTGCTAAACTTTTTTATACTTCGTAGGTTAAATTGGCCTTTCTTGCTAATTTACCCTGATGTTACTTTTTTTATTCTTCTTAACTTATTCTGCATTTTCTACGTATAATCTTCACTTCCTGTAACATTTTTGTTGATTGTAAATTTTAATGCTGAACATTTTGGTCCTCGTGACCTTAATAAAGCGAATATTATTATTATTATTATTATTATTATTATTATTATTATTATTATTATTATTATTATACACCGGACGCTACCGCCTCTATTTCAATTGGCTCACTTAAGCCAGCACAAGTAAATCTGGTCTCAGGCAGTTTGTTCACCAAAACACTAACCCGTCTTCCGGTTGGTGAGGGAAAATGGTTTCGGGCAAAAACAAGTATAATGAGTTATTTTTTGAGATTTATCCACAATTTATAAAACGGATTAATCCCTGGCGACGAAATTGCCTATAAACACAGCTTAACTCTCCGTTTAACTAGAGCGAATGACCTTCACATATGCCAAACTCTGTCACACATGGGCTATTGATTATCTCGCCTGCAGTCACATGTCCGCATGTGTCCTCTCCAGACTTCTCCATACCTGCAATGGTGTCCGGATCTGGGGAAGCCGGCCAATTAAATTTGGATGAACTGATTGCTCGACTCTTAAAAGGATTCGATAACCCCGGTGTTTTGGTATCAATAACAGAGGAAGAATGCTTTCAACTTTGCGAACTAGCCCACGATGTTATCGCGAGGGCACCTATGCTACTTGAGCTGGAATGTCCCCTAAAAATAGTTGGCGATCTTCATGGACAGTTCTATGACCTTTTAAGGCTCTTGGAATATTGCAACCATCCTCCAGCAACGAAATATCTATTCCTCGGAGACTATGTCGACCGGGGTCCCCAATCCCTGGAAATAGTCTGTCTATTATTTGCATACAAAGTAAAGTACCCGAACGACGTCCATTTACTGCGTGGCAATCACGAGTCAAACCTAGTAAATCGAGTTTATGGATTCAGAGAAGAGCTTCGATCTAGGTTTGGAAAATCTCAAGCCAGAAAGTATTTCCTAAACGTCTTCAACATTTTACCAGTTGCTGCGATTGTTGAAAAGACTATATTCTGTGTCCATGGAGGTATATCTCCGGATCTTCTCGTTGACGGTGTCACGGATATCCGACATGTCATCAACGGCATCCCGAGGCCCTGTGAAGTTCCCCGCCACGGTCTTATGTGTGATCTTTTGTGGTCAGATCCCGAAGAGCTCAAGGACAACGGCGAGGACCCGAAGGGATGGACGCCGAACACCCGAGGGTGTTCCTGGCAGTTTGGCTACGACGTGTTGAACAGCTTTCTTACGAAATTCGGTTTCGATCTGGTTGTGCGGGCACACCAAGTTGTCGAAGACGGCTATGAATTCTACAACAACCGCAAACTAATAACCGTTTTTTCAGCCCCCAACTATTGTAATCAGTTTGAGAATGCAGGTGGGATCTTTGTTGTAAAGAAATCGGGTGGTGCGAGGAATGTTCTAGAAGGTGGCTTCCAACTTATCAAACCAGAGAAGCGCGTCAACTACACACCCTACGGAAAGAATACAGCGAATTTTGAAGAAGATGACTGAGTAGTGAAGAAACGAGAGAGAGAGAAACCTTGTAAAGTTGCGATGTTTTTTAAATATTCGCAGTTATCCACATAACCAAAGTACCAACTTGAGATTTATCGGGTCCGGTTTTCGAGGTCTTATTATGTTGATGATTACGTTGGTTACAGAAACCACTCGCAAACCGATTTACGAGATGCGAAGATCCGAGGTCATGGAGTATCGTCAAGATTCAAATCTAACCATAGCAACGAAACAAATGTCATTAGACCGGCTGGCACCTACAACAGGACGAACCGTAAATGACAATTGCATCGAACTAACGCACTAGTGGCGTCCCAGCGCCAACCTTTTAGCTCCAATACATAAAAACAGTAATGAACACACCAATCAAATTATGTGTCCCGGCTCACCTGGTCGGATAGTAACGGACGACATTCATTTTGGAATGAATAAACGCAAAACTAATCGCATAGGTCAATGTTTTTTTACGGTGCCCTAGCATAAACTAATATCTAATCCATTCATCCAACATGTGTTGACGCCAGAGAGAGAAATTGTCTAATAAGTCTACAAAGAGTATAAAACCAAGAGATTCTGAGACGATAATAATAATAATAATTTTAGTGTTTCGAGGATAGTGGTTCCCACACGAGCAAGTCGCTATTGCCCTACCATCAATTCCGAATGCCACGGCTTATAGGCCGCAGTTGTCAGCATGGTAAAGGTAATAACTAGAATGTCCATCTGGCACCTTATAAGCCGTACTCCATAATAAGGTAGACGTACTTCAAAGAGACATGCTTCGTACATTCGGTAGTCGTGTAATAACAATAATTGTAGTGGCTTTATTGAGGTCACCTGCTCTGGTGAAACCAAAAATCGGGACCAATAAGGAATGACCGAATTGCGATATGCCGCCGTTCTTGTGGGTATGTAACGGTAGAGCCTACGCATTGGTCGAAGAGATCTACACTTAGATAAACTTGGCAAAAGGGAATGGGAGGGTTTGAACGATGATTTCTTGAATAGCAGTCCACTAGAAAACAGAATGTATTTTAAAAAGCCCACGAAGGGTTAAAAAGTCCGAAAATGTAAGGTCCGGAAAAATTACTGGGGAACAATATACAATAAGGGTAATTATACAGGCATGGACAAAGGGTTTTATACGGCTAGAGCTTAAACCGAGTCTTCTGAACCGGCGAACTAAGAAACAGAGGCGACGACATTTACCGAAGACTGCATCCACATGATCGCTCCATGATAAGACTCCCGTTGGCAGGCGGAGTAGGGATAAATGAGCCGGAGTATTGTCACCCGTGGGTAGAACGTCTTATCTATTCTCCGTCACGGTTCGATATAAAAATATAGATTATCGAGGCTCAAATTCGTGGTGTTTTCTTCATTTGATTCGTCTCGGACTGGTCTAATTGTTGAATGCCAAAAAGACCAATATAAAGCTCGGTTAACGAATGACGCGCCCATTAGTTATAAAAACATTTCAAACAAAAACAGCCATGCAAAAAAGTAAAGACATCACATTTATAGTTATCCTTCACTACTTCTACAGGGCACCGCAGCGAATTGAGTGTGTTTCGTAACGATAACTTTCCCATTGTCTAAATTTGAGATGACTTATCGTGGGGACGACATTCTACGAAGTGATACAACGAGTATTCTACGGCCGATTGCATTACAGGCAAATTTGTAGTTCACTTTTGAATAGTTAAGGCCTCTTTAATTATGGTTGGTTTCCCTTACATTTACCAATTGAATTGCTGTTTTAACTCGTTTTTTTAATTATTAGTTTTCCTCTAATACTAACGCATTCAGTTACACTCGCATACACCGAATTTTACTCTTCGTGAATTGCACTCATTTAATCGATTGATTGCGGCTTACACCTCTAATTGCCATCTACCTAGAAAAACTGAGTGGCAAACAGATTTCCATCGAGTAAATTGAGTACAATTCGGGTTTTCCACCTTCCGCCAGGTCCGAAAGACTATACGTTTTGGATTGCTACTCGCTTTCCCATTATTAGTTCTGGAATCGTTTGTTCGCCAAGTAGGGTAAGGAAGTGTTCATTAGACCAGTTATCTATCTTGAATTCGCCCACTTAAGAGAGGACGGGAGAGGTCTGCACTTTGCATCATTGGTACAATTTTATTACGAAGAAAATTACATTTTAAAATTATTTTATGAATTTGTTCGCAATTTTCTCGGTAAAGTACCTATTTGGTCAATAACAAAAATTAATCTCGATACGTTGCTGCACTTTTGCTGCTATTTTGATCCAGTCCTCTATGCACATTTCTTTTAGAGCAGTGATGGTGTTGCCTGTCGCTGGGCACCAGAAACTCTAAACGCTCTCGAAAGACTTCCTGTTGGGTTCAGATCTGGCAACTTACAAGACCACTGCAGGACCTTAAAATACTTCTAAGGAAACCGATTTTTTGTTGTCCGGGTTGTGTATTAATGATCATTGTGATGGTCAAAGACCCTGCCATCTTTAATCTTCAATGTCCTTGCTGGTGAAAAAAGGTTTCCACTCGAAATATCACAATAAATGACCATATTCATTCTTGCCTTTCCGCGTATCAGTCTTCCTGGTCGTATTAACAGACAAAAACAAGCCCAAACATGGTGTTTACACCGCATGCTTCACAGAAGGTATGATTGTCTTTGTATGTAAATCTCCATGATTGATCTTCCAAACCAAAGCTGACCTCTTATCAAAGAGTTGTATTTTGGTTTCAGCTGGTCATTTAAATTATCGCAATCTTCATCTGTATCATACAAATGGTCTCTTGCAAACCTCCGACGCGCATTGCCATTTACTGGCTTAAGCCAGGGGACATGTCTGGCACGTCTCTGACGACGGAGGTTGCTTCTCACGGTTGCCTTTGTTATATTGGTCCCAGCTCATTAACTAGGTCCATACGTGTTGCTTGGGGATTTTCGCTGTCTGTTCTCGTGATTTTTTAACCCCAGTAGAAGAGAGATCTTGCATGGAGAACCGTATCGAGGGTGATTATCAGTGTTTTGTGACTTCTTCTCTGGGGAAGCTCTAACATTTTATCATTTTTGGGGTGAGCGTTATGGGTATGGCCGATCATGGTCACCAATACACTAAATTCCATATAAGAGGTTTATTTATTTACTAAAATGAGTTTCTCAAATATATATCATAATAGATGCCATAAATTATATTATAAAAAGACATAAATAAAATACTATAAAATAGATTTCATAGAAATAAAACCAGTTTATTTTTTTCTTAACAAAACTTTTTGAGCGCTTAAACTCGCTCAATCAAGGAGCGTACATCTATTGGTTGTCAGCCCACCGACCAATACGAATACAATATGGTTTTTAACATATTTCAAGCGCCTCCTAAACAGTTATATATCATTAATCCCTCAACCCCTTCTCCATTTATGTTAGTCGGGCTACTAAGACGAAAGTACGTTGTTTGCTTCGTGTATCTGGCTGCCACCACCAGTCTCACCTGCTCCCTCCTGCTTCTGGGAATCTTCATCCGCCTGTACCTGGTGCCCTATTTGCACGAATCCTCTTTTCTCCCAACGACCTGTGTGCTCACGACGTCCTTCTACCCGACGAGGGAACTGCAGCGGTGCGAAAGCCGATGCGCCAAAAGCGCCTCCACCTTCCCCTGTCTCAGCGTGCGTGTGCGGTACAGGAATGCCGCCCACAATGGCACATGGCAACACGGGAAACTCTTCGATAAGATGTCCTCGTTCGAGAGACGTTTTCCACTGTGGGTGAGCGCATTTAGCATCAAAAAGGTCACACTGAGTTGCCCTCAGAACGAATTCGGGTCAATCATGAAGACTGTCGTCTGGGTTGGTATTTATTGCCCTCTTTTTCATTTACTCCAGGTTATTTAATGTAATTCAACGCGGTTGTTTGATGAAAGCCAAGTACATGGAGAACTGCTCCAATGACCACGCATTGCCTTTATCTTTCTTTAAAAAAACTAAAATTCCCGTGCTGTTAATTTGACTCATCCAAACACTTCACTCTGTTTGCCGCCTACAGTGCGATAGGTCTTTAGTTAAATTTACATGTTAATAGTTGTCAAGGTTTCCACAAGTTGAATAACATTCATTAAATACCAACCAATCGTTTACCAGACCAACCTGTTCTGACAACACGTATTTAGGTGTTAGAACGAGACTTGGAGTAAGCTCAAACTGCATCAAGCGTTCCAGCGTTGTTTACCATTGACACCAAAGTTCTGACTGTGTTACCCTACGCCGATCTCATTTTACTCGACGGGATTCCATTCGTTTGTCCATTAGGTGACCTCCATCATCCCCCTTTTTAATGGAATATCACCATTAGGTCATACATTATTTGTCCCGATGTTTTGTTTCACTAGAAGAGATGAAGAAGGAACTCAGATATGCTTTTTATCTGTAGCATTGCTGCTTTGAATACTGAAAGTAATTAAAAAAGAAAGACTTTGCCTTACACCCAACACATACATGTGTATGGAAAACTGATTTACATGCTATCAAGAGAATTCAAAATGTCCATTTAAAATTACTTTCTAAACAAAATAATTTATTCAGTTAGTCCGCGCTCAGATTTCACTTGATTAAACAGTTAATTTAAATTCGCCGATCGTGTTTTATTTACAAAGTTAAATGTTAAAAAAGCCAACATTCAAGTGTTGGAGGGCACATGGTTTATAAAAATAAATTTGATTGCAATTATTATTTTTAAATAATTTTTAATTATGATTATATCTGCATTATAATGATTAATAGTATGTCGGGTGGTCTGCGAAAAATATATAAACATAATTGTTTTGTGCACGCGCTATGAATGGGGTCTTTCAATGGCCGCTAATACGCTTTTGACAAACATCATATAATTCGAGGGTTAAATTTGCCTTTCTTCCTTATTATTTCGTGTTAAATTATTCTTGTCATTTATATTAATACTGAAAGTGTTGGTGCTCGTGACTTTAAGAAAGCGAATTCCATTATTATTATCATTCTCCATAGAAAAATGTGACCTCAAATTGACCATGCGTTTCTATGAATAGTTCTCCTAATAATTAATTGTAAAAAATCTTTCATCTGACAAAATGTTAAATGAGCTAATTTAACGCAAATTCCGAAATAAAGCTTCAAACAGTGAGGTAAAAGCCGCAAACCCTAATTTAAAATTTACGGCACCTTTGTCCCAATCATAAAATTTTAAATAAATACAATTTCGGTTCTGAATAATATGTTGATTTAAGGACCTATTTCGAAAAAAAAACGCTACCAAGATTACATCAAATGTATAAAAATCGAACGCTCATACAAAGGTTCATTTGACAATAACAACTTTGCAAAGGAAAAGTTTATAATATAAAAAAAACGCAGATTCCGATTGTGATAAAGGCAAATTTAAATACACAGTACTCCAAAGGTCTTTCAAAAAGATGTCAGACCGAATGGAGCAGGGTAGGCCAAAGATGACACTCATTTGAGAGGCAATATTTTTATAGAAGGCACGGAGAAAAGGACGATTTGAGAACCATCCTATTCTTCTTAGTTCTCTGTTGCGGTCAGGGAATGGATGGTGATCTCTGTTTTCACGGGTGCGCCAAATAAACAACGTATAATACTGTTGGAGAACCGTTCTGGCTCCCCAAAAAATCTGTTAATGAATTAGTTCCCTCGCGTTAAAAGGTCACACCTCTTCTGTTATCATTCTTTCGTGTCACAATCGAATCGATTGACTCATTTTTGGTCGACTGACCGTACTGAACCCAACCCCTGTTTAAATACCACATCACGCCTTTTAATAAACGAGGCTGTTCAGGTCAACTCTCTAGAACTCTTCCGGTGTCTAATCTCTCTTCCGTGTCTTCTGATTGGTGGGGCTACGGCATTTCGGGATATAATAAATACCGTTATTTCTGAAATAATGAACGATTTTAGATTACCGAAGCTCCGCAAATCCGCATCAGGTGTTAAGTTGTTTCACTGGATTAACCAATTATTTGGCATAACCAAATGCATTGATGTGCTAGAAATCCCAACTCCATTAAAACAAAATGCAAGTAAAAAACGAACATAACTCCCTTGGTTGTAAAAAATGTATTTAGTAAACCGATGACATGCCCGAACAACCAATCTTAGTGAAATAACCCAGAATTAGAAGCGCATTTAATAATTCCAACAGATTTTACATGGAGCAATTTAATTTATAAATAGCAAGGCTCCATCCCTTTCAGACGGTGTTTTTTCGGCACTCGCAAGGCTTCCATTAAGATCGGTCATTATTAAACCTCAAAGGTACCGCTGAGTCACTTTCAGACAAACAAAGTGCAGTGTGCCCACTTGTCGAATTTCTGTGTTACATCTTTCCCGTTTTGATTCAGAATACTTATTTTTGCTGTGGCGTGAATAATCTTCAATTTTCCTTTGGCCATATTTAGTTGGCTCTCGTAGTCAAGGAACCACGGTTTATTTTGTGGTCAATGACAAAGCCTTTATTTGATTTTGTTTTAGTGTGCCCTCCGTCCGTGCCACCTGCGGAAGGAGCAAAATGCAATGCTCGTCAGGACCTTCAACATAACATTAACCCGCCAGCAGAGTTTTCCATGTTTCTACAGGGACGACGTGGCCTTTTTGAATAAACTCCAGTGCTTCCAGGTTACCTCGCATGCCCTCATATGGCCCACCTTCATTGGGGTCGTCAGCGCCCTCGTCATATTCCTCAATTGGCGCCTCTTCGGCTGTCACATGTGGACCGAAGCTAAACACACGGTCGTGTAAACCAACAGAAACCACTATTGAGCGAATGAGAATCGATATTACGCTTTTTTTAATACTCTAGGGGCTATATTGCCGAATGACTATGACCATATATATATATATCTTAAAAGAGGATGAGTAAGCTTCATGGATGTTTCAACGAAAATGCTTGGCAATATTTTACCGAAATGCCAGCATCCTAAGCGATATTGTTTCTTCTTTGTCTCGGTTATCTCGAGCTAGAGGATGAACCGACAGCTTGGTGAATGTCGCAAACAGTGGCCACAGATGTGCAGAAATCAGAGACTAGGTCGGCGCGGACAGTTGTTCAGTCCTGGCCCAAACTGCGACGCCGAAGATGAACTGCAAATCCAGGCGTTCTATGTCGGCTTTGATGGTACTTGCTCACGTTTTCAGTTGACCGACGCATCGGAAGCGCCAACCTCGACGTCGTGAGGCACGAATTTGAAAGTCCCGTGTCTGGCCGGCGTAGAACGCCAGCGTCCTGCTGCATCCGACAGCTCCGTAGATGGGGTGACAGCTACTCTGTGTTAGCACAGCGGCGTTTTATGTCGTCATTGGAGATCCGTTCACGACAGTCAGCTTAAGAGATTTGTCGTTGATACCGTCATCGAATTCTTCCGCGGTACAGCCTGCTGCTGGTAGCAAAGCCAGATTGTCGGAGAAGTCAATGCTGTGTAGTTATTATCGTAAATGATGTCACATCACGCCACTTTTCACTATACCTGTCAACAAAAGGCGACTAAGAAACCAGCAAAATGGTTCGACTGGGAGTATGGTAGTCCAACTGCCCTCTCTTATTAGACCAGATGGGCGAAAAACCGATAGGAGCAAATGGTACAGACAACTCTAAAAACAATGTCCTTCATGGACCGATTCTACCGATGCCAACAGAGATGCCATTTCCACTATGCCGGTATTTATTTTAAGCTGTAAATAGTAGAAGGTAAAATCTCCATGATGCTGCCATTACATTTAGTAGGCTATTCTAGCCAAGGACGCGACACAATGTAACGCCAAATGTTGTATTAAAGCCAAGAGAATTTACACGGCGCGCAGTGGTATACAACACGAACAGGGACTATTTTTCGAGTTATTCAATTGAAAAATATAGCGCTACAAATTAATTGTAATTCAACTATTGCTATAATCAACCAATTCGCGAATGTGCGAGGAAAACCCGCCTACCTCAGCCACTAATCTAATGAACATTTGAGCGACGAATGCATAACGACCAAAAAGGCCCTGTACCAATGATGCAAATCAGAAGGCCACACCCAACATTGATCTAACCAATAGCAGGCTAGTCCCTTTTTAATTTTTCGTAAAGTCAACAACGCATTTAAACAGTGAAATGTAATCATGATGATGCGGTGGTCTCAGTTTACGACAAGCAATCCACTCAAAACTCTAAACTTCAACATCACCCGTTTATTTTGCAGTCGGAGTGAGATAACTGCAGCTTAAAATAGTGGTACCAGTACCAGGCCAGAATACACTGGCAATTCTTCCTGGGAAGAAATGATTTAAAAACATTGCAGTAGCAAGGCTAAAGTCTTTACTTCAAGCATGACCTAAGAAAATTCAAGTCATACTCACACATCCAATAGCAATTCTTATGGTGAGTTTAAACCAGTACCGTATTCTCTTTTAACGCAAATCGAGATAGATTGAATTTGTTTTACATTCGCTCCATTGAGGTTGCTAACGAAGCCAAACCTATAACATGGACTTGAAACGTGGGCAGAATATTTAAATCTATAGGGTCTTCCATCACAAATGAGCAGGAGACGATTTGCGCAGGTTCATTTGCACCAGGTTTGCTCCACTTTAATTAGCAAAAATCAACTCGAAGATGGGAATTTTTTCGTTCAAATTAATTTAACAACATTATTCGGGCCAGTCGACTTCAATTCGAACACAGATATTAAAGTAACCAACATATGTGTTGCAAATCTACCTCATCATGTTTCAGCAACCAGATTAGGGTTATCGGGATTCATAATCATGGAGCCTACCGTCAACGCATAAACTTAGCGGCATTTTTAATGTGCGTTACGAGGAAGCCTTTACAAAAATACCAGTTTTTGTGTTGAATTTAAAAATACGACTCACGGAGAGCGTTCAGACAAGGATGCTAGACTTGCCATGACACTGTATATGCACCAAAATTGTCAGGTACAATGAAAATAAAGAAATCGCCACTTGCATCCTGAAGCATCGCTTTGATTACTTCAAGTCTAATATTGCTCAATATTCTCAATTTCTGTTCTGCACTAAACCTTCGTTCCTCAATACATCGTTGATTATTAATATATTTTTATTTCTGTCATTGCATAGTACGTTTGATCCGATACAACAAATTTAAATTAAATATTTGAAAAGTCAAATCTTCCGTCAGTGTAGAATCTGCCTTGCCTTGCAGTTGAGCACGACATGCGTTGGCAAAACGCGAAACGTACAAAAACGGTCCCTAGAAAATGCATCAAAAAGGTGAGAATCTACTTTACAGTTTGTCTTTCCGGTAGAGATTAAGCGTGAGAAACCAAGGTAGAGTCAGTTCATTCCGTGGGTGAAACCCTGGATGGTGTTTGAGTCGATATCAATCAATCGATTACAGGAAGAGTGAAATACAGTTCATTAGAGGGCAACTGGATGTGTCAGTAATTACAGGGGTGGATGATGCATTTTAACAGCAAAAATACAATGGGAAAATACAAGTGAATCAAGCAATAAGTTACAAGCGCCATACAGATTCAAATAGAATATATACGAAATTGAATTGGCAATAAAACAAAAACTGATATGTGCATGTTGATTCAATTAGCAAAACAGCAGTGGAGGAAGAATTTAATAAAGGAATTTATTAATCGAATATTTAGACATGCTAAAATATGTTCTTGTTTACTGAGATTGTGTTGGGCGATTTGATTAATCATACCATTTAATCGGCTTCAATCTAGATGAAACATGTTTTGCAAATTGAGAAATGCGCACCACCATTTGAGGTTAAACATGTATCGAAAGAAGAAATAGACTCTCTTTTGAATGGTCTTTTCGTAACAAAGCAATGATTCCAATATCTCTTGCATGTTCAACCTGAATTTCTCAAGTGCGGTCCGAAAAAAACTTTGAATGTCTAATTATTTTAAGTTCCAAATATAATTGCTGTCGCGGTTGCTTTGACAATGTATCAAAACTTAAATTTACCGATTAAAATCTAAATTATGTGTAATAAATGATTTTTTTGATATCCGGTTTGGCAAGTTGATGTAGACGTGGATGATTATCTTCGTCTTCAGATATCTCAGATTCACAAATCGCGGAATAAACAAGCAGCAATAAAGAGGAGCGGTGAGTTCAAAGAGCCCAGTATCCTCAACATGTTCTAGTCTTTTTTGGACATCAGAACTTTCTTCATGCAAATTTCGTCAATGCTACCGGCCAACATTTCGCTACGAGGAGACAAGACTTTCATAAAGAATTAACATGCTTGAAAACAATATGTAGCCATCTTTTTAGTTTAAGAACCCCCAATACAAAATCATGAATACATATTCATCGAAGGCATTTTTTAGAAGGACAAAGATCAGAAGTGGCTTTTTAGCTGTCAATAGGCATTCCTGCATTCTGACTCTAAAGACGATGTCATTTGCGGGTTGAAGAAATGTCAAAATAAAGTTTTTTTGCGTTGACAACGCGAACCGTTTTGTTACAAATAAGGATTTGTTTTCGCTGCAATTTCGGCCAAAGCAGGACAATTTCTATTTTAGTTGAAAACGTTGCGTCGACCAGCCTCGGGTAAGATAACAACAACACCAGAAACTATTTCTAATAAAAATTTAAATTTTCTACCATCTTTGTATTCAATATAAGTGAATTCTATTGGGTTTTATTTAAAACGGAGACTACTTCACTTCGTTCGCGTTAAGTGGTTGAGGTCGGCATACCTAGTACTTAGAAGAGGACATATTTTATGCATGGTCTTTAAAGTTCGAGTGTTTTTTTAATTATTTAAATTATTCACTCTTTTTGTACTGGAAAGAAACCATATGTTTATTGATGTATATATTAAAAGGTGTTTAATTGATAAATGATATATCGGAAATGTTTCCCAAGTGCGGACTTAGCGATGTCGATTCTGTGACGCCTCAATCGTTTTGTCAAGGATGCTGCACATTTAGCCTTCGCACATCGGTCTATCAGCATCCAAGCTAACAGCTAAATCCGGTGACAAAATTAATCAATTTTCTTAATTTTATTCTTATGAGACGTTTTACCGCTTAGTCTGCAAAAGCATTGCATGGAGAACGGGAATGTCTCCGAAAGTGGTACTTCCCGGGTCTATGCACGCACCGGCAATAACCCGCCTGTCAAAGCGTTTATCCTACCTGGTATTTTCTTAGTTATTCAAAACTGGAAGTCGGGATGCTGGTACGACAATCTAATTTATAAGCATTTTGGAGGAGCGGGCACGGAGATCCAACTCTGGGTTCCGTTGAGAGAGAGAGGCATACGAATTAATAGTGACGGTTTTCACGGTTCGACCACTCTTTAATGTGTATAGAGCCCCGCGTGACGAAACATGATTAACGGGCATGTTTAGCGATTAAAGTAATTCGACTAACCTGTTCGCATTCGACAGCGAGGGTTCGACTTATATTCAATTTGAATGTACCGTGGAGTAAGCATGTTCTGCAATTGATTGATGTAGAACACGAAGAAACTGCATGTTCGGGATTAAAGCGAACGAAGAATAAATCGGCAAATATAGGAACTGGGAAGAATTTTACATAATATGTACATTTGGAACCGTGAAAGAGTTTATTCGCTTTTGTGTTTTGCATATTAACATTTGAACATAATTTCCGGAAATTGGAAAAAAATAATTCCGACGAATTCTGCGAGCATACGACTTTTCGAAACTGTCTGAGTTCGTTTATGACAATTGACACATTTAGACATCTTGGGATAAAAATATGCGCGACGTTGTTCTCTTTCGACCTCTCGTTGATCAGTGCATTCATATCACAGTAAATTGACAACAGATTGCAATATTCGCGTTTATTGGGGCAAATGTAACATATGAAATAGGAAACATAAGGAAGATGAATTATCGATATGCCATATGGTGACGAAAAGAAGCTTGTATCTTGTAAAGGTTTAATCCGTGAAGCTTTATCCATCGTTTGATAAATAACAATTCGAATAATTGCAAGCGCTTTAATTGAGGTTAAGAGGATCCACAAGTTCAGCATGGATTAATTAGTATAAGTATAAGAATCCTGTCTGTCTTTTAGTTCCTGCTACACTTGTTCTGGCGATACAAAAATCAGTAAAATTGGAATGACCGAATTGCGATATGCCGCCGTTCTTGTAGGTATTTCACGGTATTGCCTGCGCATTGGCCGAGCAGATTTACATATGGACACACTTGAATAGAGGAGATGAAAAGGGCCATCTACCTAAAGTCTAAAAATGTGAGACCAGGGAAATCGACAGAGAATAATAAACAATAACGGAAATTATGCAGGCCATATCAAAGGTATTTATTCGGGTTGAGTTGACTGCGGGTCTCCTGAACCATCGTTGGAGACACTAACCGACTGATGCTATTGGCTATTCGCCACAATTCGACGAAAGGAGCTATAGGTATATAATTATCGCCAAATTGAAACCCATCGCACATTTAATCTGTGTTCGGCCATTGCTAAGCAAGATGCTCCTAATTGCACACAACAGTCCTTTGAATCAACGAGGTGGATGTGGTATCAGGAAGGAATTGTGGATCTGGTCGTGTGGCTCCACGCGGCGCCAAACGCTCACCACGGTGCCTCCGAATAGTTGCCATAGTCACGTAGCAATCGCCATCCCGAATTAGACAGACTCAACCAGATGTGGGTAGCCACGAATTTGAATTCTTGCCAAGAGTCCCCCTCCACCTAGTCAGAATGCGGCAGACGGAGGAAGAGTGTCCCTTTAATCACATGAGAGTTGCGGCGGTGACGTTATCTTTTCGTTATTCCCTAGACGAATCAAGATAATTTCGGCCACTGCAACGTCCATTAAACAGACTTAGCCTCCAGCAATAATAAAAATAATAACGGCATTCGGCTTATTAAAGTCACGAGGTTCAAAGCATTGAGCATTTAAAATGTTAACATACGAAATTGATACAGTGAACTGCGATATACATAGAGACACAGTAGAAATGCACTTTCCATTTTAAATTTTTTTACATTTTGGCCGACGATGAAGAAGCCGCATAAGTTAACACGGAAAAGCAACGTAGGCAAATTAAACCCTCGAAGGGCATATAATTTGGCAGGTACGTCGTGGTAGCCCTTGTCCGACCCTGCCCATAACGGGCGCCGAACGACGATGGAACATCCATGACAATTTCCAACTCAGAATCCTACACTGTTCTATGCCCTCGATTTATAAAACTGGATGCTCGCAAATCCGGCTGTCAAAAACAGTATTATGTAGGGCTGAATAAATTGTTTCGGTTAAAAGGAGGACAATTGACGATAAATGGAATAAGGCCTAATAAAACAGACAGACCTTCGTGATATAACGCCGGAGAAGTTATTGTACATCGAAGTTCAGGAAGATCCGCGTTCGCCAATATTGTTTAGATAATACAAACGAAGCGGTTTTTATAATAGAGGACAGCCTACTCAAACATTGTTTTACGTAAGAAAGTAAACAATTCTCGGTTCTTCGAGGGAAAAGTGTATTTATCAGTAAGTCTCTACCTCCAAGGGATAACGAGTCGATTGTCAGTGACAGGTGTACCGCAATAAATCGTTTAAATGAGTAGAACTCTAGAAGAGTACAATGCCGTGTATTCTAGTGCAACTTAATGCCACAGTAATAACACTTGGAAATTGCCAATTTAAACAACACGTCAGAGCGAAAATAAAATGGAAAATTTAAGGTGAATTAAAAATGAATGAATTAATCTTGCAACACGTTTTCACTATCATGTGATGCTTTGTGTACTTGTTTAAAGTGAAAATTGGAGACGCGGTTTTGTCCCACCGCTAAGCCAACATACGTTTTAATGGTGGAAACAGTGATTAATTTAACAGGAGAGATACGTTTGACGAGAGTTGTTCAGAATAAACTTGCTTTCAACAGACGCACGCCCACCAAATTGTTTAAAAAGACCCTTTTCCCGTTTAACGTCCTTTGCTGTCAATGGAGAACGTCAGCAAAATAATTGATCTCGTTTATCTTGGTTCATACAAGGGTGGTGTCGTCTCTAATGGATTTAGGGATTTTTTAATGTTCTGGCTTGAAACGAAGAAGGTTCTCATACGAGATATTGTTTTAGGAGCGGGATTTATTGGCAGATATGAGGCCACTACGCATTACTCCAAGGCTTCAATATTTCTTTGACAAATTTTTTAAACTTCGATAGTCGCGTTGTTTTTAATTTTTCTCAATGAAAACCACTCATACGGTGAGGCTGTACTGTTTCGCGCCCACAGAAAGTATGTCATTCCCAAACTCTCTCCCAATACCCCAGACCAGGTCAATCGGCAACTCCAACGTGCTTTTTGTTTGCTGTTATGACCCGTAGCTGTTTCCCAGTCCAAGCAAAGCATAACCCCACCAACCTCAAGACCATGAGAAGAAGTTAGGTTATCCAAGTTAACGAACCCAAAAGGCCTTTTATACATTTTGTTTAGTCTTAACGAGCCAATGGAAATAGTTAGTCTCTAATGGATAAGTTGGCTAGGGGCAAATACGTCCTATAAGGGCCCGGCGTACTTCTATAAACAAACTTGGTTGAATTACTAATCTCGCAAGTCCAACAGGGCACCCGGGGATACTGGGGTGTTGCTCTGGTCGATTGTAGGTATGACTCAACGACGTGCTAGAGAGATGATGAAATAGGCTCATCATACGGTTGAGGGATATTTAATAATAAGAGAAAGTTCCTCGTAGAATTATGAGGGAGAAGGTACAAGACGGCTGGTTTTCTGGGAGAATTATCCGTTTCCCCAACACTGAAAATGCAGAAACATCTTGCGTAGTTCTCATGAGGGTTTTAGTCACCGCGATCTGAATGAAGCAATTGTTTTTTTATCGTGACGTACATGTCTAAACATATTTCTTTGAGAATTCGCTTTCAAATTGGTTGCATTGATAGACCTCGTAACTATGAACCAATAGTTTACAATTTTTGCTAACTCATTTTTAAGGCCGCCAATTACACATTTCGCGGCCTCTTAAGTCAAACGGGTTCTACTTGCAGACGGATAATTATGGAACGACGGTCCAATCAAATTGGATGAAATACGTCTGCTTCTCAAAAAACGATACCCCAGAAGGCCCTTTACAATAATATCGTTTTATAGTGGCCTACCTATTCTCTCCATTAACGAGACCATCATTCAACACCACTTCAATCGTTGCACACTCTTCGTTGCTCGAATATTCGATGACCCCTCCCATCCTCTCTATTCAACTTTAGCGAACAATAAATCTCTTCGACCATGCATAGGCAATACCGTGCAATGTCTAAAATAACGACGCAATTGTGTCATTCCTTATTTTTCCCGATTTTTGTTTGGAAGCCGAGTTATAGTCTGTTCTTCTAGTACATCACAATTTGACAGAATCTTTGGTGAGAAACAAGGTCAGAGCCAATGAAGATAGTTAGGCAGTGGTGCGTTTCCAGAGACTCGATCTGTCGGTTATGTCTCGACAGGGGTGAAAGGGTCAACTTAAGGCTAGCGCCCATGTTTGATGAAACACTAAACAAAAGAATATAAAATGATTCAAATGGGATCACCAATGAAATTTATGTATTCAAAGGCATCCAAAAATTGCGACGGGAAAATTACAGACTAGATATCGACATAGCAGCCCTGTAAAAACAGGAAACAGTCTTACGGAATTACCGAAGTTTGAATCTGTTAGAAGAGGGAATATTTCGGACAAAACGAAACTGCCTCGTAGAATTCCTGCGGTCTCCCTTTCTTTCCCACTTAATTCGTATTATTCGGGGCGCGGCGTTATGTCGACCGTTACTAATTACCCCTCCCCCGGGCAACTTGTCTCCTTTGATCGATGGACGCAGTTCTCTCCATCCTTGCGAAGAAGGCAGAGATAAAAGAAACCAAACAGGTTTGATAGATCTTTTAAGTTCGAGTTTTTTTCAAATTAAATTAAACACCGTTTCTGAATGGAAAAATAATAATCTGTGGCTTATGCTAGAGGTATGAATACTAAATGATCGATTGCAAATGCGCCCCCACCTGCATCCTTATGGATTTAAATTATCTTGCTGAAAAGTTCGATTACATTTCGGCATAACTGAAGCTCTATCTCGGCAATTTAGCGCCGAATTCTGACTTTAAAGACTTAATTTTTTTTCTAGTTTATTTAATAAAACCCATTGTTGAGGTTGCTTCTTAGTTCATGGTCCCAAGTGGTTAATTCTGGCGATATTAGGGCCAAAGTGCTTCCGAATTTCGT
Organism: Proteocephalus fallax; assembly: GCA_028672205.1. Lineage (NCBI taxonomy): Eukaryota > Metazoa > Platyhelminthes > Cestoda > Proteocephalidea > Proteocephalidae > Proteocephalus > Proteocephalus fallax. Next base: position 1,180,923 of record JAPUBX010004022.1, on the reverse strand, counting down.
CGGCCGTGTAGCCTGTCGCTCCTGTGTGTTGAAACCACGTATCTTCAATATCCATCCCATCAAAAGAGGCAAACACAGTTTTAAGCAATCCGTCGACGGTAAGCGCATTTTCAGCTGCGTTTTCAAGTAGAAAAGCTGCCCCATGACACCACCAAACGAAATCTGACATCAAACAGTAACACAAGAAGAATATAAGGTTTCTCAAAATATTGCGTTGGTATTTTTCCTATTCCAAACTGCTACAATGTTTGTTTGAGCACCCATTAAAACAGAAATGAGCATCGTCGAAGTTGTTCTCACTAAAAAAATCAGCTGTTAGCGTACACGCGTAGTAAATTTACAATATATCATAAATCCTTTATAAAATGTAGACCATCTGCCACATATATATCTGTATATAACAATAAACATATTATTATTTTGTGTCAGAAGTACAAAGACCACCCACAACGAACCCTACCGCACCAGCCTCATACTAGGAGGACGAAGCCTTTGAGAAATTTTTGAATCTCGTCGAGTTATTTTTGATACACACCTCAAAATGAGGCAGGAATTAAAGGGTTCTACAGCTTTAGGTCCTAATGCCTATGATTCCGCTGGCGCTGGAGACTGTAGTCACACAGACGACGTCGACGATCTGTGCGATAAACTAAAGACAATCTTCAAAGATCAAGACAGCTTGCAGTTAACCGCCAACGATTTAAAAAAAGATCGAAGAATCCGGCGAAACACCAGCACGATACCTGACGGACTTGCGAAACGTCTCCAGGACTGTTTTCCACGAACATAAACCCGATGTTGTGGAGGACTTCCTATTAAAACAAAGTTTACGATGGTATCCGACCAGTTTCACTAATCGTTGAACTTTCGAGACATTCGACGCCCAAAACAGTGGATGAAACCCTTCATAAAGTTGCGCGGATTCTCGAAATTCGAAAGCGACACCCCATCGTTACTCCAAATTCAAAACCACAATCGCCAAACCATTGCCATTTCTGCCGCAAGTTCGGTAAGGACGTCAGGCGTTGTGGTCACAACCGACCGGTTAAGCATGTCATGCCATTTTCTCCGCTGTTACCCCTGCTTTAAGTGCTAAACCTGAAGTACCGTGCTCAGTGGGGTGTTTCCTTGCCTCAGCGCTTATAGATTCGGACGATATTTAATTTGAATCTGAAAACAATATCGAACTGAAAAGACCCCGTAGAATATCATGAAGTTTATGTATTGTTGCAACGTAATATCTTTTAAAATAACTGCCCATTACAATTGTTTATATGCACGCCCGGTAAAATCAAAATTGGAAGATGCTCGAGTGGTATTCGGTTTATAATATTAAGGCTTAGTTCTAATGCTCGGGACAACAATTTGTCACAACAAATGAATCATTTAATGACTGTATAATCTCCGGGTAATTGAAGCCAATATTACAATATAAATTGCATGTATACTTCACCTTTGTTTTCGGGTTATATGCGACTGTATTTTGCGTGTTCGTGCGTGTGTGTTTCAACCGGAAGTAACAAATTTGCGAACTGCTTTTATAGAACAGTTTTGGCAGCCTGTCCATCGGTAATTAGCTCGTTTTATCTTGAGTGAGCATCATTTAAGCCAAATATGACGTTTGTAGGGTTGATGCAAAAGAAAACAATATTCTCCGATTTGCGTCGATGCCTCTGCTTTGGCTTAACCCCAATCAACATTTTTTAATTACGTGTGTGATTGCAACAGCTGAATAATTTATTTACGTGCAACGATAGAGTTGATGAAAGTGGCTGGTCTCCAGAATAACAATCAAAACGTTGATCAAGACAAGCGTACACCAATATTGCACATTATGGAGAAACTGTTCAAAAACTATAATGGGAAAACAAATAACAAAACTAAACCGGTAGTTGCCCTTCGAGTCTGGTTGAAGGGGGCGATGACAGTCTGTTTGCCAGTCAGTCAAGACCTGTCAGTGCTTGTGATTCGATGTGAAGGACAGGTTCGGCGTAATAAATCGATGTAATGAGAACAATTCACAATTTTAGTTTATAAGAGAACATGAAAACAATTGGAAAATATCGAAAACAAAATTATAAGATCCATAACGATGCGAAAATGGTCTACAGAACCGATGGAGAACACGTTAATACCTTTCTATCCGATCATGGTCAATAATCGGTAAGAAACTTTAATCATGACCTTATTTGTCCCGATTTTTTGTTTCACCAGAGGAGGTGAAGCAAGAAATAAAAGACAATTTCATATCTAGTACTTGTTATGCTGTCTTATTTTTTGCTGAAAGTGTGGTAGTATTGTATGGAGGGTTGAATTAACCCTAAATATAGAATAGACGAATTGTCTGTAATATATGTATCACCCAAATGGCCAACCGAGACCTTTAACGAATGAAGACACGTGCATCAACGAGGTCTTGTATATTCTTAAACGTGCGGTACAATAGTCAGTATAGTAAAACACAATTAATAGTTAAAGTTAGCAACAACAACATCCACCTTGGTGCAGCAGCTTCGATGGCATGCGGTAGTCGACCGGCGATTTCAAATCCAGACGCTCCGAGCGCCGAGGTAGAGCTTGCGAGCTTTGGTCTGGAACAGATGGAGTCGTATTAGCCGGATCAGCTAGTTCAGAAGGATGAGAATCAATAGCAGTCACGGCTGTTTCAGAAGGATGGGAATCAATAACGGGCATAGCTGGTTCATCGAATCGGATTTCATCGACATGCCGACGATGACTTGATAAATCAGTGACATCGATGATAGTAACCTCCTGACCTCAATAAAGCCGCTATAATTATTCCTATTATTCTATTGTAAGAAAATGTGTTGTAATTTTCCCGATAGGTTGTGTCTCCGGTGGTCTGGTCTGAGAAAAAACACGAGTCCATCACCAACAGAGCGAAAGAGTTTACAACTTCACCACGCTGACACATCTGTTAGCAAATGAGATATCGCCTACCTCCCTACCATTTGAGGTTTGTTTTTTCTCTGTCTCAAGCCCGTCTTCAATTCGTTGGGACAGGTTTCGTGAGCGTGGGATGATGGTTTTATTTTCCGTGCAATGATAGACGCATTAGAGTAACCGAGATGGCGGCCCTTTTAATGGAATAATCCACGTCTCTCATAAACAACTGCCGTAATGGATTTAATTTGGTCGCTGAATGAACCCATTAGGCATGCTCAAAATGACGATTAGTTGAATTGCTGACAAATGGACCACAACCAGTAGCTCTTATATAGCTAATGATTTCTCTGACGATAAGGACAGGGTTTTATCGCGATAGAGACAATAAAAAATTATTGTATTCTTATTTAAGACGTAGCAATTATTTTCAGTAGAAGAATTTGATATAATAATGAATCAGGAATTGGCGCACTGTCTGTAGGTGTAGGCAACACCATCGCCATTTACTTATTCTGCATTTTCTACGTATAATCGTGACGTCCTGTAACATTTTTGTTTATTATAAATTTTAATGCGAAAAGTTTTGGTCCTCGTGACCTTAATAAAGCGGATATTATTATTATTAATAATACTCATACTACTACTACTACTACTACTACTAATACTTGACTACATTTGCTGGCGTGTTTAATTGGTTTCTTTCTTTCTAACATAAGAAAGAGACGAAGAATTCAGAATAAAATGTACAACAAGGAAAGATGATGCAGGAGATGGCAGTTATGCATGGAGACACAGGAGAAATCTATTTGAAAACAATTCATGCATTCATTGCTTCTGCTGTCTTCCCTCTTGAAATAAGTAAAATTTTGGGAAGATAATTTTTATGACGACAATGAAGATACAGAATACGTTAACACGACATAATTGCGAGGTATTTTTGCAAGAACCGGAAATCAAGCCCTGGAGGTATATAACGTTTGACAAAGACTCAATGGCGGACATTTAAGGACGGTAACGTTACATTGGCACTATGCGTCTGTCAACTCGGTTAATAACTTTCTAAATGGTTGAATCCTGATTTTTTTTGCCTTAACTGTATAGGGTAATCTTTAATATGGTTTGCACTCATCTATTCGAAAATAGGCTTTGGATAATGGGAACTGTAGACGCAAAATTGTTTTCCAGCTAAATCATTGGCATGAACTCAGAAAAACAACATGTCTACCATGTACCTAACTGGATATGACTTACAAAAACGTGACAAAAAATCCAAATTAAAATATTCAACCAATCGAATTGATTGTGGTTCCTTCGTATAGTGGTGAGTATCTCCGCCTGTCACGTGGAAGATCCCGGCATGCTCGCCAATGTTGTGATTCGGTGCCAACGATACTTAAAACCACTAAGCCTTTTTATGACATACGCGTCTAAAAGGGATTAAGAATGAGAACGCAAACCAAAGTATAATCAAGATTGTTCTCTTGATTTAATAATACAAAGGCACAACGTTAAGTTGGCGATCACGCGTTCGTGGGCAGAAAACAGTTAGTGTGTGTTAAAACAAAAGGGGGCATTGAAGGTCACAACATGGCTCCCCCCTTAGACTCTTCGTCGTCAGGGGAATAGATAAAATAAAGAGTATCTGAAAGGGGCGATTACAAACAAAAGGAATCACTAGGGAGCACAGTCAACGAGGTTTAGGAGGGGAGAATGCTGTCAGGCCTCGCGGAAGACGGTAAATCGGTTGGATATTATATTGCGAAATTGACGAAGGAAAATGGTGCCAGCGTACTTGCAACACGTTCAGGAAACGTTCCTGTCGTTCGATGCGAGTTCATTGCATCGTAGCAGGGTTGACGTTAAGATTTACAAAAATCGGGTGAGGATGGCACATTATTGTAAAAACGTTTTCTATCGTTGTCTGAAGTGATTTATGTAGGCGTCTATCGATGCAAGTCGTATGCGTCGTAACATGGTTGGCATTAGGATTGACATAAAGCGGTCGAAGATAGTATGTGATTGTTTGAAAAAGGCTTCTGTTGCTGTGAGGTGATTAGCGCTGACAGATTCCTCACGGAAGATGAAGGGATTAATATCACCTGACTTTCGCGTCTATCGGCGCGAGTCGTATGCGTCGTAGCATGGCTGGCGGTCGTGTTGAAACAAAGCCGTCGAAGAAGGTAAGTAGCGCACATTCAAGTTCACAGCGAAATATTATCGTGGCATGCTGGCCAATGTTGTGGTTCCTTTGTATAGTGGTGAGTATCTCCGCCTGTCACGTGGAAGATCCTGGCATGCTCGTCAATGTTAATAATAATAATAATTGAGGTCACAAGGACGAAAACTTTCAGCATAAAACAAGGCAGTATAACAAGTATTAAAAATGAAAATTATCTTTTAGTTCCTGCTTCACCTGTTCTAGTGAAATTAAAAATTGGAACAAATAAGGAATGACCGAATTGCGATATGCCGCCGTATTTGTGGGTATTAGACGGAATAGCCTACGCATTGGTCGAAGAGATTTACATTTATAAACTTGAATAGAGGGGATGGAAGGGGTCACTTAAAATACGAGCAGCGGTTCGTGAACAATTATTGAAGTGGCGTTGATTTCTTGGATGGAGAGCATAGGCCGGCCACAAGAAAACGAGATTATTTTAAAAAGCCTACGAAGGGTTAAACAGTCTGAACATTTAGGGCCGGGAAAAATTACTGTGGAACAATATACAATAAGGGGAATTATACCGGCATGGACAAAGGTTTTTATACGACTAGAGCTTAAACCGAGTCCCCTGAACCCGCGAACTAAGAAGCAGAGGCGACGGCATTTACCGTAGACGGCATCCACATGATCACTACATGATAACCGACTGTTTAAAATAACGCCGAAGAATTTTGATTTTGAGCTCGAGGCGAAATTATGGAGTGAAGAGATTGCTGGAGTGTCAACATCGTCTCTCAGGGAAAAGGTAATGGAGATGCATTTTAATGCATTCATCAGAAGACCATTCTCCGAAGACCACTCGAGTACATCAGTGAATGCCTGCCCCAGCTGTTGAGAATCCCCATTCGTCTTGCAGGCATGACATTAAGTCAAGTCATCCGCATATTTTACAAGTGTGTCGTCATTAGGGGACCGAAGGCTACACGTGAAGTATTTTAAAAAAGAAACGAGATAGCACTGCGCCTTGTAGTACACCACAATTCCTTGGCAAAGGAGGTGGGGGCTTCATTTCCGACTCTTACATGTTGACATCGATTAGAAAAATTGTTTTGAAGCCATTTAATCAACCATCTTTCAACGCCATCTTCATATAGTTGAGAAAGAACGTGAGACCAAGAAAACTCCATTGACGGCTTTTGCTCTCGGAATCAAGTGAAGAGTGGAGGGTGTGTGAAAACGTAGCCACGGCGTCCAGAGTGCTTCTATTTGATTTTTAAGCAATCTGGAACGGGTCGTCGGCAGTTTTCGGCGTGTCCTCCAATTTAGAGAGGAGGTGCTTCTCGATCACTTTCAACCAGCAAGAGGAGTTGGCGATAGGTCTATATTTCACAGGTCCGGGGGAACCATTGGCCGGTTTCGGAATGGGTTTTATAGCGACATCTCTGCATTCCGAAGGAAAGGAGCATTCTCCTTACGAATGATTGACGAGCTGGGTGACAAACGGAGAAATCTCGCGGTGACAGATTTTAAGGATCGCGGGAGGGACCGTGTCAGGACCAGCCGCTGAGGAGCTCTTGAGGCCAGCCAAAATTTTGGTGCCAACGTTCTGTGCCAACGATACTTAACACTTCTAAGCCTTTTTATGACACACGCGTCCAAAAAGGATATGTAAAATGTATGACTTACAAAATACGTGACCAAAAAATCCAAATTTAAATATTCAACCAATCGAATTGATACGGTCAAATTCGATTTTACATAGACAAGGTTGTTGTGGTTCCTTTGTATAGTGGTGAGTATCTCCGCCTGTCACGTGGAAGATCCCGGCATGCTCGCCAATGTTGTGATTCGGTGCCAACGATACTTAAAACCACTAAGCCTTTTTATGACATACGCGTCTAAAAGGGATTAAGAATGAGAACGCAAACCAAAGTATAATCAAGATTGTTCTCTTGATTTAATAATACAAAGGCACAACGTTAAGTTGGCGATCACGCGTTCGTGGGCAGAAAACAGTTCGTGTGTGTTAAAACAAAAGAGCGCATTTAAGGTGACGCCCGTTTTCAAACAGTCAAACTATTCATCTCTTATCGCTTCTGGTGTCTTCTATTATCTTTTCATTTTTTAATATTTTTGTCTGAGATAATTTTCCGGCGACCTCGAATGATATTCAAAAGAACATAGAAAGTATAGACACGAAATAAAAACTAAATTTCACAAAAAGTTTAATGAAACCCTTGAAGTACAAACAGTTTAACAATCTCGTTATAGCGGCCACGAATTGTTTAAGTTCTGTCATCATAGTTGAACTTTAACTATAATTAAAAGAAGAATCTAGAAAATCAAATTGTAGAATTACTGTGAATTTATTTGCATATTTTGGCGGGATAAGCATAATCTTGAACTCGCACAGACCTTTAACTTTTTCTTCAATATTATCCCCTGTTCTCCACTCGTTACCTGAATTAATGGCAAATGTTTCAAGTTCTCATCACCATAAGACACCAATAAATTCATAAAAAATAAAACCATGCGATTTCATTATTTGTTTAAATCATTTTTTACTAAACTTAATGAAAAATTTAGACCTCTCATATTTTTTCAGTGGAAAAATTTCTCAATTTGTGGCTGACTTAATGCAGTTTTTAACACCTCCGTATACTAACACGAATGTTTGAAACTGAAAAGTAGTTTTTGGCGCCTGTTTGAGTAAAAATTGGTAGATTGGAGTTATGTTTAAAAACCAATTATATGATTGGGAGTAGAATGTAATTTTCTAAAGTCTATGTGTCTGTTAACGCATTGGCTTTTTGCCATTAAACTGTCTATAGCGCTCTTACATGTCTAAATAAAAGACTGCAATCTTTAAGCACTGGTGTTTTTATGATTGGTGCGGGCTATTTGACGGCCACCTCCATTAAAATTCATGTTTGACATTTTTTGGAAAATCGTTTGTTTTTATATCGTAATCGGCGTTTATTTTCTCAACTCTTCACATAAATTAAACTCTTGTTTTAACTCACCAGTTTCATGGAATTTATTGTTGACAAAACGAGAATACTCACGAAAACTGCTTACCGAATACCGAAAACGCTTTATTGTTGGCGCAAGTCTATCTGAGACTTGTCTACAGTGCAAATCGCGGTCTCACGGGTTATTTTGTTAAAAGGCATTTAGAAATGAGGGAATACTGAAGAGGAGAGAGAAGTAACGTGCGTGGAGTGGCGACGGATAGTTGCGGAGTTGGACGGGCAGGGTTGTGTTGGAAGTACAGGGATGTCAGGTATCGGCTCTTGTTCAAGAGCAGAAACAGGGATGAATAGCGACTCGTCATTGTTCAGCGTCCAATTCTGAGTCTTCGCCATTGTTGTCGTCAGTTCGCGGAGTTGCGCCGCCATTGATTTCATTTCGTCTTCTTCCGTATTGACGCGCGAAGAAGGAACCGGTCGACGTCAAGTTGTCGAAATTGTCGTTGATACGGCCTTTTTAGGCAGGAGCTTTTGCATCTTACGATTCCTCAGTTTCGACATAACCTCAATAGAAGGATAAGTGATATCAGACAAACCAACATGACAATACAAAAAGTCCCAGTTTCAAACCGGACCCAGTCTTGATTAATACTTTGTTTTAATCGAGACTAAAACAACGAACTACCAAAGCTATTATAATTTATGTGGAAGATTACTAAAAACGTTTTTTTATGATATAATAAAATAGTTTTCTTCTACAAGGCATCGATAAATTTATGTGTTTATCGCATTTATTATGCGGTTTTAATCGACCGACCGCTTGACAACGGTTTTGTGTCTACAACTACTGCACTCCCCCCACCACCACTCATTCACACCAAGCCCAAGCATCGAGCTGGTTGCTAATGCAGTTAGCAGTCGCTATCCTCGCAAATACATCACTTCCAGCTCTTGCGTCCTTCAATGCACGTTCGATTCTCAACAAAGTTGATGATTTTCACTCTTTACTAACAACTGCTCTGTTTAAACCTGTCAGCGTGGTTTGTCTACAAGAAACCTTTCTTTGGGAAATCAATCTGGATCACATATTTATGACAAAGAATTTTGTATGCTTCCGTCAAGACAGAGTGCGCGGCGTTAAATCAAAAGGGGGTGGTGTCGCGAGTTGGATAAATCTGAGGTTGTCAAAATCGAACAAAACAGTTTTTTGCTATGCTGCAAGTTCGATTGAATGTGTTAGGGTTATGTGCCATCCAAGGTCTCTTCAAAACTGTAAGTCTGTGACAGTCTTTAACTTGTATATGTCCATATCTTGTACAAGAGCAGATATAACTGAGTTCTATGATCCTATTATACCTTTTATTTCTTCAATTATGGATGATTCTTTTATTTTACTGTGTTGTGATTTTAATTCTGTGCCTATTAGCCCACTTCTTGCGCTTCTTAGTTAAGTTTCCTACACGCGAAGGGAATCTTCTTGACCACATATTTGTGTCCGATTCTTCTCTGTATGCATGTCGTAAACGCGCAAATTTAGCTGAGTCTTACCACTGAATCGTTGTTGGTCTACCGAAAATTTATGGCAAAGATAACAAAAACCATCTGCGTTGTCCCAAACCTAAAAAACTTCCCATCCGTTCCCACTGCCTCGAGAACAAGTGCAATTTAATAGATGCCGTTGCCACAATCGACATTAATGTTTTCGAGGATTACGAATTCAGTAAGGAAATAGACCATATTAATAGCTGTCTTAGATTTCTGTACAATACGCACTGCCCACTTACGGAACTATCTCTCACCCTCCATTTGTAAAAGAATTAAGGCAAAAGAACGAACTGCTCTGCCGCCAGGAAAGTTATCGAAAAATTAAACCAATTTCAAAAATCTTCAAATCTGAAGTAAATCGCCTCAAATTGATTTTTGTAGATGAGCTGTTCAGAACATCGAAACCCGGCAACCTCTCGAAAAATCTAAATAGATTGACGGGAACCCATACCTCATATCTCCAAGGTTTTGGCTGGCCTCAAGAGCTCCACAGCGACTGGTCTAGACAGGGACCCACCCAAGTTCTTAAAATCTGTAACCGCAAGATGTCTCCGATTGTCACCCAGCGCGTCAATTATTCGTTAGGAGAATGCTACTTTCCTTCGGAATGAAGAGATGTCCCTATAACACCCATTCCTAAACCGGCCAATGGTTCCCCGGACCTGTGATGCATAGACCAATCGCCAACTCATCTTTCTGGTTGAAAGTGATCGAGAAGCATCTCCTCTCTAAATTGGAGGACACGCTAAAAACTGCCAACGACCCTATCCAGATTGCTTAAAAATCAAATCGAAGCACTCTGGACGCCGTGGCTACGTTTTCACACACCCTCCACTCTTCAATTTCTTGGGCTTCATCTCTGCTTTCAATACTATCTCACGCTCCCGCATTCTTTCTCAACTATGTGGAGATGGCGTTGAAGAATGGTTGATTTATTGGCTTCTCTAATCGAAGCCAAAACATAAGAGTCTGAAATGATGCCTCCACCTTCTTGCAAAATAATTGCGGTGTACTACAAGGCGCAGTGCTTTCTGCTTTCCTTTTTAAAATACTTCACGTGTAGCCTTCGGTCCACTAATGACGACACACTTATAAAATATGCGGATCACTTGACTTAATGCCATGGCTGCAAGACGAATGGGGATTCTCAACAGCTGGGGCAGGCAGTCACTGAGGTACTTGAGTGGTCTTCGGAGAATGGTCTTACGAGAATGGTCTTCTGATGAATGCATCCAAATGCATCTCCATTACTTTTTCCCTGAGAGACGATGTTGACACTCCAACAATCTCTTCACTCCATAATTTCGCCTTGAGCTCAAAATCAAAATTCTTCGGGGTTATTTTTAACAGTCGGTTATCATGGAGTGATCATGCGGATGCCGTCTACGGTAAATGCCGTCGCCTCTGCTTCTTAGTTCGCGGGTTCTGAAGACTCGGTTTAAGCTCTAGTCGTATAAAAACCTTTGTCCATGCCGGTATAATTCCCCTTATTGTATATTGTCACCCAGTAATTTTCCCCGGCCCTAAATGTTCCGACTTTTTAACCCTTCGTAGCCTTTTTAAAATAATCTCGTTTTCTAGTGGTCTTTCTAGGCTCTCCATTCAAGAAAACATCGTCCAAAGCTGTTCGTATTTTAAGTGACCTTTTCGATGCCTCTTTTCAAGTTAATCCAAGCGTAAATGTGAAAGGATTGTATCGAGGGTTGAATTAACCCTTAATATAGAATAGACGAATTGTCAGTATAACCGGTATAACTCAAATAGCTAACCGAGACCTTGAATGAATGAGAACACGTGCAGCTGCGTGTAATAGAATATTCTTAAAAGTGCGCTACAACACTCAGCATAGTAAAACACAATAAACAGTTCCACGGTTAAAGTTAGCAACCACCACACTGGATTCTCGACATTTCTTTGGGTTCACGTTTATTCTGAATTCTAGTTTGCTGGTCACATTTCCCGAAGTCTACGGAGACACACGACTGTAAGTCGAATTCTATTGAATTCTCGTTGCTGCATCGAGAAATACAATGCCCGTTTCTTTTAATGCAGACGACTTCGAATCAGCGAAGGAATTCGAGCTTAATGACTTCACCCATGATTCAATTATCGCGAAGCCTGCCTCATATTATTCTGGCCTGGAACGAAGTGCTGCCCGGTCGTTTTCTCTCCTGCACAAATATATATATTGGAAAATGATGCGCCCACATTTTCGTTTTCATTTTATGGGATAATTTACGCATTTATCATTTGTAATTAGACCAGTTGCAAATCCGAAAATCTGGCACATTTATTTTCTCTGGAAATCAGCTGTAATTGAACAAAGTTAGCTCATTTTAATAAATTATCTTTGGCCTTAAAAAAAACAATAAAGAAAAATGGTTTTGTTTCTATGATTATTTCTCCTCTTGTGATAGCGACTGTGATAGCGACTGACAGAGCTACATTTGCAGCCGATCTTTTTTGGTATATAACGATGGTATAGCATTCAATAATAATAAGAATTATTCAATAATTGCAAGCGATTTATTGTGGTCACAAGGACCAAATCTTTCAGCATTAAGTAAGACAGCATAACAAGTACCAGATACGAAAATTGTCTTTTAGTTCCCGCTTCACATGCTCTGGGGAAACTAAATATCTGGACAAATACGGAATGGTCGCATTGCGATATGCCGCCGTTTTTGTAGGCATTGAATGGTATTGTCCTACGCATTGGTCGAAGAAATTAACAATTTGGATAAACTAAAAAACAGGAGGTGTGAAGGTTTCAGTTAACAGCCGAGCAGCGATTAGTATGTAGTGACCTGATTGGTCCCTCCTTGTTTTACCGGACACGAACCGAATTCGACCCACGAACGGACCATCGCCGACTTAACGTTATGGCTTTGTATTATTAAATCAAGAAAACACTCTTGATTACACTTTGGTTTGCGTTCTCATATATACCCTTTTTAGACGCGTATGTCGTAAAAAGGTTAAGTGGGTTAAGTTATCGTCGAACCATCGAATCACAACAATTATACAAAACACATATATGCACAGATTGGGCATTTTAATGTGTTCTTTGACAACTTATCTATGAAATGTAAAAATCTTAATGCTATTAATTCAACACACGTTACATCGGGATCCTATAGAATGAAACCACTGGTGATATTTGCACGTAATTAGTGCAGGAATTCTCTCAGTTTAGCGTACTAATAAGAAGCATATTAATAACCATACGTTCAACTTGCCTGGTCAAAGGCAGCATTCCAATTACTTTCGTCTGCACAGTCGATCGTGTGAATAAATAATTGTTATGTGACCGAAATTCAAACCCTCGTTAAAATAAACGACTCCCCAGAAAACGTCTGCTCTACAACGTTTGATTGAGAGTTAAACGTGGACTCCATTTGGCGTTTCAACTAAATTGCGTGTAAAATCGTAATTCTATGGATGTTACATCATATATTTTACTAGCATTCATTTACAAAGAATGTTTCAATACTGTAATGTCCCAGTGGGAATGAGATCTAGGAAAATGGGATTAGTTAATAGCAACCTGTATTCCGCCAGAGGGTTTTACCAAACGTCAGTCAACTCCATGAATAAGGCGACTTTAATGGGCGAGTGACCTTTACTTAGTAAGGAAGATTGGTAGAAGGTACACGCATCGTGTAAGTGCACTTACGAAAGAAGATATAATAAGGAAAGCGATAGACGAAGAAGTTGGAACACAATAGGAGCTTTGGGCGAAAATGGGACGGGTCCTTATAACGGGTAACTACCCAACTGGTCCAGTGTGGGAGAATGGAGGATGTCGCTGTAGGTCCTACAGTGTAGGATGTGTGGAGGAGGTTGAGTGGCTGCGGTTGCCGGTTGCGGAAGGTTGGGAGAGCGAAAGGCATCCTGTATGACGGGAGAAAGTGAGTTGCCTCACTTTGAGTGAACCAGAGGGTTGTGAACACCATAAGATCGAACTTCGTTCCATAGAAAGATAGAAAGGCAAGATGGCCGCCTCCTATCCTGTCATGTCGTTCGTTACAATACACGCGGTCAAACCTCCGCGGCCGTTGCTTTACAATATTGTGAAATAACCTTGGAGCCAGCAAAACAATTCCCGGTGTTGCCTATCATTATTAAAGTAATATTAACACGATCTTGCACAACGAACATGATCCTTTTCTAATTAATTATTTCGATAAAATAAAAAAGTGCTCAACACTACTTCATTAAAGAGGGTAAAATGGATAACTTGATTATTAAGGTATTTGTGATGGTAAATTGCTTGCTTCATGCAGATAATTTGAAAAAAGTTGCATAAAGAATTTTAGTAAAGCAATATGGAGACCAGAAAATGCGTTTTCAATAATTTTCTAACTTAATTGTATTAGCAGGATTAATGATGCGATAAGAGTTCCGTGAATGCTGCTTTTATATATCGATTGCAGCCCTCTGTAATAAAGTATAGGGTACTTTTATGTAAAAAGATTACTTTTTCTTGGATTGCAATGCCACTAGAATTAACCTTAATACATTTAAAAACCTCGCGTCGATGTAGAAATGCGTTGTGAAGGTCATAATTCGAAATGTATACTTTCGAACCCTCACCAAGTTTATTTAATTTCTCCGACATTAGATTCTATAATTGAGATGGTTGTATATTATAAAAATAGGAAGCCTCTGGACTCGTAAATTGGTTATCGTTCAGAATCATGGTGTTAGCAAGTCCTTAGGAATATCGAATGCATAGTAAATAGGCGCGGTTAGGCTGAAATGCCGTTATTTACTGTGTCAATAAATGGATAACTGATTTGATAATTCCGGATTTTTCAATCGAACACGTAATATAATTTGACTTAACTAGAAATCATGGAATTGATAATAATTTTGCTGGTACGTGTAAAGCTGTCGGGTATTATGGCTTTCAGCGCACCCGATTAATATCCCTTGCGACCTTCATGTCCAAGGCTGAAAGAAGAAAGACTAAAGATCACAAAAACCGTTATATAGTAATCCACTCCGGTAAATACTGGTGACTCTTCTTCCGGTAGGTCTAACCACCATAACACATAATCCTCCTTCTGGTTAATCTCTGATATCATTACTTATTGTTCCTAATAAAATGAATTTACCGACACACAGTTCAAATGTGATATACATTTAGGGTGCAGAATTTGCCTTTCTTGCATAGTTACCGTTTATTCACTTAAACAATTGGAATTAAAAGACAATGAACAACTGCCCATCACAATAACAACAACAGCAACAAATATGTACAGTACAAAGCCTCGAGAATTGATTATTCAACCGATCGAGAATTCCTCATCAGACACGCGCAAAAACGCCTTGCTGAAATAAACGGCGCCAACGACCGTGGTTTGACCTTGGTTCAGCCTAAAGCAGAAATGTAAACATAACAACACACCTACGAAGTATTAACTCTGATCAAAATGGAAACAGCAACAATCAAACTGCCTCTTGTGTGTTATCCGGACGCTTTGTTCGTCGTCGGCGAGCTAAAGGTCAATTGGACGACTGCAATCAACATATTCGATATGTGTCTTAAGACGTGTGTATGTTTCTATAAAGGCTACTTACAGAATTTAGGAAACTGCCACCACTTTCTGCCTACAATTACAAAAGATAAATGCACATAAAATGATAACGAAAATGTAGGCGTGTCATTTGTTGGGGAGTTCAATGGCTAGCAGAATCAGGTGTTTCGGACATTTTGAAGCATGCATTTAGTAAATGTTGCCATATAAATTATGTCATATCTACTATATATGTGTAGGAGAGAAAACGAACGGGCAGCACTGTGGTCCATGGAAGAGACAGTCTCCGCGATTACTGACTTAAATGTGACTTCATTCATTGATTCGAAATCGTCTGCATGAAAAGAATCTGACGTTGTATTTCTCGATTCAACAACGAGAATTCAACAGAATTCGACTTACAGTCGTGTGTCTTCTCCGACGACGTCATGAAATGCGACAGGCAAACTGGAATTCAGAAAAGACGTGAACCCAAAGAAATTCCGAGAATCAAGTAAATCAAATTATATGGACACCTACCAGGAGCAGGCAAATGTATGTGCAACTGGATCGCAGATAGTTGCGGTATTCAGTTGTGCATTTTCTTGAGGCATGTGAATTTTTACCTCTAAATGCTGAGCCCTATGAGGCATGTTGGAGTCTACGGAAAAGGCAGCAGTGAATACAAATGCAGCAAAAAATCAATCCTTGTCGCCTTATCTTACCGCTAGGTTCATGTGACTCATGATCCGTTGCTATAGAAATTGCCGTTTCTGGTTCGGCAAATGCCCTGACAGAGGCTGTAAGACAGAACAGGAACATAATTTCAACCGCCACATCTTAATCTAGGAAACGCCGCAAACATAAGAACACAACACACTCACTCCTTGTAATTTGAGCGGGAGCTATATGGGGACCGGATTTGATGAGGTGATATCCCTCAATCCATCTAGCACCCACGCCATCCATTTGGACACTTGGAAGATATTGTGCCTTTTCTGTAAAAGGAAAATAATTCCAATAAACGTCAACAATCTTCCATATGGTAGATTATCGAACAATGAGGGTCAACTTGATGGGCATGTTGTTATTCAATTGATGAATGTGATGGGCTTGGATTAGTTACTACTCCTCGTCGTGAAGCTTAAGAGACTGAAAAAGTCCCCGTCGAAAACCCCACCTCACCTTGAAGATGCCGGAGTGTTCGGGTGGGAGCGTAGTTGAGGCGGCTCTGGAGCTTTTCGTCAAGATATTGCTCTAAAATCGTAGACGCCGTTGCTGAAGTTGTACACGATTACGTAAATAAATTGAGCCCCAACAATACCCTTACGATGTTTAATCGCAAATGTGTTCGCAATTTGAGATTGGTATGTTTCGACCGAGGAGAGAATTGGAGCTAAAGAATATGACCGAATTAATGTGCGCCGGCCTACCTCGTATTTCGAATGCCTCTCTAACAACGAAAGTCCCGACTTGGACATCGCTCGGTCGACGAACGATTGATCGTCTCGAACGGTCCATCAACAAGGGTGGATCCATGGCATAGGCCAAATCTGTATGGATGCGCGAGAAATACCGTATTAAAAGTTGGCGCATATTGTCTACATGATGCCCCCTCCCCATATCCGGGATAAAATCACCATTACCAGGTTTCACAGAGATCGAAATCTCTTCGGGAGCAATAAAAGAGATCGATTCATCATCCTCCTCCTCCTTCTTCTCGTCGGTTGAAGACTCATCTGAACAAAAGGGGTGCATTTCATGATAGGCGTCAACATTAAATCACCACCTAAAACCAGCACCTATACAATAACAATCAAACTGCATTCCCGCTTTTGGAATTCGAGAAAAAAAACATTTTTGCTTACTTTTTATCGACTCTGTTGAGGATCCACCCGAAAGTCGCACCTCTTCAACCGTATTATTTTCAGAATAACAAGGCCTCGCTTTAAAAGTATAACACCAACCGATTTAGATGATTGGCTACCCATTGGATACCCAATGAAGCTGCTTTCCTTACCCGAGACGAGGCCGGTAACCATGGTCGTGACGGAGCACGAGTCTGTGCACGCGGAAGGAACCTTTGAAAGACGCCCACGTGTCATCAGTGGCAAATCCAACTCCTCAAAATAGTCAATTTTCCCTAAACAGAAGCAATAGATTGACCCAGATCACAGGAGAGCTTGCAGGAACTGCAGACTTTTGAATATAAAACGTACAATTGATATCGGAGAAGCGTGGACAGTGGCACAGCAGAAGAGTCGCAGTCTTTACCTCTTCCGTGGCGAAAGATTTAACAAATGAAACGTTGTACTCTTCGTCCATCGACGGCCAATGATTAACGGCTCTTACGCCGAACCCAGGGGCTTTACGTCGCCATCGTTGGTGATAAAGCGATCGAGATCTAAGGTCTATAAGCACACACACGAGACAGAAACATAGCTAATCACTCGATGCTTGGTCTCCAACTACAAATTACTGCTTCCTTTAAGGATTCATAAAAGAATTGGCGGAGACGAATTCAAACTACGATTATAAAACTGGCTACGGACACGGATTCCTCAACTTAGATGGAAGGGCAAAGACTCGACGCATCGCTACGACACACCTACCCCGACATCCTCGATGGACGCCAGGACGCCCGGAGTAGATTTGAATGCGGTCTCTAATCGGGTTTCTCCCGATAAGCCTTGAACTTTTTATAAGGACCATATTTCCGGTTAAGACAATTCACAAATTGCTCTGTGCCTACTGGATCAACATACTTCCCAATTTTATGTGATAACTGTACCAAGAGCCTATGATTGGTTGCTTAAGTAAACTGCAAAAGCAAATTCTAGTCGACACAAGTATAGGCACACAAGGACTTACTCGAGTTTTCGGCTACCCTGTTCACCCGGCGAACTTTGGTCCACACATAGGCGAAAACCCTCACCATGAAGGTTAAACAACCACGCAAGATGCCCCAAGCACCATTGGGGTTGTCCCAGGCAAACAATAACATAACAACCAAAATCCAGTCAAGTATACACAAGACGAGCATTTCGTGCAGCTAAGAATGAATTCACAAATCGGGTTTATCGATTATCTCTGGGACCCAGCTTGAATTGAACAATGTCAGCTGATTCTTGTCACCACGTGTGAATAACCATTTGGAAACGCATTCTCGTTACATAGTAGATTTCTTTAAAACGAGACACCTCTGTCTTGGCAAAAGAATCCTCCCTCCCATGCTGACAATATCAATCAATTGTTCTTATTCGGCATGCGAAATGGAAGAACTAATGTTAGTAGTTAGTCGATAGTTTAGGTAGATTCGGCAGCGGCATATAGCTATAACGACAAACTCCTGACTTATGAAGAGATGGACCTCCAGGCATGCTTTCCTTAGTATTGCATTGTGAGAATCTGGACTACACCAGGGTCGTTGTCACACTTTAATAATGGGACTTTTGTCAGTCACTTAATTAACACGAGGAGTAATAACTAATCCAGTCCATCACATTCATCAATTGAATAACAACATGCCCATCAAGTTGACCCTCATAGTTCCATAATCGGCCATATGGAAAATTATTGAAGTAGTAGACTCTAACATGCTTCATGAGACACCGCCTTTAGACACCAGCCTCGTGACAATGCACGATTCAAAATCGCAAATGCCTGTGACACAGTCGAAATACATTCTGCTGGTAGGTGTTAATATTATCCGATTGATAGGATTGTACTGAGGGTTGAATTAACCCTTAATATAGGATATGCGAATTTTCAGTGTAACCGGTATAACTCAAATAGCTAACCGAGACCTTGAATGAATGAGAATACGTGCAGCAGCGTTAAATAGAATATTCTTAAAAGTGCGCTACAACACTCAGCATAGTAAAACACAATGAACAGTTACACGGTTAAAGTAAGCAACCACCACATCCACCTGGGTGCAGCAGCTTGCGGTAGTCGACCGGCGATTTCGAACCCAGACGATCCGAGCGCCGAGGTAGAGCTTGCGAGCTTTGGTCAGGAACGATGGAGTCGTATTAGCTGGATCAGTTGTTTCAGAAGGATGGGAATCCGTAACGGCCATAGCTGGTTCATCGAATCGGATTTGATCGACATTCCGACGATGAATTGATAAATGGGTAACATCGAGGATAGTAACCATACGATTTCCAATTCTTCCAAGAATAACACCGCAAGACGTTCGAAAATCATTCCTTTTGAAAAAGGTGACCTCTCCCGATCCAAGGCAAGGCATTGGAACGATTTGTTGAGTTTTCGCCCATTGAATAACACAATACCTGTGGTTGCTTGATCAGCATTACGGTACTGCATCAGGAAATTGTCGATAGACCGATCGAACTCTGTAAATGTACTTGGTTTGATGGATTATATAGCCGCCTTCAGGGTCTTGACAATGTTCTCTGCTAAGCCATTGGACTAAGGACGTCTGATAGCCGTGAGCAAATGCCTGTATCCGAGACCTTTGACCCAATTGACCAAATGGTCGGCGGTGAAATGTGTACCATTATCCGTAACCAAAACGAGTGGAATGCCTTCACGGCTGAATAACTTCCGAAATACCGATTTGTTGAAGTCAGCATTAGCACTGGTCGTCAGAAACACTTCAGGCCTATGCGGAAATGAATCGATCACGACAAGAGCATAGTATTTGCCGAGAAATGGTCCACAATAATCAGCATGTATTCGTTGTCATGGCTCACTGGACCCTGGCCATAGAGACCATTTAGACGACCTTGTGCAAGCAGCCATCACACCTAGCAGCCGTTCGCCGCATATTGGCTTCAAGTTCCGGCAACCAACATGAAGTTCTTGACAATGATCAATACCAAGATTACCGGAGTGCAGATCGTCAAGAACAGATTTACGCAGCACTGGTGGTACTACAATACGGTCTTGATAACAAAAAAGACCTTCAGGAGTGGAACCCAAATAGTCCCTCCGAGAGATGAAATGTGGAAACTTCTTTTTATCTTTATTATTCCAGCCCTTTCTGAGTTTCGTTAGAATCCTCTTGAATGCAAAACGCTTCTCCGAGATGAGATCATCGCGACTCACAGGCAGTGGTTGTAGCAGGAGAGACGAGCATTCCGTAATCTCCTTTGTAGTAGCAGTTCTGGACAAGCAATCGACATGCTGGATATGTTTGGCAGGCCGATGAACCACGTCATAATTATATGCGCTCAAAGCGAGAGGCCACCGTTGCACCATAGCTGCAGAAGCCTTTGACAATGAATGACTTGGATTGCGAATGAATTCCCACGGTTC
Organism: Proteocephalus fallax; assembly: GCA_028672205.1. Classification (NCBI taxonomy): domain Eukaryota; kingdom Metazoa; phylum Platyhelminthes; class Cestoda; order Proteocephalidea; family Proteocephalidae; genus Proteocephalus; species Proteocephalus fallax. The sequence goes on along the minus strand of JAPUBX010004022.1, from coordinate 1,160,533 downwards.
ATGGTCAGACACAATCCTGAATCGTCTGCCGAATAAGTATTTATGAAACCGCATCACAGCCCAGTAAACCGCCAAGGCTTCGCGATGCGTTCGGGCGTATCCAAGTTCAGCTGTGGATAAACGCCGTGATATGCAGCCAACAGGTCGGCCCTCTTGCTGCAACACAGCAGCTATGCCGGAGGGCGACGCATTAGTAATCAGTGTTGAATGCATTCTTGGTGCGAATGATTGTAATATAGCTTTTGAATTCAAAAAGGTAACCAACTTTCGTAATGTCTGATCATGCATGGAATTCCATCGGAAGGTTAGCGCATTCTGAAGCTCAAATAAGCAATCAGCGATACCAGAAAAATTCGGTTCAAACCTCGAATCGTTTTGTATGTCTCCCATAATAGAGCGCAATTGACTGCAATTGGACGGGGACTGCATTTCCACCAAAGAATTCAGCCTTTTCCTGTCTGCATAAAAACCAGACCCATCGACATTAAAACCAAGGCAATCAAACCTTCGGACGACAAATTTGCATTTCGACGGATTAACCGCTACATTATGCTCGACAAAACGTCGGAATAGCTGGAGGGGTCTCTCGTCATGATCATTGGATTCGTTATCCAGTGGAATCTGTAAGTAAGCATCTTTTAGATCAATTTTGGAGAAGAAACTCGACCCCTTGAATTTATAGAGGAATTCTTCTGGTTCCGGAGTAGTGCATGTATTCTGTAAAATCGGCGATTGAGTGTAATCCTGTAATCGCCACATATCCTGGGTGTAAAACCGTCAGATTGTAGTGGTCTAGCAATGGGTCACTCTCATTGTGACCAGCTCACTGGAATCAATATGTTACGCTCAACCAATTGGTTTAGAGCCAGATCAACAGAGTCTCGAAAGCGAAGGCAATAATCCTCCGCTTCAAAAACATGGGATCTCCGGCAACCTCGAGTTTGACTTTGGGAATTTTCATTCCACCAATCGCTCTGGTGCACTTTTGGACCAAATCTTTCAACTCGGACTCAACTGCCGGTAATGAATAGAAACTCAGTTGGAACTTGAGCTGCTTCATGACGTTCAAACCGATAATGGCTCGACCCGTTTCCGACATCAAGAATTTGCATGGGAATCTGATACCATCTCGGACAATAGGGATCAACCAGAAGCCAATGATTTCCAATGAATGACCAGTGATGCAATAATCGACTGGTCGGTCTTCTATAAACATGGATGTGGACAAAACGTCTTCAATGCATGAATCGGAATGAGCGATTCCACACTCCCGGGATTAACAATGAAGTACCACCTTATCCCATTTGAAATCTTGAGTAACTTGGAAATATGGCCACCGCGATGACTGCTGGAACTCATCAGAGCCATGTCGGATATGTTGTCGTCTGAATCGTTGGTAATCGCACAATCTTTTGATTTGCAGACCGATTTCATGTGGCCTGTTTTGCCACAATTATAGCATTTCGCATCACGGAATTGAAATTGCTGCCGTGAATGCAATTTGCCACACGAATCACAAGTACCTAATGAATTATCAGTCTTTTTTGCGATCTTTAAATATCCGCGCGTTTTGTCTCCTAGGCATATAGTGAAAAATGGGATCTGGAATCTGAGACATTTTGACAACATTCGAGACATCTTGGAACTGTTCGCACATAGCACGAACACTCTGGAATGTGGGATTCTTGCAGATTAGTAATTGCCTTTGCAGATTTGGATCATTGATGCCTTCAATTAAACGGTCGCGCAATTGCGTGTCTAATTGAGCTTCAAAGCCGCCTTTTGCGACTTGAGTCTGAAGTACAAGGATACAATCACGTATATTTTGATCGGATCTTCACATAAGAGTATGGAATATGCTTCGTTCAGCAGCCTCAAAAGCTACAGCCTGAACATGCTGAAGAATAGCTTGATAAATCTTGCCGAGTGGCATTGTAATGTGAATCTCCGGATAAACCAAGTTCTTCACCAGAGCATAGGCGTCTTTACCAATAGCGTTCAGAAAATAAGCCGCTTTCTTCTGAGACTTTTCGGGAAGTTGCATTAACTGATAAAGATTCCAGGTTCGTTTTCGATATAGTTGCAACGCCAAATGTGATAGGATTGTATGGAGGGTAGACTTAACCCTTAATAGAGAATAGACGAATTGTCAGTATAACCGGTATAACTCAAATAGCTAACCGAGACCTTGAATGAATGAGAACACGTGCAGCAACGTGAAATCGTATATTCTTCAAAAGTGTGGTACAACACTCAGCATAGTTAAACACAATGAACAGTTACACGGTTAAATTTAGCAACCACCACAGTTAATCTCTTTGACCAAGTCGTAGGCTATACCGTTCAATACCCACAAGAAACGCAGCATATCGCTTTTCGGTCATTCCTTGTTTGTCCCGTTTTTTTGTTTCATCAGAGCAGGTGAAGCAGGAACTAAAAGACAATTTTAATATCTAGTGCTTGTTATACTGCCTTGTTTTATGCTTAAAGTTCTGGTCCTTATGACCTCTATAAAGCCACTACAATTATTATGATTAGGAATATATGGACAGTGGCGGTAAGGTTTTTGGGAACAGTCCTCGAAATTAAATCAGCTAAAAATTGAAGATGCCCAGGCTCCGTTGTAGAAAAAAGTACATTCGCTTTAATTTTTTAACAATGAGGAGGTGCTTGTATCTAAATGTCAAGCGTTTGACACAACTTTGTTTTGGAAATAATCGCCGTTTACGGTTAAACATAAAAAAAACAATGATTGCAGATCTTTTCGATATCAAACTTGACAATATTATGAGTATGTAAGCACTAAAATTCCTATTAACACAAAACATGTTCGTTATTTTGCACTTATTTAAAAAGCCAATGCCAATATTTCCCAATGCACCTAGAGAGAAACGTTTGTGATACGAATGTGCTACTTTAGGGGAACAAGTACGATGCTTATGTGGAGAAGGAATTGCCTCGAAATAAAGACGTTATTTCTGCTATGCATGTTTTCGGGTTAATGCTGCGTTCTATGTTATTTTATCAATTAAGCCGCGATGATCAGCAATGTCGGCATTCAAATTAAGAAAAAAACTGCGCCGGACAGGCAAAATAGATTACCTCCATTTGTAAGCTTTACTGTTTTACATCGTCTGTCATTTAATCGCTCATTTTTTTCAGTTAATTCTAAAATCCTGTTTATTCTGTTAGTGTCTCTCGGTGTAAGAGTTCAACTGAACAAGTTTGTTTTCGTGTGGTCATGAGGAATCTTTGGTGGTGTTCGAGGCGCCGCCCGAAGTTGTGTAATTGGCCGCTGTATCATTCAGTACAGGATTTTCCGGCTGGTTAGAGTACGGAAGATGATGCAGCTGGCTTCAGCCACACCACCCTTCAGGTCGCTGGATGACTGGGTTAGATCTGGTGGCCGATTGAGGAGTCGAAACTTTCTGCAGAAAAAATACTGAATACCAATGGAGAAAACAGGCGAAAAACAACGTAATATATGGTAAAACTACATCAGCGCGGGATATAAACATGTTTCGGCAAAACTAATTACCAATCAAATTTATCATCAAATACAAGAAATCTTTTTTCCTCCAACTTTTGTGATTGTTAACAACCAGTCTTGCAATTAGTTTTGGTCATTTTTCACTCAAACTGAAACAATATGAGGACGAACAATAGATGCATTCTATTAATGTGCGCATGTAGCCATGACATCCTAAAACAAAAGGTTGTGGGTCACCATTGGAAACGAGATGAATTTAACAGGACTGTAGCTAAATTGAATCCTCAAAGTTCAAGACTATGCTCTACTGGACTGTATTGCTCGCGGTAATACTGAAAGTATCTGGTAAGTACGTCGGTTTTTAAATTGGAGCAGTATGTGTGGTTCAAGGTGACCAAAGACTGGGGTTTTGAGATTCAAATTTGCGATTGCTAATCCAATATGGATAATTATAAATGAATGAACGTTTAACTCGTTCTTGAGAAACGATTATCTCGAATCAGCGTGTCACGAATATTTCGAATAAGAAAATCAATACGAAGACAATGAAGGTGAACACTAAATTTTATCAACAGTCATTTTTTGAGACAGATGATTAAAGTTCGTAAGATTCCCGAGAAGATCAAATTTACTCGATTTCACTTTGATATTTAAAAATACACAAATTAATGTCCGACTAATTTATAATTTTACGTCTTTTTCAAGGGCAAGATGTCTACCCCGCAGATTTCCCCTGCGCCAATGGAAACTGGCTATACAGACCGGAAAGCGGCGAATGCTACTCCCTGGTATCCGCTAGCCTGCGCTATCCATGGACCGAGGCTGGAGCCGAGTGCCGCAAAATGCTGATATCCTATCCCGACGTGAAGGTCCGTGTGGTGGAGATGCGAGACGGTTCGGAAGCTGACGCGCTAAAATCCTTCCTCGGTGAAAGCGCCATCAAAGAAAAGGTGTGGCTGGGAGCCTCGAGAGAAAGTTAGTCTTCCTATCTTTGGCAGCCTCGTTTGTCCGATGGATTCAACTCCAAATCGCCCAGAGATAGAAACGAATACAACAGAAACAACGTCGCGATCTTGTTAAATTGTCTTTAATTGATGATCTGCGGAAGGGGGTACAATGATAAGAATCATTGGTTGGAAAGTAGTCAATACGAAAACGACAGCCAAGTGAAACTCGATATGATAATTGTAATGCTTAAAGACTCCCGCTTGATCGCATGGCATGTAAACTCTGTTGATAACCGATGTGTTCGAAATCAAATAAAGAATACAAAATGGCAATAAACCTGGCCTAATAACGAGACCGATTTTAGCATTCTTATCATAAAAAAATAACTTTCTTAATTAAATGCTACAGATTTTTTAAAAATAAAAACAAATCACAATTCTTTGGAATGGTAACCTCGTTTCCTCTGGGTGATTATTTATTTATTTTTTCTTTTTTTCAGGCGCCGCGGACCCCTTCAAATGGGTGACAGACGGTTCGAACGCGAATTTCGATTTTCTCTCTTGGTCTGGTGGAGCCGGTGCCGGAAATTGCATGGTCTCCTTTTTCACCAATCAACGAGTCCAAAACCAGTGGGTCACTGTGTCAGTCGTCGAAAATGTTCTCTGTGCCGATGAATTCGCCCTTGTCTGTGCTCACACGGGTAGGCAAGATTTGCGCTAAATAGTCGTCCCGGAACAAACGCTCACTTTCAAGTGATTCTGTTGTAGTAAAAAACTGCGAATCCCCACCGGGAGGGTTTGATCCCACGAAAATGGTTTTCACACCCACATCTCCACATGTGGGCACAGTCAGATCCATTGTCTGTGCACCCGGTTACTTCCCGAAAACCTCGACGCTGCCGAATATTACCACTGGAGCCAATGTCGACCCATCGCTGTCCGCGGGACAGTACCGGTGTGACGGGCTGCGTTTTATGTCAGCAGATTCTGACCCTTCAAAATTCATCAGTACTTTCGTTTACAGTGGATATGCTCTGCCTGATTGCGTAGGTAAGACGATTTGTCCAGATTCACTGCACCAATTGTAATTATGCAAGATTTTAGAGCATAAAAGACAGCATTAATGAACGCTGTTGTGGCGGATAATACATTTTTTCTAAGGTTGTTAGGCAACCAACTGGCATTCTCGATCGCACACCATCAGAAGAAGGAAAACAATCGGGTCTTCCATTGCAGAGTTCCTGAAACACCAATGTGGGCGCATGATTTAGTATTCACAGTAGACACCCCCGACAAACTCTAGAGGCGTTAAGAACTCTCATTATTTGTGCGTCTCGTTTAAAAAAATGGAAGCCGGAATAGATAACGTCGTTCACTTTAGAAGGATGTTTTTTAGCAGTTATGAGTTAAGAGGAAACAGCTTATAACATAGCCAGCATCTTATGCACTGACAGGAGGGATCCGTTAATTAAGAGCGCTTTAGAAAGCAAGTTTTCCGGGACAACCCAGATACCTCACCGGGTTTTCCTTTATCCCCATATTTAGACATAGACTGTGACTTAGATCCCAAATCGTTGTGCCAGTTAGTGGAGGGCACAATTCGACCAGCCGATAAGGTATCATTCAAGCATGGTGAGAATGCGACCTTCAAATGCAACGAGGGTTATGCGTATTTCTACGACTTGCGGAGTTCCACGGCATCGATTCAGTGTAGAGCAATGCCGGACGACCCTAGGGGTGTCTGGATTCCGGGAACCTGTCAGGCCTGCGTAGGTATGTTGTGCCGACTTTGAAGCACCACTTTACCCTCTTTTCTCAATAGCAATTCGTTGCGACGAGGCAGAAATGACAGCGATGGTTCCGAAATTCGGTTCCCTCGTCAGCGCCCGAAGCAAAATCACCGAAGAGGTGTATGGCTCCCACCAGATCAATCAGTTCAATCAATATGGAAACATTGTTAAATACATGTGCGATCCCGCGTTCTTTTTCAATGATCGATCATTCGAAAAACATATTGAATGCGCCTTGAAAGATGGATCTGCCAACACCGGTGAATGGCGCGGATATAGCGGCAGCTCCATGCCCCTGCCTAGTGAATGTGAACGTGAGTTTAACCGTGCCATTTCAAGGAAACTATAGGCTAAATATTTGGTTTGTTGTTCCGTGATTTAATTGGTTGCCATCACTCGCAATAAATGGCGTTATGGCAGAAAAAAGAAGCCTAAGACACGAAAATTAGTGAGCTGACTGTTATAAATGAAAAGTGCGCCAAATATGTACAAGATCTTACTTGTGAACGATTTTGCTTTATTTAAGATTTAGATACAACAGAAACCTTCTTGTGTTCATTTTGGTATATTCTTGCTAAATTTGATAGATTCCCAAACTCAGGTATCGCAAGAAATATTAGAAGCTGCACTCTGCTTTACTGCTCCCAGGGAGGAAAGCTTGAAGACCGGTAACTCGAAGATGGTGCCATACTTAGTAATATTATGAATAGCATAAGATTTTATTATTGACATTCAGAAATGCCCTTCAAGGTGAATCGCACCTTAACACAAGTAAACATTTTGAAGAGAATGTTCGGAGGGTTGTAAACGATGCTCCTCATCGGCTAGATCTGTTTGTCAATTCAGCAGTTTTCGTATGCCGACGTTTGCCTTGGCGACAAAGCGAAAAGATACCATCAGAAATAAAATCACATGGGAAGACACGTTGCCTATGATCATTGCACGATTCACACTTTTTCCGTTCTCATTAACTTGGATTGTTGTTTTCTTGCGATTTTCCGTTTGCAGCTGTAACCTGCATGTACGAATCAATTCTCATCAAGCCCCATTACAACATCAAGGCTGATTTCACTATTTCCTTCTCGAATGGCTCCGTAATAACGGAGAATAAGCTCCAACCGGTCGCCTATCCATACATGACTGTCGTTCATTACACCTGCCTGGAGAACTACGAGACGGTCACTAAGGCGCCAGGACAGAATATTTCCTGTGGATCAGTTGGTCGATGGAAGCCCCAGCTCATGGGCTGCCTAAGTAATTATTTGCATTGCTTACCGTTCGAATTCTTTGAAATCTGAATCTAAATCCTTTTTTTTTTTCAAGAAACGTCCCAAAATCTATCCACCAGCTCCACGGGTCGATATGTGCCCCCTGCCCTCGAGGCACCCTCGGCCGGTCAGATCGGAGCTGTGGTGATTGCCATCATCGTAATTTTCCTCGTCGCACTGCTTCTGTTGGATCTGCCAACCTTGAGGACCGATGTCCTCTGGTTCATCAACAACCTCCGCCTACAACGGCGACTGTGGCTTGCAAAGAGGCGTCTGAGAAAAGCGAAACGTACCATCACGGAAAAGGATCAGTAAATGGCCACATTTTGAAAGAAAAACAGTGACTTCAATTCGCCCTATTCGATTTTGTTTATTCTATTAGATATTAAAGCAAACACTGCACTGTCATAAATAAATGGTGATCGATAAATTATTCAAAAAGTCCTGTTAAATATTTACAAAGAAAATTCAATTTATATTATTATATATATATTGGAGATGATCTGAAGCACTTTGCCTGCCAATTTCGTCGGGTTTTAACGGATTGTCTGTTGAGACATTCCAAGGGAAGAGTTCACGAAAATGAACCAGAATCATCTGACGCTTTGGAAGAAAACATTCGGCTCGAAAATGCCCCAACTATGCCGAAATGTCATCGATAATTGACATCTCTAAGCGTCAAAGGTGGGGAATCTTTCAACATATCATTTAAAACTCAAAGATTGTCGACCCTGCTAGTCTATACATACATATATCAATACAAGGGTGATGATTTGCCATTTAAAATAAGTGTTTAATTTCAATTTTAAAGAAACTGACACTGTACATCATATGAAAACTGTCCGGTTTCGCAACTTCTAGTTAAAATAAAGCGAGAAAGAAAGGACTGGTGAAATCGAGATGAATACTGGAGTATTCGGTTGAGTAAATATATAATCGACTGGAAAACGAGATTATTTTCAAAAACCGACGGAAAACTAAGAAACTGAGACAATGGCATTTCCCGAAGACGTCATCCACATGATCACTCGAAGTTAACCGACTGCTAAGCATAAAAGCCACCGATTTAAATGTTGAAATGAAGGCGAAATTTGGAAGTGAAGCAATCTACAGTGTGCGAAAATTATCTATCCGAGCAAATATGATTTCCATCAGATATTTCTAAGAAGAGCGCACCATTACCGCTATTAGAAATCCCCGTCCGACTTGAAGGCATATTTGATGATTATCTCATTATATATTTGCGATTTATTTGAAAAAAATGGATGCACTGTGATTGTATGACAATATAAACATTGGTTTAACCACACACCTTATTTTGTGCAACTCGGGGGGTTGAACATGTATTACTGAAAACATCTCTGCCTCACTAACTTTCGTTGTTTCTGGTTTATGTATCTCTACCTATTCATATTAAGTACTATCTATTATAAGTAGCTCCTAGTATACCATCATACAGGTTTATACATAAACCTCGAATAAATCAATATGATCTATCGAAACCTGGATTCAGCGGTATTTATGTCGACCAATTAAACAGATTTATATTCGTAGATATACATATTTACAGGAAATATAGAATCTTCGGTAAACTGCCTATTAATAATAATCTACATGATTGATAAAGAACGTGCACACGAAACCATGTAAAGTAATGTCGACGTGGATTACTCTTAGAAGTAAATAAGTTTCGCGTTCATCACAAATCATAACAACATCTCCTAAAAGCGAATAAACTGGTTTCATAGGTCTTGACATTCGGATTCTTGTGAATATTGTTTCAGGGCGCGTACCATGTGTCACCCGCATTGACGTGACCGGGGTGTTCAACCTTGGTCCCTTACGAACAGAACTAAAAAGCTGACTGCTATATCGCGGATTGCACTATGAATTAAATTATAATCAACCGTACTCCTCTATCAAAATTATTCCTTTTGGGTTTTTGCTCTATCCCGATTCTTGTCTCGACTGTTCATTTTTGACATGATTGATTGTGCGGAAATCAAGAAGATCTAACCAGACCGACACCCAATCATAGCCTCAAAAAGACACACTTGCTTCGTGGAAACCAATTCAATCAATATGTGAGGCTGAATTCCGTCACGCTGGAGACCTGGTGTTTTCACATGGTGGCCCCTCTTAACCGCATCGACGCACCCTGCTGCTACTTGCACCGACATTCACGCACGCACTTGAGGCGTGATTGATGTCACAGCCAATTCAGGACCCTGGAGCTTAATCTGGAGAGGAAGGTTTCTTACCGATGTTTGGCGATACCAGAAAGGGCTGTTAGTCGCAGGCCTACGATCCAAGCATCTGCTTGGATCTCGTGCATATGTTTGGCGCGGTTTAAGGACTTCTTTTGTTAACATTACCTGTTTGGTTGGGATTTGTATTAATAAATGAAAATTTACCCATTTCAGGCGAATTGGGTTTCCAAAGTCATACACGTGAAAGGCATATTTCGGTTGAGCCAACATTTTTTATGGATCTATCGCCTCCGTGTGGCTCCTGGTATTGTGAACCTGTCCAGGGAAATAAACTTCACAATGTCCTTTACGTCTAAGACGTCGATGCACTACTTTCTAGTTGCAGCATTACTTGCTGAAAATATCCATGAAACCGGTTTATCCTCTCTCCGTTTTGATTACCTCTTGTTGGGCCGCACTTTCAAGTCGATATAAGATTGTGGTGAAGGAATTGCTTGGAGAAGCAAGTAAGGGCTGGCAATAGCTGAGAATTTATTTCCAGGTTTGCTCTGCCATCATACGCTTGCTATGGGTACTAGCATCCATCAGGTGTAAACAGTGAGGTCACATTAGACAACTGGCGCCAAATGATTTGTTATAGTTCAAAATGACAATTTAAGGGGACAGTTGATTAATTAAAAACGGAATTCTAATTTATGCTATCTGGCTAATTTACGACCCTTCACCACAGTGCAATCCATTAAAATTGTTATCGCGTACCGTAAAATTCCATAACACACCTAGCACCGTTTACATTGCCCAGAACGGCTTAATTTCACAATCAGTCCACGTAGTATTTCTTAGTATGCTTTTGCTGTTGTTGTATGAAGTAACAGGAAGATATAGAATCGTTGAAGTTGGGCTTTTATGTGAGAGTTGCGTGTTTATTTCTCGGTTATCAACACTCCGCACTCGCCAATATAGCGCATTCAATTATGATTATATAAACCAGGCAGGGTTAGTCGAAACCCTCAACTGCCACCGGAGCCTTTCTCATACACAGTGTCTATAGGCCGATTCTGGTAGAGCGGTCGAATGAGATATGAAGATCAATGAAGATCTACTCAACTCAATACTTTGAACATTTTATTTTGGCATTCATCTTTGTTTCAATTCATGTCCAGCTGGCTAGATGGCCCATTCATTAGGTATCAATGGAATGCTAAAGATGACGACGTATTTAATGAGACAGCACACCGATTTATGATTTTAAGCCATATTGTGCCCCGATGATAAGATACAACAATATTTTACCAACAAACATTATATTTCATGATACATACTACTTGCAACAGTCACAGTTTGAGCAGGAGCATTTTTCACCCTTGGCGCATTCCTCGCAGCATTGACAATCGTGGTTTTCTTTAAAACAAAACAATTGTGATTACTGATAAAAAAAACAGGCGCTTAAAGCACCAACACCGCAAGTTGCTTACCTGCCATAGTGACTGACTTGTTCAAGGCTTGCAAGCGCTTATTTATACGTTTCTGGTACTCAACGGGCCAATGAGAGCAATCCACACATTGTTTATCGCATGGGTGATGAAACCAACCACAGCCACTTTCAACTATACGTGTTTAAGCAAGAAGGTGTGCATCAAGTTAGGGCTTTCTGCATCAAATCTGTGTACAACATTTTTGATCCTATTCAGGCTTTTTAAAATTAGCTTCTTTTCTGGTGCCTTATTTATGTACTCAATCAAAAACACGTGTATTCATCGCTATTTCGCTAGTTTTTCCCTCGTGGTAATTCATAAAAAAGGTCTTTTAAGTTCACGTTTTTTCAAATTCAAATTATACACACTTTTGAACGGAAAATTATCATTTTTTTTATTGGCATATATAGTAGTGTCTACAATTTATGAATGATAAATAATATATTTTCACAGATATCGTTTCAAACACACTAGATGCATTGTCACCGGCTGGCAAGAGCCATTGCCATTGAAAAACTGACAACGATTCGGCTTCTTACATTTATCTCCCCTGCAAAAGAAAATCTATTCGTTTTTCCATTTTCCATATTTCCATTTCTAGAAATCGTTTCATTACGTTTCCTAAAATAAACCAGATTGGCCAACGCGTCTAATACTCATCTTATATTACTCGATTCTACTAAATCTTAATTAGAAAGTTTGCGCAATGTATTTAATTATAATTGGATTCTGGCCTCTGGTCAGTATTTAAATTAAATTTATCGATTTTCCATTTGTGCAAACAGAATTAGAAAAAAAAGTATTCAGTTAGGGGCCTTGAAACGTCGGCTCAAGCATGAGACCACAAGGACTTAGGCATAAAAAACATTCCATCGGTGGTTTTACCGAAAAGGAGAAACTCCGTCTACATGATGTCATCGAGGCTCTGTTAGAAGAGGCAAATGAACAGGAGAAAGTGGAAAGGTGCTCTGCCTTGGAGGTCAGGCGGATACAAAATCCGAATGTTGTCGCCCCTGATGGTATGCTTCTAAACCAAGGGCCTATTGTCTTTCTCGGGAGCTCGATAACTTGCCCTTTATTTTTAAGGATACTTACCAAACTCGGCCGTTAGACAGGACGTACATTTGCACACATTCCGGCCGCACGTTGAACTGAGCATGAAACGTGAAACGGCTGTTTTCGTGAGTAGACGTGGTGTTTTTCGTATCCTTATTTCCGCGATACACCAGATTAGAAAGGGCTTCTAAATATTGCTTTGTATGGTCGATCTAAGATTTAATTATTAACGGTTACCCTTGGTTGATAGCCAGGCGCGTTCAAGATTAGTAAGGAATAGTTATTTCTAGTACTTATGTACTAAAATAAGCAATCAATGTGTTATTAAACATAGCTTGGGTTACACATAACCTCGTACATAAATATATTATAGTATATTCTGGTGACACGTTTTATAATCACAAATAGATATGTTTTGCCTTGCTAACCAATGGCTTAGTGAACGAAATTGGTTTAAATCTAAGATGATTGAAATTCCATGTCGGACATTTCACTTCATTGGCCTAATCAATTAAGAATAAGCTAAAGTTTGTCGTTCCCGTAGTTGAGCGCTTAAATTGTATTTTTTTTTCGCTGAAGGATGCTGATCTTCTTGGATCTGTCCATCCATGCCTGGAAAGGTACAGAAATGCAGACGCAAAAAACGTCGACTTCGAAAAGGAACGCTCAAGAACAGCAAAGCAGGAAGCCAAACGTTTCAAACAACTGGCAATCTACGGGGAATCGAAGAAGGTTTCGAAAATCTTTTCCGAGGCCATGGAGAAACATGCCAACGAAACAGCGCTTTTGAAGTGTACGTCTTTGGCATAATCAAATATGTTCTGGTGTATTAGTTCAAATTGTCGGGTTAAACACAATCAAATAATTTACGTTACAACTCAGCTAGTACTGTAAACCCACAAGAACGTAAGCACATCGCAATTCGGTCATTCCTTATTTTTCCAGATTTTTGGTTTCACCAGAGCAGGTGAAGCTGGAACTAAAAGACAATTTTCATATCCAGCGCTTGTTATACTGTCTTGTTTTATGCTGAACATTTTGGTCCTCGTGACCTCAATAAAGCCGCTACAATCATTATTATAATTACTAACCGCCCATGAGACATGGCCGTAGAAGTTACACAAATCACAGAATCAGCCCCCTCCATCGATAACCCTGCTAAACAGCCTCGCCGCAACGGGAAGCCAGGCGACCTTGTCGGTTCCAATGGCCCGTTGATTTCGGTTAAATCAGTCGTTTTGACAAACCTATGCTACAAAGACTCCACATGATCAAGGGGTCCATGAATATGTATAATGATAATAATTAATTATAAATTAATATCAACATATAATAAGTAAAATAACCACGTTATGAAACCATTTTTGGCCTTCTGGGTTTTTGCTGCATCAATATATGTGCTAATTCAATGGAACGCTTGTTATCAATTTTGGAGATAAAGCTGCCGTTTATTAAATGAAAAAATCTTCTAAAGATTCCCAGGTACATTTTCCAAGTCAGGTAATTTCAAGATAAAGCACAATTCTTTATTTGTCACGATATGTATAAAATAGATGTATGCCGAGAATAACTAAAACATATCCATTGTTATCGACGGGATAACGGAACGCCAGGTACACCACTGCCTTTATTGGGCAAGAGCTTTCGCGAAATTCGCGTGTAAAAAGGCCATAATTGTTACTACAACCCAATACGTGAAATGCTATTTTTGGCACTAAATTGCTTCTGCTAACAGTTTCTAATTAACTGCTCGAGTAAAATGGGTGAGCGATATTGCACGGAAGCCTTTGATATAGGGTTAGATAAAGTGGTTTGCGCATATGTTTTTAAATGTTATAAACATATGACCCCATCGCGTAACGACTCTCTTCGTAATTGACCCGTTGCGAAACCTGCTGCATAATCGACCTGCATTTAACCAGCCTGAGTTCGACGTAGGGGTCCCCGGGTGACACTGTCAGGCCGCCACGCGAACATGATTGCCACGAAACATTCCCGCCATGAAAAATGTACTCCCTAAAACCTTTTTATCCTCTAGGAGGGGAATTCCGCACAAAAAATAGCCATGTCTTCGCCAGCAAATTCGAGACGCAGTCGTTTTTATGATACTCATTATTGTGAGGATGTCCACCTCTTAATGAAGAGACATGTACACCCCTCACCTCATTGGAGGAGGGGCAAATATCGCTGATTTCTGACTTTTTTGTTCAAACGCAGACATGCGCAAAACCTAAAAGTCTGCCGTGCATGGGGTTTAACTTGAAAAAACAAACAGTTCATGATAGCTAGATCTTTAAATGTTTGAACCACAATGGATTTACTAATACCATTACATTGTTATGTTTTCGATTTAATGTTTGAGCTTTAAGATGCAAATAAACGTGTTAAAACAATTATAAACCCACAACTTTGCCAAATCCTTATAAAACAGGGTTCAGGAATTTCTGGAGTGGTCCACCGAAAGATTTTCTCTCAGGTGAAATCATTATGGTATTTTTTTTATTTCGGGCGGGCGAATCGTTAATTCATAGGAAGGATGCTCGCCGTTGTAAACCTGCTTAAATTTTTCCAACACCAATTCACGTAAAATATATATTTTCCAATCAGTTATTTGACTGTAATATGACAATTACTCAATATATTTCTATTATTTCGGAGAGTTTGACGATTTAATCTACATTGCAAATAATTTGTGGCTATATTAATCTTCAAAGTATTTTTTTTCATGCTTTAGTTTGTTTAAAAATGTGGCAGCTTTTTATTCGCGAAGCACATTTTGGGTGATTTAAAAATCGTGTTACTCGATAAAACATGATGTGAATGGACGTGCGTATTCGCGTTCAAAAATGTTTTCAACTTGCGAGTGCTCCCATTAGCCAGACAGGAATTTTCTAATCAATTGATCGAGAAATTGAGACGAAAACACACAAAAATTAAATATTCAGCGCGTCGGTGTTTTTACTAAACAATTTCTCCCATTGGGAGTCCGATGTTCGCAAACATCCACATGATTGGTCAAAGCTCATTCTCGCGTGGTGTGTGGTCATCGTTAATCACGCAAGTATCATCATAAACCACCCCCAGACAATATATTTGAAAGGTAAAGCCACATTTAAGGGTTCTTTATAATAATAATAATAAACTGTTAACTAGTGTAAAATGTAATTTTCACCCCTTGAGATACTTATTGTAATGGGTATCTATCGTGTTTTTTTTTAAATTACAGTAAAGAATCTAACAACTAGAAAGAAAAATGTCTACAGGCTGAATCGAAAACTGCACATGCTCAAGATTCGCAAAGAACTGACAAATTATGCCAGGCAGCAGATCATCGAAATGCAGCATTCAACATCACAAAAGGGGGTACGGCAAAGTCGCCCGGCACCCAGCGGTGAACCTCGGGTAAACCGACGTCTCACGGCAATTCAATTCGATCAGATCACTGAAAAGCTAATCGGAAACCTCGGTTCTAGGAGCCAGTTGTATGATTTGGCGCAGCAAGTGTTGCAGGATGATCCGGAAAATCCAGGCGCTCGAAGCGCTCTAGCGGAAATTCTTGGATCCAACGCACAGATGCTTCAATACCTCCTGGCTTTTAAACAACCCGACAGCATGATCGCCTATCTTAGTGATCGTCTAGGAGGAATTAAACAGGCCTTCAAGTTTATTGATCGCGCATTGGCGGCGGATCTGTGGTCAATCTACAAGATCTCCAAAACCATCGGCTATGACACTAAAGCGGCGATCCGGTTTTTACGTGGCATTGAAAAAACACTTGCAGCGGCGGCAAATTGCCTAACCACCAAGTCATGCAATTTTCACTACGTCCATAATTTCTTGGAACTACTGATGAAGCGTGAATGGTCGAAGGTGGACTTGATCGACCTAGCCAATGGAAGATACGCTGAGAGCCTTAAACCTGGGGAGAAGCCAAACAAAAATCCTCTCATCACAACGGCTACCAAAATGAGTGAAGAGGCATTTCTTCAATTCTTTGCCCATCTTAAACGTTGCGATTACCGATATTTTGAACAGCTCGGCAACATCCACTACGAACAGCCTTCAGATAAGCTACTTCTAAGGCAAGTTTGCCGACGCGAGATAATAATTCCATGCCATTTATATATCCTTTTATCCACGGCATCTAAACATATGATGCAATAATTGCCGACAAATTATAAGTGCGCAAATTAAATGTATGCGGACACATAGATTAAGGCAAATGCGCATGATTCGAGAAGTTGGAGTCTCCATAATCTAGTTCAAACGGAATTGTTATTAAACGTTCAAAATATACGTAGCGCATTAAAATTAATGAAAATCGAATGAATTATTTTAGAAGTAATGTTGTTTAGAATATCAGATTGAGTTCCATGGGCATCTCAACTGTCGAAAGTCATTTTTCAATATTTATATTTTACTAAATTGAACATTCCAGTCTGTCCCACATTCCCAGTACTCCTCATGCAAACGTCATAGTCATTATGCAGACTCATCCACTGGGAGTACGTTGTCTTACAAAAGACGACTAACGTTATTAAGCATATCTAGACGTTGATGTGGTGTGTTGATCGTTTTTTAGCTACACTAGAATTAAGGTCGAGCTATATTGAAAAAGTAAAAGAGGTTTGAAAAAATAACAGTGTGGCTACAACCCCGACATTATTTCCAGGTTCAGTTGTTTGAAATGAAGCCATGTGCAATTCACTGCTTCAGGTATAAAGTCGAGGGCGAGATGATGATTCAATACAGTGAGATTCTGGAAGGCATCGAATCGCAGGAAAATCGCAACCTCCTACGTCCACCGCCAGACGTTCTACGTGATCTCGCCGGTGCCACGCGTGCTATCAACGAAACTATGGGACTTCCCGAATACATCAGCAACTTGTACGCGCAACTCGCCTCCAAGCACGTCATTGTGCTTTCCTCCGAGATCCTTCTCGAAGTCAGAAACGGCCGTACTGCAATCGAGTCTCTCTCCGTCTTGATAAACACATTTCTTTCGGTTTTTGGAGACATTTGCTTTCACGTCAAGAGAATCATCGAAGGACACCTTCCCGACTCCGAAATCTACGACATCCTCGTGAAGAGCGTCCAAGGGGATCAGGATGAGTGTTACCGATTGAAAACGCTGGTCGATGAACACCTGGCTGGCTACCTCACCAAAGTTCTCCAGGTTATCTACGGCAAAGTTATCAGCTCGATTATGAGATATTCTCTTCTCTCGAGTCATGCGGCAGAGATAAATGCCCTGCTAGACCATTGTCTAGACATGAACACAGACTCTCCCGCTGAACCGCTAATTGAGTCATGGCTAATACTGAAGAATCTCGTATTCGACCTGGCCTCAAGCCTCGACATTAGCTCACAGATACCGGACCTGCAATCGCTTATCCGGCAAACAAACTTTTTTATCGAGGCTGGCTGCAAGGGAGTTGTCGCGATTCCTCCACCCCCCTCAGAAGCTGATCAACAGGCCCGTCGTCTTAGAAGCATATACATGCCTATACGGGCACGTGTCACCCGTCGAGCAGAGGTCAAGTCGCCAATTCTCCCCTTCCTCCAGACCGGCCGACGAACGGCCATCAGACAAATGTGGACCGGTCCGGAGCCGTCTGGCAACACGAGGTTATCCAGCCAGTCCATGAACTCTTCAGAGGAGGACTTTCTTGAAAGAGAGGCAGAGATATATTCCGGAATCAAGGGTCGCCGACGTGAATACGATAATTTCGACGACTCAGATAGTGAGGCGATCAGTGGGGGCGGATTCTATTCAAAAAGGTCACAAGTCGCTCAGGGAGCCTCGACAATTGAATCGTTGGCGGAACAGTTAAGGAATTTGAGTGGAGAGACTATCCAAAATCAACCAATTCCGGTTGATATGATGGAATGCATTGATGAGGGATGGGGAAATCTTGTTGAGCTTCAAGGTGAGGTGTTATAGTAACATTAATATGATAATATTCTTTTACTGCTGCAAATATTCACCTTTGTGGGATTGAATGAATGCCATCATCTGTGCTGTACAACGATTTAAAAAAAATTGAATCCTCTTTCATGATTTTCTGTAAAAAAAACAGTGTGAAACAAGTTGAATAAATTAAAATCACGCATCCGAGATAATGAAAAATAGTTTCATGCCCTTGAAGATAACTTTAGACATTGTCAAAACACTTACTGATGAAGTACTTTTGTGCAAAATATATGGCCACCATACGACGGCACAAACAGTTTGCTTTTGAGCCTCTTTGTTTTAGAAGTATTTGTTTGGAAGATTGTAAGGCGTTCGTCTTACATTGTTTACGAGTCATCCAAACACGCACTGTGTTATTCAACATAACTTGAATTTACATTTGCCATTATTTAAAATTAATTCATCGATATATTCCACGTGATCAACAGTATATCATCATTGAATGTTTTTTTGTAAAACGCGCAAACAAACGTAGACACATTTAATCCTTTGTCGAATTTTGCATCATCTGAAAAAAAGGTTAATTCAATTTAAATTAACTTTGTATGGAGCCTTTTTCGTGGACCAATCAGAAATCAGCACTACATTCTCTTTCCCTACCTATTATGCACGACTCAACAAAGAGCGGACTCAAGCTCTTTTGATTCAATTTAATCTATATTGTCTGACCAGATATGACCAATTGATATAGCTTCTTTTAAGCTTCCCCTATTGGGGGTTTCCATTTTCCTGAGCCTCTTTATTGAATTCATTTAGCCGTACGTCAGCTGGTCGGATCCAAGGAATGGGTACGTTTGTGTAGCATGACTGAACCGGTGAATCAATGTGTTTCTAAACTCATTTCGTTTTTTTACTAAGGATGCACAACGCGCAATAAGCCTTTCTAAGGGCCTCTATTATGCGGTAAGTTCCGATTTATTTAAACACTCAACTCCAAATTTCAGTTGGTAAAGTTTTTATCAAAAATGGCAAAAATGCTGGGTGAAAACATGGACGATATGAGGCGACCATCGATATTTGAGAATATTAAGGAGTACATGATGGACAGCGATACTCTGACCAAAAGTCTGTGGCAAGACCTCTCGGTTCTCAAATCCAAAGGGTAAGACTGCGATTTTCAGAGAAAATTCACGAAAATGCTTGCGTTAACTTTTTTTGTCCACCCCCAGAGTATTTAAGGCTGTCCGGGAGACGTACGAAAAGTTTAAGCTTTACGTGGATTACTTGAAACGCGAGCTTTCGGACGAAATCGACTTCCTCTACGAAGTAGAGAACGAAATGACAGGCATAACCATGCTGGATCCCCTAATGATGACTTCCACTAAGACGCTGGTGAGTATTTCGCCAAAACCACACTGCTAAAACCCACTTAACACAACTCATACAAATCATTTGTTTACAGTTCGAAAGGAAACCGGCGAACATTAATCTGTCTAGGTTCGAACTTGTACGTTTCTTTTGAATATTCGCCAAATTCACCGACATCGCTGTTTTCGCAGAACGTTTTTTTTAATATTTTAGACAAAATCTGCGAGGGTATGGATTGTTATTTTGGCGAAAAACTCATAATCCCTACTCGTAGGTTCAAAGGCAAAAGTGGACGACTACGACAAGCATTGTGCGCTAACCCCTAATTTGTTGCTCTTGCAAGGGCTTGCAACGCTTGCCCAGGGCATTAATATCTATTTTCCAACTTTTTCAGGTTAGCCAAACTCTAAGGAGTACGCTAAACGTGAGCTGCAAAATTGAGACGATGCTGTTTGATGGCGAAATTATTCTAAAAACAACAATTAGCTGTGTATTTTATTATAGTCTCTCAAACCACGAAGCGAATCGGCGAGTTTATCTATATTTCGAGATTTATTTATTGATTTAAAAATTATAAAACATTATCTATTGATCCATGTAAAATAAAATCCCATAATGGATCCCAACCTGTAAGACGCTGATTTTGCCAGGATTTGAATCAAGTCTATCAACCATCAACAACTTTAATTTTGGTGTCCTTTCTATAACCGACCTCTTTTCCTACTCCGCGTTCCAGTCAAGCGAAGAGAGTGGCGACTCGTTAAAGGTAATTCGCCTATTCACTAATTCTTATTATCAAAAATTCTGGATATAATGAACTAAATTTTGAATGGTTTGTAGAAAAAACATGTTCAATTTGTTACCGCCAAGTCTGACAGCGCGATCGGAGCCAGACGTAAACAGAAGCGAGAGGTGATCAGTTATTGGTCGTTATTAGCCGTTATTTCCGATAATTGGAGGTAATATTCACGTATTTTTGGGGTTTTCGCAGATGTTCACGAATAAATTGCTCAAGCAAAAATTCCGTGAAGCTACGGCTGTCGCAGGTGTCGACGTGAGTTGTTGTTGTTGTTGTTGTTGACGTACAAGCACTTTTTTCTCATTTCTATGAAAACTTATGCCCCGTTCATTATAAAGACAAATACGACAGTAGTGTATGCACTTTGGAGATTATAAAGCACTCTACGTCCTTGTTAGATAGTAATATTGAGCCAGGAATAGTTTAGGTGTTTCAGTTCTCCCTTTCTTAGCGACACTTCCCATAGGCTTTTTTTCCGAGTTTTGATAGCTCGTTTGGATAAGTCTCGTTAGGAAGCTTCGCTCAACAAATGCAGGGATATCGTGACCTCTACTTGAAGGCTTCTATATAGTAGTAGTCATCCGAGATTATAACTGATATTGAGGTCTGCTTCTACACCTCCCTTCTTCTAGTCTAAATCGGCCGAATCTGCTGCAGTGAATGACACAACCTCCGATTTCACAGTAATTGGAAAAGGTGTTATTCCTGGGCGAAAAGAATCATTAGGCCTGAGTGACTCTCTGAACCAATGGACACCGAGTGTTAAGGCACTCCCCTCATTAAGCACCACAACCACATCAACGCATGGTGATGAGCCAGGAAAGAAACCGTCAAAAGGCTACATCAGCCCACCCAAAACGGATCGGGCTGTTTCAATGGCGGTAGGTGTTATGCTACTCTCATTTATAAGCTAGGTTAATTTGTTAGTGTTGACAATTATTCAAATTGATAGATTGCAGCAAGATGAGACAGATATTGGTGAACGCCAATCGTCGGTATTCATTAAGGCCTCTGATCGGTTCTAAGGCGGGCCGTTTAAGCTTTGGATAGACGAACTTCGTCTGTCTAATTTCCGAGAGGTCTTGAAATTGACGCTCGATTAGAAACAATAACGGAGACTTGATATGCGGAGCCTAAGACAATAAAAGCCACAATTGTAGGGGCAGGGGTGTGTGTGGCGCTTCCATTTTCGGTACTGTTACTCGTGTCTGACTTCCGGGGTAATATACTGTTTAAAAATGTCTGCATGTTGAAATTTTCAAGAAACGAACATTCACGCGAAAGTCCACAATCAAACGGTTTTGGTGGTAATTTAATTTTACTGCGAAACAGAAACAACTAAATATAAAAACATGGGAGACAAATAAGGTTTTCGAAAAATGAGCTGGAAGTATAAGATTCGAGAAATATTGGTTAGAAAATAAAAAGACCAAGGCGATAACAGAGGACATCCCTGTTAAGCAGGTTATAGAACTATAACTTCCCTATACATCATTTTTCGAACCCTCCTGTAAAAGAGATAAATGCCTTTACATATATAGGAGCCTCATAATTCTTGTACAGTAAGTAAACGATATATTGATCGTGAATTCCAGAAATCTGAGCCCGGTTTCAACGATCCACCCTAAGTCAAACAATAAGGTAGCCAAATTTTCTCCTTCCAGATACGCCAATCAAAATACAGCGACGAATACGATGAAATTATCAAAAAGGCTTTTCCTGGTGATAGGAAATCAGTGAGCAGTGCAAAATACTACAAAAGTTGGTCGGAAATGGCTCAGGCAATACAAATAGCTCGAGATTACAACCGAGAAGTATCTGAACGTATTGCGTCGAATATCTTCACACTCGGTTCAATTGGTTGGTCGGCTGAACGTCTGTCGGCTGTCCTCAAAGAGGCTCTGGAGGATCAGCTGAAACCCGAAAGTGAGACGACAGACAGCGATAGTAGCCTAATAATTGGTCACCGGAGCACACGCATTGACAACCTCCTAGACTGGATAGAACTCCTTCAAACCGAAACAGATCCAAATGTCGAAGTTAAGGAATCCCTCGAAGGTGCTTCAACGTCTTCTAGTTCCAGTTTTGGTGGCGTCTGGGCTGTCCAGGACAGCATTCCACAGTTAAAAAGAATGTCCTCAGTTGCTCCCATAACGAGAAGGGAGTCTGTCGATTCCAGTGTATTTTTACCACCTCTTCAGTTGGAAAAAACACCATCACCCGTTCAATCTGTGCTTATCCAGTCTCAAATGGTCGAGATAGACACAGCAAAATTACACTCGGAGACCACTATGAAAGCAGATGCAGTCGACCCTGATACTTCCATATTTTCAAGCACCCCCTCTTCTCCTGGTCCACTTTCGGGAATTTGGAAAACGTCTAAGCTCCCAAATTCCACCAGTTCTTCTAAGAGACTGAGCTCAAGTTCTAGTGACTTTACTGGTGACTGGAGAACGACGCGCGCTCACGAGGAAAGTCTGAGTTTGACACATTCCATTTCACGTGACATGACGAGTTCCATTGGAACCTGGGCCTATTCCACTTCAACAGAGGTGCCAAGTAGCGAGTTCTCTGACAGGGTGTTGACGGATGAAGATGCAGATCTTGAAAATAGGCGTCCAGCACAGAAGAAATCAATGGCAAATTCGTTGCGAGTCAGTCCTCACGAAATCGCCGAGCACATCGCCAAAGTACTGCAATCGATTACCGGACTAGCCGATGAGTCTATCTTCGTAATCCGCGAAATGTTGAAGATAATCGCTAACAAAACAGCCGCAGTTCATAAACTCAATACGCTCCTGGATAAGCGCCTGCTTGAAACGTCCATTTTCTGGAATGATGATGAAACAAGCCTTCGATTGATGAACGTATTCCTCGACATTATTATGTTGACGGTTACACTGATGCTGGATTACCTTCCAGAGAACACGTTTTCGCGTGTATTCAATCAGGTTAATCGGGATGTGACAAATATGCTTCAGACATTGTCCCAACTCGGAACGGTTACGCTTGCTGATGAGGACGAAGCTAAAATGCTTGACGCTCTTTCTATGCTGAATTCCGCCAACCTAGCCATAACTGACGAACTCCTAAGTGATAAACCATCGAAAGCGCGCCTTCGCGATGGGCGAAATCGGGTTTTTCGAACTCTTGATTTAAAACGCATCTTCCGACTACCCATGATGATTGGACTGGGGGTTAGGTCGTCGAAGAACTTGCAACATTTTTATCTGCCACCAATTGGAGCTTCACCATCGTCGTCTAAAAGCTCCTCGACGAAATCGAGCAAACCAAATAAAAAAGACAGCAAATCTGCTTTTTTAATAGCAAAGGTGGGTGATTTATTATGCTACTATCATTACTACCATTGCTACGATTACTTTTACCGCCGATTATACTAATAATACTTATCATATTACTACTACAACTACTACTACCCGATTGCCTGCTGGAAACTGCTATATCGCTACCTTTAGTTCAGGTGCACACTGATAAATGTAGATATCGATTGATGTTTAAATAACGAATCAGTTTCTTTCGCACGCGAAAAAACAGAAAAAGTAGCCGTTATTTTTCATTGCAGTGAAAATTTCGGACATGTTCGCATGTAAAAAGAAATAAAATGAATTAAATGCGTATGCGTCGTTTTCCATCGGCATTGACAATCCTATTTTTGGTCTACTATTCGTCCCTTGTTTCTGGCCATTTTAATGGAAAGAGAATTCAATTTTAACGCATGCCTCGTTCTAATGAATACCCTTTTCTTTCGGCTTCAGAGTGTTTTTCCATTGCTACCTGCGAAAATAGTCGCGGTTGCCGAGAAGATAACAGCTCAACGTCGATACGGCACGATGTGAGTTTCTCCAACCAAACGCTGCGTCCAGGAATATGAGAACAGTTTGACCTACTGGGGGTTTGTCGTGTGTTTAGCTTTCCTTAACCGCGAAGTTCGTCTCGAGAGTCTCTAATGTATCAAATGGGTTAATTGGTTGATAATTCCCTCGTTTTGTACTGAAAACCGAAATTATGAATAATGTAAGACGTTTTCTTTCGGTCCGAACACGAGAAAGTCGGCAGAAAAATAAAATCGTAAAATTGTCCACGTTTTAAAACATAGGATTTGTCTTGTATCCAAGTAAAGCCATTTTTCATTGTGGAGAAATAATTATCAGGACATATATCACTTTCCTGTTTCGTTTTGCAAAAATAACTTTTTTGCGACTAGCCTTTCCATAAATCCCAAGTAAAGCGCAATGCCACTACAGACGAGTTTTATAACATTTCTAGCTTTTAAATGACATCCCCAGATAATAGACATTTCATGAATATGCGCTTCAGATGATTGAAAAGGCTTGCTGTTATAAAAAGGCATAATTTGCCCATACGCGCACAACAGGTTTATGTTGTCCAACGTTTGGTGAACATTTTATGAGGCCAATGAATATATATAAATTTGCTACGAAAGCCCTAAGTTTACCCCTGCCGTGTATGCGGCCTTAACCTCGCACACCCCAAGTCCGACGTGGCGCCACACGTTTCATTATTGGTCACATAGGTGTGAGTCACGGCGACTATTATCGATCGCTCTCAGAAAACTGGTGGATCTAAGCGCGAAACTCTACTGAAAATGACACGAAATTTACGCCGTCGCGGTGTGTCACCTCCGTGTGACAAATCGTACTACCCAAAGAGCTTGCTATATGCTATCTTGGAAGCAGCGTTTTATAATTTTAGGAAGATAAATTGTCTTCAGTGTAAGTTTAAAACTCCCAAAAGGTTTGTTTTGTCGCAATGACTACGTCGGAAATAACATAAATAAAATCGATATTTATGAAAAAAACAAACAACCGACGAATAATTTGGTTGAGTAGATTTGATTCGGAGTACTTATTGAACCGCAGTCTCTGTCTGCAATACATTAATTGGTTGTGACAAATTAAAAAAAATATCTCCAAATATGTTTACCTCTTTGTCCTGTGTGTCTTCTGCAGCCTCGAGCAAATGGACATACGATTGCAGAGACGTCTGCGCTTGGGTCAGCGTGGTCTGGATGCTGGCAACAAACGTGACATCATGAAGATATTGACCGTAGTGATGCAACAATCCAAACAGGTCACGAAACGGGCCAACCGACGTCTTCAAAGACTTGGCATTGAACGCATAGATACCGAAAACACGAACACGTGCGTCTCTTTGGCTTATACGAAAGATTGGCAGACATCCATAAGTATTATTCTGAGGCTTACACAAAACTTGTATTGCCTAGTTTGAGGTCGATTCAAACGGCTCACTAGATAAAATTTAATTTGATCGAAAGGATACTCACTTTAGCCTCTTACATAACTATACACAATAACTAATCATAACTGCTGATAACCCGCACATGTTTGCTTATAAACCGACTAGATGTACTCTCGGTGCATTGGCCACGTTTTCCAGCTGGCATTTCATCATCAACTCACACTTTCTTTGTCTATCTCAACCGTGGTTTGGGTATAGTTAATGGACGAGCTTCAAAGTATTTGACGAAAAACAAATTCTGCAAATACAAAAAATGAATCTTAAATCATAAAGAATGGCGCGAGCGCACGCTAGTAAGGCATTTGAGAAAACGAGTCGATCGAGCAATTTCATTGGATATTGAGTGGTAAATATGAAGCAGAGCAACCCCCAGGTCGCATTCGTCAGTCTTATAATATTTTCGTGTATATAATTATAAATGTTTAACGCTAATGGTTTCGGTTCCTGTGACCGTAATAAAGAGATCACAATGATTGTTATTTTTAACTACAAAAGGGAACCATCGTCCGCTTACTTATTACAGATTTTATGTTGTATTTTATAGAATTGATGTATCGAGCGTTGTAAGAGTTGTTAATCGTCCCTCCTGGATTAAACCACACGACTGGGGTCGGATAGCCGGCAAGACGGGTCTAGCTGCCGTCAGAGTGGGCAACACTACGCTCTGCCACCGCGGAGAAGGAAAGTCCCTTGGACACCTAATTAAGGTAGACAAAGAATCGGATCTTTCGCATCATATGGTCTCGAACTACGACCTCGCCCACGTTATCAACCGTCATTCGTTGGCCCAACTGGCGGAACTCTGTGGCGCGAGTTAGTCGTCGAAAATGGAGACACCGTGTTGTTGTTGTTGTTAATTCAACTTCAACCGATTAATCAACTTTCCATTTTTTATAACTTGATTTATACAAATTGATGAATACAAATGTGATTACATGTTACTTCCCACTTCCTTTTTTCAGATAGAGGCATTCGATTGTTTTCGACTATTAATCACTCCTCTCTGTAGCCTCTATGGTACACGATTAACTTGATAACAACTTATTTAGATATTGGTATTTACTTGGTTGGCTATGGTGTGTAATGACGTGTTGATGGTTTTGGGTGTTTTTTCGTCGCCGTACAAATTAAAAACCTTAATAATGATTCCTGAATGTCTAACAATGCGATACATATCCACAAATCAAACGCAATGACCGGCAGTATGATTATTTACAAATGCAAACCCATTTGCCTTCTAAAGAAACAGTTATATATGTGTTGCTCGCGGTTAAAGCAAGTCAGACGGCTTTGTGATTGATGGGTTAAGAAAGGGACCTTGCACGCGACGCTGAAGGGATATGCCGTGGCTAATTAGGATGTCTTGTCCCGGGTTTCTGAGCTAACGGAGAGTTTAACAGGTGTCGCTTGGCCAAATCAGCCCAGCTTGTCTCGGTGAAAGCAAGCTCACAGCCATAGAGCACTTTTAGCCAGCTCGATTCAGTGCTGATTGTCCAGAGTGAAGCAAAACTTAACGTAACAAAATTGATGATCGTTGGATGGAAGATAAACAATGGGAAAATGGGAACGGGTTTATTTCGTCATATGGAGCTGGATTATGACTTCAGACGGAATCACTGCGCTTTATTTGCCACTGTACGACTGCGAAACCTGCGCTTTTGTAATTCCAAAGTTCCTGTCCCCGAACCACACAAAATTAAAGGTTGACCTTATTTTCCATAATATTTGATGCGACTTTAGACAATTAACCAACTCCAATAGTCCATTTTTTACGTTTTTTTACATAAAGATTGAGGTATTTTGCACCGAAATCGGGATACTTGATGCGAAATAAACTAGCAAACAATCTATTTTGTTTTGGATTTGAAAATTATCTGAGAATGGATTTTAAATCATCTCTACTTTGAAATGCAAATAACGTTGCGCAGATTAAATTAACACCGGAAATGTTGGTAGTTGGTCCTCAACACACATCCGCTGCATAAATAATGCTCGCCTTTTTTAAAACAATGGTCTCATGAAATGGAGAAATGGGAATTGGGGTATTGTATTAAGAGAAAATAAAATTCCTCCCATTTTTAAAGCTCCAATTAATATGCGAGTGAAGAAAGCACATTGCGTGGCAGACAAGTCGCGTTATGTTTAAAAAGAGGTTGCTAAACAGCATATGTCTGCCAAATTTCGGTCAGTTTACTTTGCTTTGAAAGATGCACAATGAGTTCACGAAACACTGACGAGTGTAATGCTAATCATAATTTTACGCAGCTTGTAGAGAGAGACATTTCACGTGAAAAGCCAGTTTTGGTTAACAGAACGGGTTTAATATTTAATAACTAAAACACTAGACCGCATGTGGCAAGGAAAAAAAGGAATAAAAACAGTAAAGTTTGTTCCGGAAAGTTTGTAGATCACTACAAGCAACTTCCTTGTTGGAAAATCGTAGGCTTATTTTTAGGCTAAACCATTGGAAGTGGAAGTTTCTGTCGGGTGCGAAAGCGTTTCGAGAATGCTGGCAAATATTTTCTAGATTATGAAGGAAATAATATTCTGAATAAAAGTTTTTAGATAATCGTTTTCTTATTATTTAAATACAACAGCATAAATTATATACGTTCCCTGGATTTCCAATAACATGTAATCTGAGTCCAAATTAACACGAATGGGTCACCACTTTTTAGAACGAAGCGCGAAAATTCCGTCTGTGATTTTTAGGCATGGGTTTGTTTTGACGAACCTAAATTTCAGGATTAATAAAACATCAAATTTGAGATGAAATTTGAGAAAGTCGTCAACTGCGACAGCCCAACTGAGAAGCTCTTAATGCCAACCAATTTGTGTCCTAGCGAATAAAGTGTTTATGTGGGTTTAGTGATGGGTTTTACACGATTAATAGTTTGGTGATAACAAGAAGAACTTGCCGCAGTAAAAAAAGCTCACGCCCATGTGGTCACAGGATATTCAAATGGAGATGTAACATTTTGTAAATCTTTCAACTTATTAGAGCCTCTATAAGCTATAGGAATACACGAATGATTAAACATGAAAATATGAACCCGTAATCTTTGGATGTGTAAATTGTGTAAATTTCAAGAGTACATTCTTAGTATGTTGATTGTCATGACCAGAGACGATACCACGAATAAAAATGAACGATTTTATAAGAAATTAACTCTTTCACAATTTTGGCGGCCTTTGTCATTTTATTATATTGCTACTGATTTCTTCATGTCATAAACATGGAAACCGTCGTCCTCTTAATGGAATTTAAATTATCAGACAACTAATTGTCGTATGATTCATGCTGAAATGAAACTTTTTCGATGTCTTTATTCAAGGAAGTAAAATCGTTTTATTGTGGCAAATTCAATTCTTGTCCCCTTTACACGTTCGCTAGAGCCAATAGGGGAAAAAAGATTCATGACCTTGAAGCCGATAAGAAATATACCTTTAGACGTGTTGATTCGTTTCTATCCAAAACCTAGACAACACCGAGTGCTTTAACCCACGCCGTTGCTAAAGTAGTCGGGGAATCCTTTTCCCTCTCAAATGAGTAATCCAATCATTTTTGTCTGCGAATCGTCACTCCGATTAATTGTGCTGTATCAACAAAGGATAACATGAAATTCGCCATCTCCTTCGTTGCCGCACCCGCTTCTGATGTCAATTTAGAATATTATTGATTATGTTATTGATTATAAGATCTCCATTTTGTGCATAAAACATGTCAAGAGGTCGTATTTTACACAACTAAGTGATATAACCTAAGCGTTTACGGGGAAATTGTTACTCGTGTTAGAAATACGTGACCCATGCTCACTGTTGTGTGCGGATAGATGATTATTGTTCCAGCAGTTTGATTGCTCTCAATCATTATTCCAGGACTAATTATCAGCCCAAGAAGAATCAATTATTCATTTGCCTTCTATATCACAAAAATTACAGCAAAAAACCCACGGCATCGACTGACACAAATCGATTCGAGCAGAAACTTCCATTCATGAAGGTGATTTTCGCTCTCATTGTTTTATTCTAAAAGATGACTTCTTAATCAGTGATCATGTTCGCAAGAATAGAATATCTATGGGCATGGACGCGTTCTATGAAACAATCATCCATACCAATTGTCAAGTTACTCATACGGTCACCCCCCAAAATCCACGGCAAAAATTATAAGAGAAAATTACGAAGAAGTTAACATGAATGAACGAAATAACAAAGGAAAGAGTTTATATAATATATATAAAGTTTTGCAAACGCGCAATGGTTGCGGCAATCGAAGGAGTCTATTTATAACACGCCTCCCAAAAAAACAATGTAAAGTAGGTAAATGAACACCAATCGATTAAATTTAAAGAAAACTTTTTTAGGAAGCCCCAATACATAGGATGATGGTTTTCCCGTTCAAACTCGTAGACGCAGAAGGTACAGGTTTCGTCAGTTTGACACCAAATTGATTTTTTTCGCTTAAACGACAAATCCTTACCTTATTCCCAAGTCGATATGCATCAAGTCGGTCAATTCTCGAGCATCATTGAGCAGCTGGGTGCTTGTTTCTTGCTCCAAACAAACCAAACCAGTTATATTTACCCAAGGGAGTCGTCTACAGTATCCCCACTCTGTCCGTGAGTGATGCTGGGTCACTCCCAGGTCAGGCCACCCGGATAAGAGGCGTGCGCCTATAATCCAGCGATCTAGAGGCTGGGTTGCGGAAACCGGTTGTATTGAAACGCCCCGGTGGCCTACACTGATTGGCCGGCCTTATGGAGTGTTTACGGACGTTAGTTGACAATATTTGGAGCTCGACCGCAACGATATGCGCAATTTTATTCGGCTTTAGGAGTCTGGGCCTACAATTGTCGCGGATGGCTTATCGCAGGATCGATGGCATCACGCAACACATTGGTTGAAAATTGATTATTTCATGAATGCCGCTCCCCTAAAAAAATTGGTGATGCTCCAATGGTTGGTGCTCGGGTAAAACATGGCAAATGCATCGACGAATTTTCTATCTGACGCCTTAATGTGAGACAAATTTGTTGAGGTTTGCGTAATCTTCACAAACCAAGCCGTCTTAACTCGTCAACATATTTTTTTCTTTTAATAACGTCCAAAGGGAATATTGTGTATTTTACAAAAATCCTTAAATTATGTTGACCTTGACACAGACTAAAATTCGCTGCAATCAGGACATTAGATTCTGCTTGTGTGTTAACCAATTTTTGACTCAAAACGATATCGATATATTGAAATGAATATCACGATTTCGCATTTCAAATTTTATTGTTCCTAGAAACACAGGACTGGATGTTAACTACATGTCATTACAACATCTTGTAAGGTTTGTTGTTTGGTCATGGTTTGGAATATTTTGTGAAACATGGGTTTTTTTAAATAAATCCAAGATTTCTGGCAGCTTACGATTGTTCGTAAAAGATAGATCGCCTCGTGGGTGGATGCTGTTATATGCTTGGATCTGTGTCTTTTATGTTATATATACACATCGATCTGGAGTAGTGATGGTAGCACGAGGAGGAACCGTGGTGGAAGTATTCGAAAATCCTGATGTGGGTAGAATTCATCTATATGAGAGCCTCGTCCATCACATCCGACCGCTTCTGCATTGCCGCCGCAGCTCTTTGTGGAGGAGGGGGTGGAGGTGGAATAAAATCTTCACTCTGCAACGTGGCTTCACTGTGAGCCTGTCCGGTGGAATTGGAAAAATTGGACGAATAGGCCTGGTGAAAGAGACTGATTAAATCGATCGGAAGGGGGAAAATTATGGTGGAATTCTTCTCATCAGAGATGCTAGACAGTGTTTGGAGATACCGCAGCTGCAGGGCAATTGGGCACTCCCCGATTTCCATGGCAGCTGCCTTCAGAGCAACAGAGGCTCGTTGTTCACCTTCGGCTGCAATGACCTTGGCCTTAGCCTCTCTCGTGGCTTCAGCTTCCGCCGCCATCGCACGTTGCAACTGGATAGGGAGTCTCACGTCCTTGATGTCCACACGCTCGACCTTGACCCCCCAGGTCTCTGTAGCGTTGTCTAGACAGCCTTGCATAAGATGAGCAATCTGCTCGCGAGCTGTCAGCAGTTGGTAGAGGTCCACTGTACCGAGGACATTTCGAAGTGTAGTCTGAGCCAAGAGCCGTGTAGACCTGTTGGCGTCCTCC
Organism: Proteocephalus fallax; assembly: GCA_028672205.1. Classification (NCBI taxonomy): domain Eukaryota; kingdom Metazoa; phylum Platyhelminthes; class Cestoda; order Proteocephalidea; family Proteocephalidae; genus Proteocephalus; species Proteocephalus fallax. The sequence goes on along the minus strand of JAPUBX010004022.1, from coordinate 1,128,744 downwards.
ACGTTTACTACTGACATCACGGGGTCAAATATCCTATAGTAGACAACAGCATCCACCGCCACGGTCACGCTGTCTTTTGTGAGCACCTCTTGTGTGGGCACGTTGAACGTGAAGGTACGCAGATCGATGGTTTTTACATTATCCAAACACGGGAGGATGAAGACGAGACCGGGGCCTTTGGGGATCTCAGAAACAAGGCGACCCAGACGGAAAACGACCGCGCGCTCATATTGGGCTATAACCTTGAGACACATGACAAGCGAGAATGGGAGAGTCAGCAAAACCGCCGCATAGGCGAGAATCCGAATGGCCGCTTCACAGCCGAACATGCCCTTGTTGTTCTCCAAATGCTTCGCGATTTCGTTAATTTTGTCGGGGGCGTTGCCCTTGCCTCCCAGGCGTTCCGGGACCAAGGAAAAGCCCCGGGAAAGTTGTGGCATCTGTGGCACCCGCAGTTGGGTTTCATCAGACTCCCCCTCTCCCCCTCCTCCTCCTCCTCCTCCTCCGCCTCCTCCGCCTCCGCCTCGGCTTGCAGGCTCCGAGGCAAACGAAACTGACGGCATCTCGTTAAATTTGCCTATTTTATTTTCTTCACTTTCTTCTGTGTCGTCCTCTGTTGCTGAGATTTGAATATACGGGGGTGCGCTGGGTTCAAATACTACGTACGGCGGTGGTGGCGAATTTTGTGGATAACACGGCGTTTTTAGAGCGTTCGGGTGAGCAGTGTGATTTGCCGAGGTTCTGCCGTTGCGATGGATATTGCTGTTAGGGCTATTTGATAGAACAGATCGTCTCTGTCGATTCAGCGTGAGACTGGTTAATGGAAAAAGTCAACAACTCGATGCACCAACCACTACAGGCTCGTTCGCATTATGAAAAAGTCCTATCACACACCAAGACAGTTAGCAGTTGTCGTTGTAGGAGATGAAGAAGGAATGCGATGAAGGCAGGACGCGTAGACGCTGGTTAACGGGCGGACAGGTAACATCAACGCGAGCGCGCTTGCGGGTCGATACCCAAGTGGTCGGGAGAACCAATCAGGGGAGAGAAGCGATGCGCGCCAAAAGCAAACGTTGCCCGTTTGTGGGGTGTGCGTCGTATGCTGGAAGTAGGATGAGAGGGGGAATCGTTATTGCGCTACAAGGTGTGCATGAAATTGCCACATCCAAGAACAGAAATTAAATGGAGATCTGGTTCGACCCCGTGATTATGGTTTATCGATGGTGGGGTGGGCGGTGGGCTTTCGTGATTTCATGTTCATTTCCGGCATCACACCAATTGAAATCGTGAAAAAACGCTTAAACGAAATTTTACATGTTTTCCTTACGAAATGTGATTGCTTAGGATTAATTAGAAAGATCCTGTTACGTCAGTTCTTTTTTGACCGCACTTTAGAGCTTAAGGGAGTCCATTGAATCGAGGTAACTAATTGAGATGCCGAAAATGGACGACGGATTTAAAGCTGTTCTTATAATGGCGTACATATTAAAGCGGGTTGCTTTTACATTCATTAGACATCTTTTTGTATTTGCATTAGGTCAACATTGTTGGCTTATTTTGCACCAAAAACCCATTCTCGGTGTCCACGCTATTTGTTTACTCCGCATTCTCAACGTGAATCCCCTAAGGGATAGTATCCTCGAAAGTAGATCTGCAGACAATCAAAGTTGTTATTAGCAGAGAAGGATACAGGTTGTTCGCCTGATGTTTTGAAATTTCAAATTTGTTGTGGCCTTATAAATGTAAGAAATTCACAAAGAATAATATTGAATGCGTGATATACTGTCTCATTCTGGTTTAAATGTTTATTTTTTGAGATTTAAACTCTTTTTTATCCACCGGGATAAATTGGTCAGTTCGATCTGACCATCGGGTTGTGTAGGTAGCAAAATTCACGACACTTGGCATAAATGGTGAATATTTTCGACATTGTTTGGATAGATAAAGCATCTGCGCTTAAGCAGGCGTGAATGCGCGTTGGCTCCAATCACCCAAAGCCTTCAATTGACTGCTCAATTTTAAGAATTACCTCGTCGAAGAGTTAAATTACAATCAATTGAAATAACACGCAGAGGTGTTAAAAACTCTGTTTACTAGAAAAGGCTACATTAATTATGATTGGCTGGAGGACAGCCAATTAGGGCAGTTCATGGGCCATGAGTAATGTTTCAACTTCTTAGATTGGAAATTGACGCCGTTCGCTCAACTTACCTGATTAAATAATCTGTGCATTGATAATTCAATATCACTGCTAATGGACGTCCAATATGTAGACTGCAGGAACTAAAAGACCATTGTCATATATAGTACTGTCTTGTTTTATGCTGAAAGTTTGAGTCTTCGTGACCTCAATAAAGCCACACAATTATTATTGTGGTGGGTAAATAATTTAAATTTGGCAAACAAAGATATGTTGAGAAGGAAACCAAGTATGGTATTCTAAGGAGAATAAACTGTTGTCAATCATCATGCAATCTCTACTGTGACAGACAGCACCTAATGGAAACCTGGTCAAATAACAAGGCAGTAGCTTATAGAGATTTATTTCACCCTCGAAGAGCCTGTGCAATATTCGTAAAACCCGGGAGACAGCTGTCGACTACGGGAAAAACCTGGCCTCAAACAAACAGCGCACAGCTGTTATTTTATGCGCCTGAGTTACTTTGGCAAAACACCCCGTGGAATAACGCAATTGTGTCATAAGTCATAAATGCTTTATCCCCTCGTGTATACGCTCATAGTGGGCATTTCTTCCGCTATGCGCAATGTTGCAGTCATTGTGTTTGTGTGGGCGAAATAATCGGATTACTTGAATCTAATATTAAAATTATTCGATTCGTTTTATTCGATAAGAATCATAATCGATCAACCAGAAGCGGTCTTGGCGATTTCGTTGAATATTTACATCAATAATAATAATAATTGTATTCGTATTATATTAAGGCCACGAGGACAAAAACGTTCAGTATTGAAATTTACTACCCAAAAAAATGAATACTGGCAGTAGTGATTATGTATGGAAAATGATACAGGCCTTTGGAAACGATTTTCCCGTGTTTTTTTCTGCTAGTTCTTTGTTTGATGTATGTATCTACCAAAATGTCGTTATCAGATGCCATAGTACCTATGGTTTAGCGCTTTCCCCACTTTTTGGAGATTTGTAGTGACCTTAAAACCCCCTTTTGTTTTAAGACACACGAACCGATTTCCACCCACGAACGCTCGAGCGCCGACTGAACGTTGCGCCTTTGTATAATTAAATCAAGAAAACAATCTTGATTATACTTTGGTTTGCGTTCTCTTATATTACCCTGTTTAGACGTGTATGTCTGAAAACGGTTTAGCGGGTTGACTTATCGTCGAACTGCGAATCACGACAGATTATCAGGCTGCTTTGTTTATAATTTTTAATTATTTGCTCATTTGTTTGATTAAATAAATGCTCATCGAATTAAACAAAATTAGACTATCGAGTTTCGCGTGAATGTTAAATTCTTGCAATTAAATCATGCGAAAACATGTATCACGGTTAGTATCGACCATTCATTTTCAAATAATAATAATGGTATTTGTTATAACCCTCGTAACCGTAGTGGTTGGGGGCACTAAGGCCAGCCTGCCAATGAGGAAGTGTGAAGAATTCGTCACTCAATCGATTTGATTGGTGCGCGACAGAATGTTAACAGACGAGGGGGGATGGGACAAGCGATGTGATGACCTTTGACCCCGGTATGGTTGTCTGCACGTTACTGGAATTAATGAATGGAATTGACTCAATAACAGTTTTCTTTAGGAACCAAAACAGTACCACAACAGTATTCAATTTATCAAGGTCACGAAGACCAAAACCTTCAGCATTAAAATGTTGAATGTACACAAGTGATACAGGAGTCATGACTTTGCGAACGATTTATCCCTGGATTGTTTCTGCTCTTTAATCTTCCATTTTTTTTTAATTTTTCAGACAGATGATTTTTTCAGAGACTTTTTTGGTAAATATTTCAATGCTACTCGTCCTCATTGCCGTGAAGAGTAGCATTGAAAAGTAGCTCGTTGCCCAATGCAAAAGACCAAGGTCGGGTTGGTCAACATCGTTTAGTATTCGAAGAGACCGACCCGGACCGTAAACCTTCGACACGGCGCAACGGTTGGAGGCGTACGCCTTTCTCGGAGAGTCCTCTTTGAGTACCGGTTAGCGGCGTTAGGTCCTGGAACTCTGTTGTGCTATGAGGCCGGACAAGTTAAGTGCATTTATCGAACAGTATCACATGAAGATATGTAGAATTCATGGAAATTACGGTAGTTCATGAAACAGAAGTAAATAAAATGAATGTCGAATACGCATTGCTCAAATCATGAAAAGTGATAATGATGGGTATGCCCTCGAAAACTCGAGATCACGGGAAAGATGCACTAATTTCGAAATGACGAGAAAACGTGACCATTAAGGTTTCCACTCCCAGGTCAGGCAACCATAATTAAACCAGATCGAGTTCGCCTGTAATCGGGTTTCTTCGATTCAGAGTGGTGGAAACTGGATTCATCATCTGATATTTATCCAGCCCGATTTTCACGCGTGGCCTTTGTGTTGATTGGTTAAACGTTGGATGATAGCACAGCGACCACTTCCACCCCTTTGAGTGGCACTGGGGATGCCGTCACCCGTGAAATATTCCGAAGAATTCTTATGGAAACATCCTTGAAGCTGATGTTTCCTCTGTGACAAAAAGAAGGGAAACTCCGAAGATGTGTAAACAAAATGAATGATTTTGTGAGCTGGACAATGACAATGTATCATTTGAAACAAAATGGTCTCTCTTTAAAAATGACCGCGAATATCTGCATGATCAGACATTGCCTTCGATCCAAAAATGATCCATGGTATTTCCGCTGTTTACGAATTAGCACAATGCGTCTTCTATAGCATTTAACAGTGCAAAATTATTGCAGCTGAAAGTTTTGGTCCTCGTGACCTCAATAAAGCCACTACAATTATTATTATTGTTTAAATTAATTAAACTCTTCAAGATAGCGCCAAATAAATCCCATTTATTTTACTTGTGACAGCAACGAACAAACCTTGCGAAAGATAATTGCAAATTAAAATAGAGTAATTACGAGGTACATGGGCTGGTGACCCGATCATGTTGATAGCCCAATCGGGTGACCTCATTGGCTTGAAAATTAGTCATGTTGACCTAGGGTAATTTCAGGTTACGAAACCAACGAAATATCTGCGAATTTTGCGATTTTTCACACTCCCAGATTTTCGAAAACCACTACTTACTAGTATCCACCATTTTGTATTGTTCTGTTTTTTTGCGCGCGTTTTGGATAGGGCCTTTCAATGGCCACCATTTCCCGTTTGCCAAACTTCTTATTCTTCTTGGGTTAATTTGGTCTTTCTTGCAAATTTTCCTTGATGTTACTTCATTTATTCTTCTTAACTTATTCTGCTTTTTCTACGTATAATCGTTACGTCCTGTAACATGTTTGTTTATTGTAAATTTTAATGCTGAAAGTTTTGGTCCTCGCGACCTTGAATAAATTAATTAAATGGTGTTCAGTTGCGAGAAAAAAACGCAATTATTTTTTTAGACACTAGTCTTCCGTTTTCTGTCTACGAACTTGGAGATAATTGCAACATCATTTGCCAGTTCTCAGCCAACACGAATGTTCATTCTTGGAAAAATAACTTCTTCCTAATTCTGTCAATTATGGTCAGTTCTATTGTTCCAAGGTTGCTCCTGCAAAATAACGACGATTCTATTAGAAATAATTCCTCTTTGTGCTTTCTTTGGGTTGAACAAATATACATTCTTCTAGAACAGTCATTTGCGAATGTGTCTTAAAACATGCACACTTTTGATGTAGAAACTGTATGGGTTCAATAGTATTTGATCTGGGCTGTAATTTGCATCAAAACATAGTGGAAAAACCGATGTATATACTTTACCTTCGGGCATTTGCGGAAGTTATTAGCCAAATCTGCTAGCTTAACGTCTCGACATTTCTGTATGGTTGGTTTTGTTTGAGTGTGTTGAGAAAATCTAATGGCGGTTCATTCGTTTAGCGGACTGTATTCTCGTTTGTTTTAGGTCTCAAGAGCCGACCTCTCCATGACGACTCAATTGAAGAAAACAAAGACTAAATAATGCATCGAAGAGCAATCTTCATGTTTAATAAAAAATAATAATAATTAATGAAAAATATGTGTTTCATTTTCAAGATGAAAATATTTTCCCAAAGTTGTCCATAACTCGAGGAATCATTTCAAGTGGAATATCAGCAATTTCTTGACTAAAGGAATCTGTTGATTTCTAAATGCTTATCTACTAGCTACACATATTTAAGAAAAATTGTGGACCAACAATTTTCTGACTACGACCCTGATTAAGAGTATATTAACACGAAATAACTGAGTGGAACATTAGCCAGATGGGTAATTGAAACTCTCAACGTTTATACAATCATGACGGCTACTAAGACGACCTTTGCAACAACCTTGTAACATACCAAACATGCGATTGCTTTATTAAAATGATGGCCATTACATTTGCAAATGAACGGAACCGCGGGTAGCCATGGAAGTCTAGACTCCATGATGCGGCCCTTCTTTTCGGGAGACCGAGCGGAGACATCCGTGGGCATTGGCCAAGCGTGCTTCACCAACCGAACCGATCTAAAGCAACGCACGCCCATCCTGGTCTACCGGCTGGTCTGTCATCATCTTCGGTTTATTAAACTTACTTAGAAGAGGGTCTCCAATGTTTGAATTATAAACGATCGATTGCAAATGTCCCCCGCGTGGTAAGCTTCGAGATGACAAGTATTTTGGTGAAATGTTGATGGAATGTCGGCATAATTGGGCTCAGTCATCGACTGACACAACCAGCCATAAATGCTCACAAAACCGTATAACGAGAAAAATCATAAGACTTCCACAACGTATTGCCGTGGGTTTTGCAATGTCCAAATGCGGAGACTTTGTTTCTTTCGTTTTTCAGAAAAACCCTCCGGTTGTTGCACCTAAAATCCTCGACACCTGGAGGCGTGCACGCGTGATAAATTTACAATAATAATAATTGTAGCAGCTTTCTTGAGGTCGCGAGGACCAAAACTTTCAGCATGAAACAAGGCAGTATAACAAGCACTAGATATGAAAATTGTCTTTTAGATCCTGCTTCTGGTGAAACCAAAAATCGGGACAAATAAGGTATGAACGAATTGCAATGTGCCGCCGTTCTTGTGGGTATTGAGCGGTATAGCCTAGGCATTGGTCGAGGAGATTTGCACTTAGATAAACTGGAAAATAGGGGGTGGGAGAGATCACTTAGAGTACGAGCAGCGATTTGTGAACAACTATTGAAGTGGCGTTTAACGATGATTTCTTGAATGGGGAGAATAGGCAGGCAACTAGGTCATCCGCATATTTTATTAGTGTCACGTAATTAGGGGACCGAAGGCTAGATGTGTAGTAGTTTAAAAAAATGCAGAGAGGCTTCATTTCCGACTATTACGTGTTGGCGTCGGTTAGAGAAATCGTTTTGAAGCCAATTAATCAATCATCCTTCAACGCAATCTTCACATAGTTGAGAAAGAATGTGGGAGCGTGAGATAGTGGTTAAAGCAGAGGTGAAGTCCAAGAAAACACCCTTGACGGATTTCGCTCCGGCATCAAGTGAAGCGCTGAGAGTGTGCGAAAACGTAGCCACGGCGTCCAGAGTGCTTCGATTTGATTTATAAGCAAACTGAAACGGTTCATCGGCAGTTTTCAGCGTGTCGTCCAATTTAAAGAGGAGATGCTTCTCGATCACTTTCAACCAGACAGATGAGTTGGCGATAGGTCTAAACTTCACAGGTCCGACGGAACCATTCGTTGGTTTCGGAATAGGTGTTATAGCGAAATCTCTCCATTCCGAAGGAAAGGAGCATTCTCCCAACGAATAATTGACGAACTCTGTGACAATCGGAGAAATCTCGCGGTGACAGATTTTAAGAACCGCGGGAGAGACCCTGCCAGGACCAGCCGCTGTTGAGCTCTTGAGTCAAGTGAAATTTCGGAGATAGAGGATTCGTGAGCAGGTAGAAAAGCACTTGGATTAAGAGATCTAACGTGAGGCACCGTGGAATGGTCAGCGGATTTGAAGATAAAGCCATCATTCAGAGCATCAAGGTCTAGGGCACCACTTGGTAGATATGAGCGACGGGTTCCCGTCAATCTATTTACATTTTTCCAGAGGTCGCAAGGTTGCGATGTACGGAAGTGCTCATCTCCAAACATCTGATTAAGGCGATTTACCTCAGCTGAGATCATAATTGAATTTGGTTTTATTTCCCGATACCTGTCCTGGCGACAGAGCGGTTCCTTCTTTCGCCTCAATTGTTTAAGAAATGGAGATGATACGACACGGGGGGTGAGGGATATTTCCGTAAGTTGGCAGTTCGTATCGTACAGAAATCGGAGAAAGCTATTAATATGATCTATTTCCTTATCGAAGTAAGAATCCGCGAAAACTTTAAAGTCGGTTGTGGCAACGGCATCTCTTAAATTGCTCTTGTTCTGGAGTCTGTGCGAACGGATGCGAAGTTTTCTAGGTTTGGGACAACGTGGATTGTTTTTGTTATCCTTGCCATGTATACATTTTAGACACTGCTATAGATATCAATAAACAGATGATGATTTTCCATCATAACTCGGTGTTTTTACGGCAAATTCATTTTAAAGGATGACCCGACTAGCCGGGTGCCGCACGTGGAACTGAGGCCGTTTAAATTCCGACTGATTTTGCCGCCACTCTGTCAGTTTCCGCTCGGCAGCAGACAAAAAGGAGGAGACGACATTTTAACGCACGCGACATAAATAATGCAGCTGCATATACCCAAGATTGCATTACGGGGCCATAAGGAAATGCCAACGTAAAAACAAACGGTTTTATGAAACCAATTCGCTTTCACTGTTGCCCATGACCATATGAATTATTTGGCAAGGATAACGGATGTTTTTTCATGGGAAGACGTTTGTTTTGGTGATAACAACTTTATGGTTTTGCTGGAAAAATAATCATCTTAAACAAAGCTGATTTCCGGGGCGGTCAGAATCCTCGCTCTGTTGGTGAACACTCTGGATTGGGCTACCAGGTCAAAACAAAAGTAAATCATCTTATTTTGTGTAATCTTCTTCCTCAAAATGAAGACACATTAGCATCCATCTGAAAGGCCTGACAAGCCCTAATTTAATAGAATAGTCACGTCTGGACGAGTCATTTTTACACCCAAGGACACCAAATTGGTCGTAGCTCTGGGTTGCTCCATTCGTGGACTAGTTCACGGATGCTTCGTCTGGCATCTCGAATGCTTGATAACCTCTTTGTTTTGGGTGGCAATCTCCTGCTGAAGGATGAACCAGCCGCGCACAACCTCGTGGGAACACAGGTTCTCCACAGGTTAGACAGACACGGACCTTTCAGACCGTCACCTCACCAGGGTGTGCGTCGCTGTAGCCGGAGCTGCTGCTGCTGCCCCAATCTGCTCCCATCACCGTGCACGGGCAGCCACAGTTCGAGGCATTCATAGAGCAGCCGGTTCATCTTCTCGCAGGAGGACGATTGCAGCGCACTCCCTAGAAAGGCTCAGACAATCCATATTCGCTTTCCATATTCCATATGAGCTTTTATAAATGTAAGAACTAGTCATAATGCGTGTCCTGTTTTACCCCCTTCTTTCAGGTGCAAACAAAGCCGTGGTTAGGAAACTATCAAAAGTAGAAGTGAACTCCAGATTCGACCCCTTTGCGGCGAATTCGCAGCAGCTCCTGAACCTCCTTGTGATGCAAAATTCTGCTGGCGTGACTCCACTGGCACCGGGTTTCGAGATGCCGGAGAATGTCTCCACGAAGTGCTTCGAAGAGAAGCTCGAAATTCCTCTTCGCTGCGAACTGAGCTTCATCGACTTCGAGGTTAGCTTTGTTTGCCCCCCTACCCCGAAAATCTGTACTCCTCCTAATTGCATCAATGCAGTGTTTTTCAAAGATCATGGAGGAATCGGGCCTAATTTTGGACGTCCAGTCACCACTGTTTGGTTTTACGCGTCTTGAGGCCCGCTGCACACAACTCAATGAGATTAACCTCCAGACAAAGGTTGCCGACTTCCATACTGTCCCATACAAACCTACAGTTTGGACATCGGTGGTGTCTGCGACGAATCTCCAGCAGCCCTGGCCGCGTCATGAGACGTCTAATTCGGAGCAGATTTGGCTGCAGTCATGGTTGTTGCAGCGACGCTCTGCGCAGACGTGTTGCCAGCTCAGGCGCGCCGTTTTCGCCTTGATCGTAGCAATCCCGTGTTCGACCGACCGTGTCCGATGAGTATCTGCCGTGACACCGCTGCCAGTCTTCCGGTTACCCCGTCGGCTGACGTCGCATGGTCACGTTTTGCACGCACCAAACACGGAATCGTCTCTTGCGGTCACCATGCCCACGTTTGCGTTGTCAGGGCGAATATGTGGATTTGGCGCGCTTGGACCCACAGTCTGTCTAGGGCGTAAAAGCCGATGCAACTTGGGCGAGCCTCAATCTGATCCGATCGCCAATATCGTTCCATCAGTTACTGCATATGAAATCTACAGGCTCACAAGCTATTTGATTCTCACCCTCGTTGTTGGAACAGATGTCTTCTTTGCAGACCCGGACTCCGATTTTGTGTCCTGTTTAGAACCGATCGGACGGGGAGGCCTTGAAAAAGATCATCCGGGGTCTCCGTCCCCAGGAGGTCATTCTCCTCGGTACCAATCGGCATGCCGTCGACGAAATGGCCCATCACTGCCGGACGGTCCTCCAACTTAAGGACGATGTCGTCCACACCCCAATGGGCCTCGATATCGTCAACTGCACCAAAGAAGGTGACATTTATCAGGTCAGCAGGTTCATTTTCCGGCTCATCTTTTTTAAATCTATATCGACACCCTGTCTTACCTCATCTCCTTTTTCAACAACACCCCAGGCCCGCATGAAAGACAGCCTAGTAACGGGGCTTCGGTTTACAAAGATACGCGAATACGAACTGGCGTGGGTCGAGGCCGATCTGGTCGATGCTGAGATTGAAAACGACGCCACGAGGGACGACAGGGCGACTGTGAGCATCGATGGCGACACCAAGTCGGTCGCCATCGATGCCCTCCCTGTCCTAGTTCCACCCTCCGGCTGGACTGCAGATCACACCACCGTGTTCGTCAACGAACCCAAGCTCTCGGACGTACGTGTGCAGATGGTTTTTTCTGACTTTCTCTGACTAGAAGACAATTACGGGGGCTACGAGGAATTTTGTAGAGACCTGGGTTCCTCTCCAATGCCAGACTACCTCACTTGGCCCTGGGGACGCCGCCACCTGCAAACAAATTCCCGAGAAACTCCATGGCAGGCCCCTTTTAGTCGGTTTATCCTCTAGTAGGAGATAGCTGCCCATATTTGAGTTTAATTCCGCTTGACGAGTACACACCAGTAACCGTGACATCCATGAAACCTCTAGTAGGGGATAGTCGCCCAAAAAACGATGTTGATAATTTCTGAAGGACCGAAGCAGGTTGCAACATAATCGATTCAGCCTCCTTTCTGTGAAACTTCAACAATCGGGAGTCGGTTTCGATTACAAAGCCAGGTAAAGGTCACGTATGTTGCAAATTTATACAAATATGTTCCATAAAAACAAACAAAAAAAGTATGGCCCTCAACGTCCGCGTTTGTTCTGCGTGTAGTTTTTGTAACGTTGCAGGGCCTGGGCGTCCGTTGACTTCTCCGCTTGCAATCGACGTCGTTCCACTACAACAAAAAAGGACCTCTATTGTCCAACTCGAATTACTACAACGTGAACTCCAGTGCGAATTAAGCACATCCAATCTACCACAGACACTACAACCAGATTCGCAACGGACACGATTTCCCAAACGACCCATGACCCCCACGTCTGTGGCAGGCGCAGATGCAACGTAGGGACATGAAGTGGCCAAGGGGATTTCAGGTGGGCTTAACGCCACTAGTGGTGTTTATAACAAGCCATGGTCCCCTAGCAACGCCGTAACTGGGGATGGTGCGGCCTGACGAGAGGAAACGTCAGATGAATATCTGACAGACTGCACTACACCCACGGAAACAAGATGGCTGTCGCGCACGCGACGCCTCCGATACATTCGGTGGATCAGTTGCAGCACACGTTGTCCGCCATTATTCAGAAAAGATTATTCTAGAATAAAAACAAATCCCCCGAGATAGTGGGGATTTTGAAATACGAAACAGGCCCACACGCCGCGAAGTCGCACAAGACCTTGTATCATCAACGATATCAATCGGTTTGGATTTCACTTCTTCGCGATAGCGGGAAGTCCAGTGCAATACCTTCGCGGGAAGATTCTCCAGCTAGAAGATAAACTCGGCTTCAGGGGTGCTTCCGTGAAGACTTTTGAGGATATTTTACAATTAGTGGCGCCCCCAGTGCCACCCGAAGAGGAGGTTGAAGTGATCGCTGCTGTATGATCCAACAACTAACTAGCCCAAGGACCAAATGTGGAATCCGGGCTGGTGAGATTTCGGGTGATGCAGCAACCAGTTTCCGCCACTCGACAGCCTCCAAGGCTTATTGTGGTGGTCTAACTTGGGATTCGAACCCAGGTCACTCACTGATCGACTGGGAATGCCAACTGACACACCACAGGGCATTGCTCCCACGAAAGAAACCACACAGAGGATCCACACCAATAGGCAACCCTCGTGTATGTTCGAACTAGTGCGAATTTAAGAATAAAACCTCGTCGAATGAGTCTACGAATGAGGAGGAACACGAAGGAGTTAAATCCGCGGGGTAAATCCGCAGACCAGAAGACCACCACAAAACTCTTATCGGCACGTTAGAATCATTGCATTTTGTACCATTAACGACGAGGCAGAACCGTGGACATGAACCCGAAGATTTATTGACAGAGATAATTTTGATAAATTCAGAGTTCCTTGCACATTGGCCATTATTTTGAGAGAAATTGGGCACAAAACAACCCTAACACAGCAGATACCTTCCAAAACGGTGGGGTCCTTTAATGTTGGTGGTTTGGGGACGTCGCCGGACTGCGACGTATCGCTCAATTGGACGGTCAGCTCTTTGTGGAGGGTCTGGTCAGCATAGTTATCTGAAAGATCAAGTACATGTCCTCTTGAACAAAGTCGGGTGGTTCTGAGGATGCTAACTGCACTAAATTCATCAGAAACCTCACGAACTCGTCTCTAATTTCGACATTGATAAAGCCGACTCACCCGCTTGCGCATGCAGATACGCCAGTTTACCATATGTAATAAATCGAATAAAATACACTACTCATTAAATATAAGCAACAATGGATTTTAACGTACTCCATCGGCTGTGCTGAACAAAGTTAACCGACATGTTGAAGGGGGCGAGTTCGTCTTTTTGGAGTTTCTGGCGTTTCGAGAATCGTTCCTTCAAGAGGCGCTGCTTGGCTTCTTCTGTCGCCTCAATATTTCGCATCTTGGACTCCACCCCAAGGTCGACCTCGGGAATACCACAGAGCATTTGGTTGGACAACATGTCCTCCGACTTTTCGCCGATCTTTGGAGCAAGAGTTTCGGGAATTTCTGCAAGTAGGCTGTCAACCTCACTCCTAAAATACAGCCAGCGTTTACTCAAAGCAACAGTCAGAAAACGTAGGCGGTGGGAATTTACTCAACAGACTGTGCTGACGAGGGGATCAACTCCGAGATCAGACGACCAGACAGGCTATTGGGATCTACTGCCTTGATCCCTACAGCTTCCTGCACAGAGAGGCCTCACTGGTAGAACAAGTGGAATATGTCTATACCCATGTTTCTTCATTCAAATATCAGTAAGTGCGACAACAATTAGTCCGAATTATACATTAGTAGGATATAGCCGCGCAAACAATGACGAACCGGCATATTCGAGCAATAATGATAAATCAGGACTTCACATTCAGTTATAAGCAGGTGGTAGAATAGGAGGAGACCAATTTTTAAAAAGTTACTCTTTCTAATATAAAGGAGAACGGTGATACACTTACTTAGGTGCTTCAATCTCTGTGATACCCTTACGCTTTGCCAGTTCCCGATCGATATATTTCAGCCTGGAAAAAAACACACATTAAGTAATAAGTCTGCAAATGCAGAAAAGTGTGGACAGTAATATTTTGCAAAACCAACATATCGGCATCTTCATCTCGTTTATTTGTTTCTGCTGTGAATGTTTTCGACAAGCGGACTTCGTCTTCAAATTCTTCTCTCATGGGTTTCTTGAAAGTTCCTTTCATGCTTACAAGTCCCCCCGTCTGCATTTTAAACGGATCGTCCTTGGCAATGCTTTCTTGCTCAACCTTTTTCCCCCCATAAAGCGATTCCGCACTGATACCGCCTTTGCGTTTTCTGAGGATTTGCCATGTTTTAACTGAATTTACAGCTTCTTCAACCGACAAGCTGGATTGAGATTTCCCTTCTTCTTCGGAATCCGAATCTCGAGCAAATCTTGTCGATTTTAGTGTACGTACTTTTCGTGTAGTAAACGACATTTCATGGGGTAATATTGTACACCAGATTGGCCAATGAAATTATTAGGGTAGGAATTGAATATAGCGGTTAGAAGTATAAAATTATTACTCCGATTAACTAATGTTTAGGTCATTTTGTAATTTATTCCGCTAGAATATGAAGTTTGGGAATTTTAAAAGGCAAAAAGATCAACATATATTTCAGTATGTGAAATCTGAAGATTACCAAGCGTACAATATAATGAGAGCATGTAATGTATTCTATTAATTAAATAACAAATAAATCGATGTTCCATACATCATTGGAGGCATTCGTTATTCTGTGATATATCGCAAGTTAATATGTGGTCTAATACCTGTTTTCTATTCAGGACTGAGACACAGTTGTGGATGTGCGGTTGGGGATAACAATCATGGGCGGTGATCGAGTTCAAGACACGATAGTCATGGCAGAAAGTCCACTCACCAGGTGCAGTTTCCCTGGTAATGGGAGCTGGGATCCCCACACTGAAGCGCTTTTTCCATAGTTTCCAATATTAATCCATTAGCAATATGGAGGAACGGATATCGCGGTTGAGCATTACGTGAACCGATGATGCTAACCTCAGCGCGGCAGTCAATAAAGAATCATCCGTTGGAGATCGAAGTTCGTGCAATTCCAGGGCAATTTATTTGTTGTCTTAAGGTCGGTGTTTCTCAAAGACAATGGTCATAGGAGAAGCAGAGTGAACGACGACAATTCGATCAAAGTACTCGGCTAACCCGTGAGACAACATTAATATTTTGAATATGCGTTGGGGTTTCTACGCAAAACCTGTCTGATGGCGGTTTACGCCCTGAACGCTTAGGTCACCGCGGCATGCCAATGTTTTTTCGTAATCGCAATAAGTCGTATAAGCGGGCGTCCACAAAATTGTGTTATTTGTACGATTCTTGAAGACTCATTTCATCATGAATTGATCTCTAGAAAAAGACACCCAAACCTCCGTGTTGCTTCTCCATTGCCAGTGAACTTTAGTTGAAACACACTACATTTCTTGAGTTGTATCCATGAGTAGCGCGTACTTAATTTCAACAGATATATGTGAAAAAAAGAGGAGCATCACTTTTTTTTGTCAAATCTTATGTTGATAATTTGTAGCACACCGCTAATCGAATTCAGGAAGTCAAAGGTGAAACAAATAAAAAAAAGTCAAATCTCAGAGAAGACATTGAATATAAGATAGGTCGTGGGAGTATATCAGGCTTCACAACATGTGCAAAAGTGTCTCCTATACCAAGCGACATCCCAAGCTACTCTGCTTTGCGGAACGAACCCGATATTAGCAAAAGTGTAATCTTTGATGCAACTTTTTTTTGAAAATGTGTTTCAAACTTATGCTTGAATGATTGCCTGCATCAATTGTAATATATTATGGCGTTTTATATTTTTATGCATAAAACTGTTTTATGCGACTGATTTGTGTGGCAGGCACAATCAAAGCCTAGACACGCAAAAGCCGTACAGATCTATACAATCTACGGCTTTACATCTGCCTCAACCTTCTATTATTATTATTATTCCGAAAAAGGCATTGGGGCTGCACTTTCCCGTAATATTAGGCTAAGGACTAGAAACCGACGTTTAACTGCTACGATATTGCTAATATAAGGCTGGTTCCATTTTTATTGGACTACAAGCTCTAAAAGATTAATGGGAACTGCTGCCAATCCCGGTTGAATGAAACACAGATAAGATTTTGAATGTCATTTCTATTTCATTCACAAATTATTAAATTAAGAATACTATACTTGTTGTTATTCCTCCAATCAATTTCAAACTCATCTACTCAATCTGATCGTTTGAACTTCTCTGGTGCTGCGACCGTTTCCTTTTTTTGTCACCTCTAGCAACAGCAGCAACGCCCGCCTCCGTTTCCCCAATGACCGCTGGTGTTATTGTTGAGGTATATCTGGGGGGTGGCTGTTCATTATTGCTCCTTCTAATACTCTCCGCGTCATCTACAACAATAGGCAGGGGTGCTGGGATGAAGTGGGGAATGTTTGCGGCCTCTTGGCGGGTATCATAGCCTTCACCATTCTGACTGTCCGTCTCGTTGAATGTCGGTGGGCACCCCATTTCCGAAGAGACGTCTTCGTATTTCGGAAGTGGGGGCAGGAGGGTTGGCGGAACCAAACTGTAGGGAGATATTGGCCCTGAAAATCGATGTGTTAGTAGCTACTTGAATCAGGTAGTCTCGCAACAATGAAGTTTTTTCTATTCAATTTATGTGTAATCGATCGGGTTCGCACCTTTAATTATTCACACGAATACATTATTGAATTTAATTACCAAATCTATGAGTAAGCGATACCCAAGGCGTTTTAAACCAAGTATTGCCATTGTAAAAATTATTTTTGTACGCCATTCTCCTGCTAGAGGATAGGCTGTCAACTTGGAATTTTCCATTAGGAATCATCGGAATATTTTACAATTGGCGTCTGCAAGCTCCCCAAAGCGGCGGAAGTGGTCGCTGCTGCACCAACACTTAACCAACTTAGGGATCACGCGTGGAACTCGGCATGGTTGAATTCCCGATGAGACAGTCGGTTTCCGCCACCCGGATTCCGACAGCCTCAAACCGCTGGATCGACGGCGCATACCACTGCACCGGCTTATTTCTGAAGCCCTGAAGCCAGAGTCACCCTGGAAACAACCTTGCGGATGACGACCGCTGCACCATCGGAGCGTAAAAAGGCGTAAAACTAACTCGAATTTTCTGGTTGGTGTGCTAATCGCCCGTCTGCGGTCGTGGCGCGACCTCTTCGCGTGCGCTCTGCACGTTCTCTGGCGGCGGCCGAGTTATTTGGGCGTCTGAAGATAGTCCGCTGACCAAGATGCGTGTACCGAAGAATCGCAAACAGAAACAGCACAAGGGTGGATAACACCACCACCACGATTATAGTAATCAGAGACCTAGAAAGAAGAAAACCAACGGTTTCCTCGGGCAATTGCACAATTACAAATAATCTTTCCCCAAGTAGCCGGTAGTTGCTTCGAAGGCGGAGGTACTGCTGCAAATTATTGACGATTAACATTACGCTCGGCTTCACGGGGCCTGTTTTTTTTTCAATGGCTCGCACATTCAGAGTTCGCCTCAGTTTGACAACCAGAATTTATTGGCCGTTAATCCAATCAGTAATTTCCCTACAAAAAACACACGCCTTTGCAACACGGTCTACGGAGCCCAGCCATATGATTTTCGCACGCTATTGTCGAACAGGTGTGGGTATCTTGGGAGTCTGTTATCCAACCTCCCCGCCGATCAGTGTGAAATTTGCAGGCATTCTCAATTGTCAGCGGTGTTGTTGTTGGTTGTGGCGGTAATAGTAGTCGAGTTAACCGCTGCTATAAAGGAGTTGGTGGTCAGGTAAGCGCCGCTACGAATCACCCGGCGCTCAGTATGCATCAACAAAATCTAACTGAAGCCGAGAAATATAGTTTTCCGTCACACTGCTGAATGGAATTTTACTGCCAGTGATCAAAACCCCGTGACCTTGTTGATTCATACTTAGCTACCATGCGCATGTGCACGACTCCATCACACATCCTCCTGGCACTCTCGGAACTTTACCAAAAGCCCACGCTTCAACCACGGGGTTTGAACCGATTGGTTTTTTTAATAATCTACACGCGATTCCTCACTCGACGCACGCCACGGAATTGACTTACACACTGGACGATAGATCCGAGTTGCTCCCACCGCAGGCATTTGGGCTGGGCGGGTACTGCTGATTGCAGTCGGAGCAGCAGAATCGGAACATCATGGTGCCGCAGCAGTGCTTGGAGCAGATAAACGAGGCGTCCTGGACCCCTTCGTAGTAGTTTTTGCAGACCGGATCTGAAAACGGTGAGACATTCGTCAATTTAGCCTGGACTAAGAGCTCCAAAAGCGCTTTGGTTCGGAACCAAGAGATAGAGAAACTCATGGTGCCTAGCGCCATTTACAATTATTATTATTATTATTACGGGCAAATCGGTGTTTAGGGAGTCTCGTGAATTTAATAGATTAATTCCAAATATATAATAAAAAAAATATTTCATCATCCAAAGACAAGACCCACAAATTAGTTCGAGACATTTAGGGAAAACCAGGTGCCGCAAATCAATGCGACATCAGTAAATAGGTGGAACAATAGATATCGCCACGGCTATGTGCACAAGGACAGTGTCGATCACGCGGAATAAAAGTTAGGGTAACATCTGCAGTCACCCTCAGGGTGTGTATACAGACATTCTAGTTGGTGCCAGTGGAAATTTGAACAATCGAAAGGAGGATGAGGTGAATAAAAATAATAGACCTACTCGCCATGACAAGAAAGTGACTTATAACTACACCACTCGTCTACAGCATTTACCTACCACGGTGACGCTACTGTGTGCCAATCGAAGCAGAGGAGACGCAATTCCGCCGCCTTTTCTGATTGAATCACGTGGGGCGAGTGCAGAAGATGTGTGGGCAGCCGGTACGATGCTGAGATTGTTGATTGCATCAACCACACGGTCCCAGAAACATTTGGTTCTCGAAGCCATCCCAGTTACTAGACTAGTTAAATGGCCCAAGGTTTCTGATTGTGCAATAACCAAAATCTATTTTGTTTTTTCTTGCCTATCATTTAAAGCATAATCAGTCGCTCCTCAATGTGTTCTGCACGGTATTCAAATGTTGTAAAACAGTCATTGCGGTTTTCCTAGAAAAATCATCCCATAATGCAAGAAACCAACAGGCGTTGGCGTAAACATTATAGCTGACTAACGAGACTTTCAACGGCATTCATTATGGCGGGTGTCATGTGTAGAAGGAAACTATCATATTTATTTATAACTAACGTTTTTAGTAAGCTTTTACATACTTTCCAATAGCTTTTGTAGTTCTTGTCTCGATTAAGAGTTTTGTTTTAAACGTCACCGCAGCCGTGCCGAAGCGCTGACTTTTTGGGATCGTCGATCACGCTATCGTGAGCTGTGCTATCCGTTTTCATTCTTCTTTATATTGAGGAAACATGGTGAAGCAAATGAAGCAGACGAACCGAAATATCCTGCCTAGAAGGGCCATTTCATCTAGAATGTCGACTAGTGAACGTCGACCGTCTCCCTCCCCGACCGTCTATAAGGACGACGACGAAACCCCGTCGAAGATGGACCAACGCTGCGAAGTCGTTTCCCAACTGGCAATTATTGTGTCAGCACTTCGGAACGAGATACAGAAAAGGAACCAGCCATCAGTCATTCCTACCTCGGCTAAGGAAACAGAGCCGATGAACGTCACCCCTGCTCTTGAACAAGAGCCGACGCCTCCCACCGCTGTTAATTCCCCTCGACCTTACACTATCGAGCCAGTCACTATTCGACCCTCTGCCACTAATGTCGTTCCTCTATCGCCTGTAATAAACGCCAAAGTTCACATCAGACAGACAGACACCAACTACCCGACTGCCATGAATAACCGCCCTCACGATCTCAACCGCAAGTAAGAATAAGCCCGCATATAATGTGTCAAAAAAGGGTTGATATTGTAAGGCATACTGTGGGGGAAATACACGAAACAGTAGGGTAGACCAGGAAATATAATGCAGTTTAGATAGCAACGTCAACTCGATTGCGACTAGGCCTCGGACATCGTTTTGTCATCTTCATCTTCCTCCGCCTCGTCCATCTCCCTGCACTCTGCCACGCCTTCCACGCAGAAATTACGCGCTCCGATTCCCAGGGACCCCTCAGGAGCTTCGCGGTCGAAAGCGGCGCGACCGCAATCCTCCACATTGCCGCAGTCGTCGTCGTCGTTGTTGTTGACGTTATCCGTGACTTGCTTCGTCTTCGAGGTCTTCTGAGACCCCACTTCGTTGTAAAGAATCTCACGCAGAGCGACGTTCTCCGAATGGAGGCGATGGAGCTCCATTTCGAGCTCGGCTGAATGCTCCTCCGACTGCTCTGCGACTTCCTGGGCGATCGCGGCCATCGCGGTGAGGCGCTCGTCCATGAAAGCGCGTTCCTGAGCACCGAAGGAAGAAGACGGGTTGGTGGAGGTGTTGCCAGCCTTGGAAGCAGGGTCGCCAGCGGAAATTCCGAGGGGCTCGACCTGCTTTTCCGTCTCGTTGGTGTGCATAAGCGAGGAGATCTGGAGAACGAAAAAAAAACTCATAAATGGATTTCCTACACAAGAATCCATCATTAAATGGAGTTGCAGTTCAACTGGGAGTGAGGGTCTTAAAAATGTTTCGTGCTTTGCAATTTATAACAACCAGTTTGCTAGGGAACTATAGGGAACCGAACATTCGGAGCCAATCATTTTATCAGTCACCAACACAGTCGCATTCAAACTCACCACTTCAGTGTCATTAGCTTTTAAAAGATAACCAACATCGATGTATCGAAACGTCGGCGTCGCTGTCAAAAGGCAAAAATAAAAGGCTCAAAACCCCGTCAGCGTGGACAGGACGCCGATGGCCCGAGTCTGCGTGTGTCCAAACGAAGAGGCTATCTGCGATTCTAGGAAGAGAGGAAGCGATTTGTGTTCTACCAAAACAACACGATAACCCGGAGGCAGGATTGAATGTCGTTTGACCTTGAGCGCACAGAATCAGCCACAAAAACTCCTCGAGACATTACGCACACTCGTAAACTGGTAAAAAACAGCGTCGAAAAAAACAATACAGGAAAGAAGGACCCAACCCCCAGACACGCGACTAAATCCGATTTATGCACAAATAAAGTAACACTACGAATGTATGGACACCAAATCCCCCTTTTTATTTATTTTGAAAGTTCGGGATGATATCTTATCTGCTGGGGTTTAATTATAAATTGGGAGGGTTCGTAATTAAAAACATTATGAGGCAGGAAGCAGAGATACCAAAATCTGTGTCTGAGGAGAGGGTTAAGCGTCACTTGCCTGCTCGCGATACTTTGACATTATCATCTCGAGGGCGAGTTGGTGTTCCTCAAGCGAGGACTCCAGAGTTTTGTTTTGCATCTTCAGTTGCTCCAGCTGTTTGTTCTCCACGGCGAGACAGAGAATCAGCTGTTTTCGAGGACCCTTTTCCGCTCTCTGGGCAATCACCTCATACTCCATCAACTCCTCTTTGAACTAAAATATGGGGAGGGGGAGGGCGAGATAGGTGACTTGAAAGAATCAGCTGGCATCTCAAACTCCTTTACCCCAGAATGTCGACATACTGGGCGGAGGAGATCTACTCCAAGAAAGGTACTTATGTATGCACAATTATCTAGATTTCTGCCGCGTTGCATGATGCCGTTGATGACGTCACCTGAACACCCTGGTACCAAGATTCCTCATGCAAATGCCATTAACTGAGAGCCATCGTCTAGCAGAAACGGTTTGAGGTAGCCGGCATACCTACGACGAGGGTTTCATTTGACCTTCTGGCAAGTTTACCTCGTCAGAAAATTGTATGCCCACAATACTTCATAAAATTATAAATGGAAAAGAATATAACAGAAGCGATAAGGAGGGGTGCTCCCTCGGAATCATCGTGGTTAGCATCATCGCTCCGTTGGTGAGGGACCCGGGTTCGACTCCCGCGTAAGGCCCACTCGGGGGGCGCTGGGGACGCCTCCAACTTGATTGCAATCCCCCGCCGTGGAAGCGGTTTAGACGACCAATTTTGATTTTATTGGAATAGTTCAAAGCGCGTCGCGTGTTCAATGTATCACCGCGTTGCTGTGGCGCGCTTAACCCCTTCATAACAATAATAAGGGCGTTTGTTTTATTAACGTCACGAATACCAAAACGTTCAGTATTAAAAACAACAATTAACTAAAGTGATACAGGATTCATCCGTTGATTGTTTCTGCACATAATTTTCCGATGACGAATTAACAACGGGTAAATTGGCAAGAAAAGCACATTAAATCCGAAAAGTATAAACAGTTTCGCAAACGCGTAATGACGGCCATCAACGCTTATGGGAATTGGGATTTACGACAACCACGTCCCAGCACTATTCCCCACTCTTCTGGGTACTGGAGAATCTAGACTCAGCGACGAGCCCACGGAAGTGGTCATTTGAGAACTGCAACCAGGAGAATCGCCACACAAGTGGCAGTAGGGATACGACCGATTTTATAACTGGGCAAATGTACGTGAAATAACGTCCTGTGCGATGAAGAGCATAAATAAACACGGATTTCAACAAGGAATTCTCCACGGCAGCCACGTGACTCAACAAAAAGCCCACATGAACGTTTCGTCGGCGTGCCAACAGGCGATTATGTAATCTATCTGCTATTAATATCGTGGCATACTAGAGGGCGCGGTGGAGGTTGCTGGTGTGGTTTAAAACAACAGCGAACAATGCAGTATGCGGTAGGTATGTCACAGACATGTTGTTAAACACGGCATTTCGTCAGTAGTCCTCCAATATGAATTATTCACGAATAACCACACACAACGGCAGATCATAAAAGGGTTTGATCAGAGGTCACCAAAAGAAAAAAAGGTTGGTAAAAAAAACACATACTTGTCGCATGGCCTCCAGTTGCGACTGAACAGACCCCAGTTTTCCCGTTAATTCTTCGGCTACTTCATCTCGATTTCGCATCCTATTGGAGATCAGTTGTACTTCCCGCAAAATCTTGTCCACATTTGGTTTCATCATAGTGTAGAACCTGAAAACACATGTGCCCAAATAACACGTCTACTCACACTCACAACAGTAGACAGTTTTATTAACAGAATAACGAAAATGTTATTGACAAGAACGTATATTTGACAATGGTTTTACTATACACACAGACAAACACTGGGGTGGCGGGGGGACAAGAGTGGCTTTACAGAATGGCAAATTGGCGATAGAGGACGCTGCGAACGTTGTAGTAGGTGTGTGAAAGCACGCCCTCCAGTCTCAAACGCCCCGTCTCTGTGCGCTTGATGGCCACGCAGTTCTCCACCACAAGCACTCCGCTCACAAACTCGGCAGACAAACCCTCCCCTAGGAGGACTTGTTTCAACTACAAAATAAAATAAGCACTCAATGCAACTGCGGAGATCAGTGTGGACGCGAGCTCCGGGTGGGCGGGGCGAATACTCGTGGGAGCGATAAGGTGAGATGGATAACGAGTGCAAGAGTGGTGAAATGCGTTCGCTGTAGTGCGAAGGATGTGCTACTACCACAGCCAATACAACAGCAGCCTCAATACCCAGATATAACGCCTGCCCCTTCGAGGTGCTGGCTGAGATCCTGGACTGTTCCACGCTAAGAGGCTGAAAACGTATCTGAGGAACATTGATTCCGAAACTGACTATATAGATCCCGCGACACACATGAACCCAGTTCAAATATGGGCAGCTATCTCCTACTAGAGGATAAACCGACTAAAAGGGGCCTGCCATGGAGTTTCTCGGGAATTTGTTTGCAGGTGGCGTCGTCCCCAGGGCCAAGTGAGGTGGTCTGACATTGGAGAGGAACCCAGGTCTCTACAAAAGTCCTCGTAGCCCCCGTAATTGTCTTCTAGTCAGAGAAAGTCAAAAAGAACCATCTGCACACGTACGTCCGAGAGCTTGGGTTCGTTGACGAACACAGTGGTGTGATCTGCAGTCCAGCCGGAGGGTGGAACTAGGACGGGGAGGGCATCGATGGCGACCGACTTGGTGTCGCCATCGATGCTCACAGTCGCCCTGTCGTCCCTCGTGGCGTCGTTTTCAATCTCAGCATCGACCAGATCGGCCTCGACCCACGCCAGTTCGTATTCGCGTATCTTTGTAAACCGAAGCCCCGTTACTAGGCTGTCTTTCATGCGGGCCTGGGGTGTTGTTGAAAAAGGAGATGAGGTAAGACAGGGTGTCGATATAGATTTAAAAAAGATGAGCCGGAAAATGAACCTGCTGACCTGATAAATGTCACCTTCTTTGGTGCAGTTGACGATATCGAGGCCCATTGGGGTGTGGACGACATCGTCCTTAAGTTGGAGGACCGTCCGGCAGTGATGGGCCATTTCGTCGACGGCATGCCGATTGGTACCGAGGAGAATGACCTCCTGGGGACGGAGACCCCGGATGATCTTTTTCAAGGCCTCCCCGTCCGATCGGTTCTAAACAAGACACAAAATCGGAGTCCGGGTCTGCAAAGAAGACATCTATCGCAACAACGAGGGCGATAATCAAATGGACCGTTAGCCTGCAGATTTCATATGCAGTAACTGATGGAACGATATTGGCGATCGGATCAGATTGAGGCTCGCCCAAGTTGCATCGGCTTTTACACCCTAGACAGACTGTGGGTCCAAGCGCGCCAAATCCACATATTCGCCCTGACAACGCCAACGTGGGCATGGTGACCGCAAGAGACGATTCCGTGTAAAACGTGACCAAACGACGTCAGCCGACTGGGTAACCGGAAGACTGGCAGCGGTGTCACAGCAGACACCCATTGGACACTTGGTCGTAATCCCGAACACGGGATTGCTACGATCAAAGCTAACACGGCGCGCCTGAGCTGGCAACACGTCTGCACAGAGCGTCGCTGCAACAACCATAACTGCAGCCAAATCTGCTCCGAACTGGACGTCTCATGGCGCGGCCAGGGCTGCTGGAGATTCGTCGCAGACACCACCGATGTCCAAACTGTAGGTTTGTATGGGACATTATGGAAGTCGGCAACATTGTCTGGAGGGTAATCTCATTGAGTTGTGTGCAGCGGGCCTCAAGACGCGTAAAACCAAACAGTGGTGACTGGACGTCCAAAATTAGGCCCGCTACCTCCATCATCTTTGAAAACCACTGCATTGATGCAATTAGGAGGAGTACAGATTTTCGGGGGGGGTAAACAAAGCAAACCTCGAAGTCGATGAAGCTCAGTTCGCAGCGAAGAGGAATTTCGAGCTTCTCTTCGAAGCACTTCGTGGAGACATTCTCTGGCATCTCGAAACCCGGTGCCAGTGGAGTCACGCCAGCAGAATTCTGCATCACAAGGAGGTTCAGGAGCTGCTGCGAATTCGCCGCAAAGGGATCGAATCTGGAGTTAACTTCTACTTTTGATAGTTTCCTAACCACGGCTTTGTTTGCACCTGAAAGAAGGGGGTAAAACAGGACACGCATTATGACTAGTTCTTACATTTATAAAAGCTCATATGGAATATGGAAAGCGAATATGGATTGTCTGAGCCTTTCTAGGGAGTGCGCCGCAATCGTCCTCCTGCGAGAAGATGAACCGGCTGCTCTATGAATGCAACGAACTGTGGCTGCCCGTGCACGGTGATGGGAGCAGATTGGGGCACAGCAGCAGCTCCGGCTACAGCGACGCACACCCTGGTGAGGTGACGGTCTGAAAGGCCCGTGTCTGTCTAACCTGTGTAGAACCTGGGTTCCACGAGGTTGTGCGCGGCTGGTTCATCCTTCAGCAGGAGATTGCCACCCAAAACAAAGAGGCAATCAAGAATTCGAGATGCCAGCCAAAGCATCCGCGAACTAGTCCACGAATGGAGCAACCCAGAGCTACGACCCATTTCGTGTCCTTGGGTAAAAAAATGACTCGTCCAGGAGTGACTATTATATTGAATTAGGACTAGTCAGGCCTTTCAGATGGATGCAAATTTTTCTTCATTTTTGAGGAAGAGGGTTGCAAAAAATAAGATGATTTACTTTTGTTTTGAACTCGAGTGGGTTTCGCCAGGGGACTGGAGTCAATTGGTTCCGCAGACATCTTGTAGACATTGGGATCGATCCTTTCGCCATATTCATCCCACTGGATCTATCAAATGCACACACATCAGGCTAATCAAAAGAGTATCGCTGGATCCATCACTGTTTGCCTCCATAACTGCCTTAATTGAAATATGCACTGCAAAAAAACCTCCTAGGGAATCAAAGTTCATACTTGTGCGGCTATTTCACACTAGAGGATAAACCGGCAGCAGTTGAGTTGGCGATGCAGTGTTTGCAGGCGCCGTCTCCAGTGGCACCCGAGGTAGCCAGACCTGGAAGTCGAATCCAGGTCGGTCTAAAACCGCAACACCACTACTAGGGAAACTTACCGTTTTTTCGTTTGTAGGAAACACCAACTGAGTTCGTTTGGTGGTGCGGAAGAAGTGGCCTCCCGAGTGATTGTACACCCCGGGAAATATGTCGTAGGTCGGCAAGTGGCGTCCGTGGGTGAGACAAACAGAGCCTCCGGCACCACTACCATCGCCTGTAGAGCCACTCCCACCGGTGAAAAGACCCAATTCGTAGGGATGATAGGGCGCGTCGATGGACGCCGATGAAGACAAGACGCCAACACCGCCGACGACGTCGCCCAGTCCCTTACCAGAACCGATTTCGTCCTTATCATCATCATCATCATCGTCGTCATCATCATCATTGCCATTGAAGTTTTCTTCGCGCTGCAATTGGTCATCTTAACCAAAATGCAAAGAGGTGATACAAAGTGGCTACTGAAATACTGTTCATGCCAAACGACCGATCCGTTAACCCAATCCGATTAGGGAGTCACCCGCAGGAGATGGAACTGGCTTTTGCTCCTTCTAATGCCCGCATTTGGGTATTATTTCGTGGTATATTGTGACAAAGATACGGTTATGATCATCAATAGCTTACATTTGGTAAAATTGCTCTTCTTGGGTTCAGAGCCGCGCCTCTGTGACAGATTTTCCAAACCAGCAACCACGGCTGATCGTTTTCCAGTCTCCTCTTCAACAGTCGACGAATCCTCAACAACGTGAACCCTTTGGGAGAGAGAGATGGGGACAAGGGGGGTATCGTCGGGTGCTATGCCTATTCCATGGCGGCCCCATGGCTCGTTATTCGCCAGGCCGATGAGACGACGCGCCAGACTCTGTTTTTGTTGGAGATCAATAAGTTCACTCATATTCTTCAACTCGCGGAAGTCACCATCTCTTGAAGTGACTATTATGGTATTCAGTTCAGAATCTGCCCAATCCGTAAAAAGGAGACGCGAAAAGCCCGTGAAGAGACTAGCATCAGTGGCAAGTATAACCTAGAGGCCATTAGGGCATTACGAATGGTGTATGTTCTTACCTTGGGATTAGAAACACAATCAAGCTGGTCAATAGTGTGACACAACTGAAGGTGGCGAAGATGAAAGGGGTTGCTTCGCTGATCCTCAAAGGTTCGCATAATCTTCTCCGACATCCATTCAACCAAGGATTTTGAGAAATCGAAAACATTAAAGGCAACGTGTGATAACATTGCTAGACCATACGCCATAAAACCGGATTCCTAAAGTTAATGCCAATGAATAAGAAACCTATACATACTGGGCTGTGCCAGAGAGTTTCCAATATATGAGCAATCTCAAGACAGTAACCAGCTGTATCGATGGTTATTAGCACGTTTCCTCCTCTGCGTAGCGTCTTAAGAATAAGCTGGCGAAGCGATTCTTCGCGATCTTTTCGACGCGTCTATCATGAAAAAACTCAGCATGTGTAGCGAATAGAACTTACATTAACATATAGACCATTCGATACGTCGATTAGCAAAAGACGCGGTCTACTGCAAGCATCAAAAGTAGCTCCATTTAGGTGACGACACTTCTTATGATTAAAGTCAACGGCGTAGATGATATCAGTTTCATCTTTCACTATTTTCCAGATGGTGCCCCCCAACATATGACCTAAACAATAAGCTGATATGCATATGACAGACCTGACGGGAGCGGGGTGATGCTTAATCCGCGGCCTTTGCCTTGAAGATTAACTGTTTGTTGGTATTTCACTTGAACAAATAACTGGAAAACATCATCCACATCCTCTAATGAAAACGCCGTGAAGTCGGAAGACATGAATCGCGACTGATAAGCATCGTAACAAAACAGCTGTCCCAATTTATAAACGGGTGTTGTGGAATATACCGGGCATTTAAGACTGTATTTGCCAAACAAGTGAGGTAGAAGCCCAAGGTGGCGCATACTCGGATGACTTATCAAGACAGCATCAATCTTTTTAACCCACTTAGACAGTTCCAGAACGGCACGAGACGTAATATCTTCGTACCAGCCACAGTCAAGTAGGCAGTAAAAGTCGTCGATCTGAAGTAAATAACAAGGTGGACTCCGTTCTGTTGATCCCAAAAATGTATGCAGCTTTATAATTGACGTTGCCATACTCAATTGGAGGAAATTGAATAAATGGCTATTTTTTCCACAATCACTATGCTTCTGATAGACAATTCGCGCAAAACCTCTGCAATATTAATTTACTTGTCAACAGCAATGTGATTTTTTTTAATGAATCTGAGATCCCAAAGTTCGACAAATGAAATCGAAATTTAATTATTTCTATTTTAAATGAATCTCTTCCAACCATACGAGTTCCATATACAATTATTAACTACTTGTCATCTTTTACCAAAACGGGAAGGGGTCGAGGTTGTGGGGCCCGGCTTTGAGGTTTAAGGGATTCGATCAATAATAATGTTTCCGCTGATTTTTTGGTTATAAGGGGTTATATCTGTAGAAATAGTGAACGTAACCCACCTTTATTTGAAATGTGTTGATAACGAATTGTGCGTCATACGTGAACCAGACGGTGCGTTGGTTTGTTTGAAGTTTAACAATCGGACTAGTCCGGTGAATCAAGTGAAGAAAACATCAGGAATGTTAGCCTTGACAAATTATATATATTGATCGAACCGTGAAAGAGAATAGATGAGCCGTTCTACTCACGGCTGAAAATAATCCTTCTCATTTACCCCCATTTCTCAGACATGTAAGACTTATCGTACCTTGTTAGGAGTAAAAATGCAATCAACCGCAAAATTTTACAATATCACGAATATTCTGCTTCGTATGGCGGCTGTCACTAAAGTGGTTTGCATTAATCTGGGATCGTTAACCGAAAATACACTGTTTCCTTTCAGATTTAAATTCGGCGTTTGGTTGTTGAATTTGCTGAAAAATTGTGGTCTTTAGACATTACAGGATCACACCGAGAATTTCGGGGCAGCGTTTTTTGTCCTTTGGCAACGGTAGTAACTATATAACGTATGACGCATTAGCTTTCCCCAGACTCAGAGATAATTTTGGATACAGGCATGGCTATGTAAACGGGATACGTGGCTTTCATCTCTCAGGGAAGTGGACTGAGGTTCTGTGCTATAAAAAAAATCGGTTTTATTATACAGAGAATATTCTGGACAGCACAAAGAGCTCCCTATATGAGAATTTGTTGGTTTTCTGTTATTTTATGGCTGGTATAATAAATGTGTTTTCCATTTTCAATGTGTTGTCCTCCAGTCAACATGCATTTTATTTAAATGCTCCCAAAAGCAAACTGTTGATATACGATTGGTTGACGCTCATAATTTTGTGATAGAAAACGCTTTGCAGTAGTTTACTAGCAATTCAAAATTTGAGAACGGATGCAAGATTGTGGAAGTTGCAGGCAAAACATGTTAATTCAGGAATCGCCTAACAATGCCCAAATTTATAATGGATTATTTTGGCTTCACTTAGACTTATACGCCTTCTGAAATTCAATTTACAGTATTGGTTTTCGTTTAATTTATTCCGATTCAAGCGATTAAATTTGTTGGTGAGTTCGAAGAAAAACCATTGATACCATTTTATTACAAAACGGCTTCGGTTAAACAACCTGGATCCCTGATGCTTTCTCGCTGGACGCACGTGATCGCGGAAGGCCTAGACGTACTCTTCGATCAAATCCAAAGTGGCGCTGGGGACATCACCCACGCCATTGAAGGGTTGATAATATATATGTTCTTATCCAAACGGGCCCACCGAATATAAGGAATCAAGACGACCACTTCATAGGTTCGAATCGGGAGGTGTGTCAATTTATCGTTTTAAACAAACGTTAATTAATCAGTACACTACACCCTATTCCAAAAAGTCTTAATGTTTATTCTTTTTGTTTTCTTCTAGCACCATGACATTACAAGGACTCGTCGATGAAATCGTCCAAGTTTATATTAAACTGTATGTACAAGTGATAGAAAATTGTGTTGAAATATTATTTAGAAGTTAAATTATTTTTTCCAACACAACAGCACTGTGTGTGCATGCGAAGGAAAGACAAATAATAACACGCACTTTGTTGAGGTCATGGATTCCGATATGCCCCGGTTCCTGTAGGTATTACCTACAAATGGGTCGTAGAGATTTACATTTAGATAAGCTTGAATAGAGTGGATTGGATGCGTCATCTAATGTAGATCAGTGAGCAGCGTACAACCAGTGAAGTGGCGTTGAACAAGTCTGCTGAATCGTAAAAGTAAGAAACCGAGTCTACAACATTTACCGATGACGGCATCCATATGATAACTCTTGGATAACCGCTGTTTAAAAAACGCCGATAAATTGGTATTTTGAGCTCGAGACACAGGAAGAGAAACAAGTGAATAATCTGCCAATTTCGGTAGGTATGGTAGGTATCGCCGAAGACGGTAATTCGGCTGGATATGGTGCAGTGAAGTAGACGAAAAAGGACTTCCATCGGTTTAGTTGTGGGGTGTTTTATGCAGATGGAAGATGAAGAGAGTCATATCACCAGGATTTCGTGTCGACATATGTGATTCGTCTGCGTCTGATTATGACTGGCGTTTGGGTTCACGTAAAGCCACCGAAAATAGTGGGTAGTTTACGTACCAGTAAAAAGCGAAATATTATACTATTTGGGTTGCTAATGGGCAATGAAAATAGATATTCTTGAAAACGTCGTCCTTATCATGGGCTGTGATGCGACGACATCGGTAGAAAGTGTCCAAAATGCTAAAATTAGAAGAATATGTTCGAGACAGATTTGTTCAGTTCATTAAGCGTTTTTTAACTGATCCGACATGTCCTAACGTAAATGTGTGACCTTATAGAGTAGAGCGTAATCAAATCGATTGATCCAATAAATCTGGCCTTATCTCAATGTCGCGGTATGGGGCTACATCATAGGATGGCGATATTAATAATCATGATAAGGATGTATATAGTTCGAGAGGAGGTTGGAGCAAAGAGTAAAATGGAGATAAATTATGGAGAGGGTATGGATAATGCATTAAAAAATACAATTATTTTAAAATCCTTCGACGGGTCAAAATTCAGAAAATTGGAGGCTAGGAAAAATGGGTTAACAATGTACTTTTAGGCATAATAACAGGCGTCACTGAAGGTCTTGAATCGGTTGTGGTTCAACTCAATTCGTCTGAAACGGCGAAATTCGAAAAAAAGAGACGACGGCGTTTTTTGAAAGTAGTCAACAGGTTCACTTAAAAATGTTAGTTACAACGAAACCAGGAAATATGGGGATTAATCAATTTAAATAGAAATCATTAAAGAATTAATTACAAGAATTTCACAAAGAATTCACACCTTGTTTTTGTCGTTCTTCTTGTCAATAAATTCTGTAAAATCGATTTAAAAAATCCACTTGATTTCTGCGAGCATTTCGGTACCGCACTGGTAATCATTCATATCGCTTTAATTGCAACATTTTCGAAATTTTACACTGAAAAACGTTTCTGTTGGGGCAAAAATCATCAGACGACGCGTGAATAAATAAATTTTATAACAGGAATCTAACAGATCTTGAAAAAAATAATTTTGCAATTCAGCGAGAAAGGAAACTCCAAAAGAACAACTCCGACATTTGCCAGCCGTTTATTGCGCACTTGTAAATCAACAACCAGTCGCTCGTGACATCACACAGGGACTCTCACGTGTTTATCTTCAAGTTATAATTAAAATGGCCAATACGCCGTTTCCGTGTGAACCCAAAAAAACAAATCTCTCTCTCCCAGCCATTCGACTCACGGGCAGTCCTATAAAAGGGTCCTGCCTCGATAGCTGGTCAGTTCCGAGAAGCCTCCCGAAATGACCACCAATTGGCCCTACGTTCCCCCGCAAAACTGCTGCTGCTACTGTTCCAGCGCCTACAGCCCCTGGGATTGTGCGTGTCTCCAGCCGACAGAGCCCGCCAGTACGGTGACGACGAGACACAGCCGTCTAGACGACTTCCGCGGACAGCCGAACCACATGAACCTCTTGAGGACCCAGAGTTGCCGACGCATGGAGGACAACAGTAACGGCGGCTGTGGTGTAGAGTGGTATCCTGAGGTGCTGTGCTACCAGCAGCCACCACCGCCACCGCCACCGCCACCATTCCGACGAGCCAGTGGCACCTGCGGAGCATTCGACAACCCGGAGATGTTCCTGACACCGCCGATTGTTCTCAAGGTGGGTGGAGCCGTTTAAGAGAATCGTAAAAGATCAACGTGTTTCATCGTTTCGTTGAGGGAATTTGATGCTCTCGTCTAATGACCGGGCTTCATGGATGATTTATTTGCATGAGAAATGCTGGGGACGAAGGGACAGAACAGAACCGGCTTTTCTTGCTGTTAAATGGTGGAGCAGATGTCTTCCTCCTCGCTCTCCACCCAGTCTGCTCCCGAGTACCTTAACATGCCATGGGAAAACCGAGAAGTCACCGGGTCAAGATAGACCACGCGCAGAGCCATGCGTCACAGATTCGCATTATACACCTTCTTGTGAAACCGATAATCCAATAAAAGCCTGCGACAGGATGCCAGTACCATCACGTTAGTTCCAAATACAGACGAACTAATTGATGCAAAGCATTAACATAGCGCTCAGAGAAACCCTAATCCACCCACATCATCCATGGCTGCTGCCCTACACCACTTTTTTTGTATTCTTGTTCGAAGGATCGATCCCGCCAACAGAGCCAACAGCGATCCTGCTCCTCCCGAACCCCCAGTCGAGTTCGTTTCTGCCAGACGACGTCCCCGTGCCGACCTGTGGACTGCGGATGCAGCGGCAGTGGGGTCGCCTGCTGCCCCGACCGCGTCATCTACCCCTCGTCGGGCTGCGGTCAGGCGCCTCGCGAAAGCAGCACTGTCCACGTGATAAGTCGCGCCAACTCGCCTCTCTGCGAGACCTTCCTCACCGCCAGCCTCCCCTCCAAGGCGGCCTGTTGCTCTGTCGCCTGCAGCTGCGACCTTAAACCGGCGTGCCAGCCGAAACCCCGCGGAAATCTCAAATATTCTCACCTCCTGCAGTGCAGGAAGGAGGTTCCGTGTGGTTGCGGTTGCGACTGCTTTCCGCAGCCCAGGAAGCAGGCGACCGTTGACTGCTGCACGGAAACCGTCTGTGAGCAGCCCATTCCGAGGTGCTACAGTATCACTCGAATGGAACGCTTTCCGGTGAGCATTGGCTGTTGCTGTGGCTTTGTAATCCCGATTTAGGGTTGGTGTGATGGAATGCGAATGCTGTGATCCGCATGGATGTCTTAAGATTAAGTAATCAAATTAGCGTTTATATTGGGTTAAACTCGATCAATCAACTTTAATGGCGGGCGTCGTACGTTCCTCTGGAGTGGGTTTTTTTATCGCACCCCCCCCCCGATGTTGATTTTAATTCGGAGAGATTGTAGAATGCTCAATTTTAATAAGGTGAATGGCAGCTACAAAGGAATTTTACATCCACAGCTACGGGAATTTATTGAAAGGCTCGGACAAATATATAAAAATATCTTGTCAGGCGTTATTTCAATGTTTCTCAAATTAAACATACAAATGCTTCAAAATTAGCTGATATTGGTACCTTCAGTCAGTTCATGGCATGTTAAGGTTTGACAGTTTCGTCAATGTGAATATTTCATTCGGTACACCATCCATTTTCCTGGTCACAGAGGTTCTTTTCTTGCTACCCCTCGTAGTCTTAGTTTATCTCAGTAATTTTTTTTACTTTGATCATTTAAATTTTCGGCAGATCAGATGAAGAAGTATCACTGACGTGCATGACTGCCTCCAGTCTATTCCACAATTTTTTACATGCGTTAGTTCCGAAATCGACCAAAAATGATTGAGTTTCCGGCTTATTCATTATCAATACTGATTTGCTCTACAGAGAGCTGAATGTGAAGCTCCAAAGTGCACCAGGAAGGAGGAAAGGAGCAATCAGACGCATTTTGATCAACCGATCTGCTGTGTCCCGCCCAAACCCCCCTGTCGTGCTCCCACCCCAGCTCCCTACGAGCGCGTCGAGACCACTTCGACGAGAGTTGAACGCGTGACAACACGACGAAGAGCAACCTCCTGTGCAACTCAACCGTGGACAAAGAGTGTCTGCGAAAGAGATGTCCGATACTACCTAAAACTTGTTGGAAGGAAAGAAAATGAACTTTGGGACAGGATTTCCGAGTGCGATATGGACCTGGTCACTTTTGAGTATATGATGTGTACTGATGGTAAGTCAGTAGAACTTAATATATGTGTTGTGTATTGCCAATATTGATCTTTTAATCTTTTTTGTTTTCATTTTAGTTTCAGATTATATTAAGGAGAGCATAGAGAAAGGCAGAGATCTCATTCATTGTGAATTCGCGAACATTCGACGCATTTGTGACCCTGATGTAATCAGTTGCTGTGCTGACAC
Organism: Proteocephalus fallax; assembly: GCA_028672205.1. Taxonomy (NCBI): domain Eukaryota; kingdom Metazoa; phylum Platyhelminthes; class Cestoda; order Proteocephalidea; family Proteocephalidae; genus Proteocephalus; species Proteocephalus fallax. The sequence goes on along the minus strand of JAPUBX010004022.1, from coordinate 1,093,766 downwards.
TGACATTGAAAAGCTTTGGCGCGAGGCGCAATGCAAGCTTAGTGAGGTGATGTGCATGATGGACAAGGTGGACAGACTACGACACAATCGCTGGAAATGGTAAATCCCAAAAGAAAGTCCGCATTCCGAAGGCACGGCCCACTCACAGCGCATTTTTGCGCTAAACCTTTGTTTGAACTCGTAATCATTAAATTGCACAATTGGTAAAGAACTTCGTTATCTTATTTTCAAGAAGACGATCTCTCTTTGGAACTTTATAAGAAGTTTCGATTGGATTTACAAGGTTAATATCTAATAGAAGGTCAATATCTAAACGAGGAAGAATGGCTACGCTTTGTTTTGGGCTAAATCGAACGCTTTTTCAACTAAGGGGCAACTAGAAGGAACCATCGATAAAATGAATAAGTGAAACGCAACGATACTCAACAAGGTCATTGATAGATTTTCGACCCAATCCGCCTTAATTTGTCAGTCGAACTACAGGATAATGCCACAAATAATATTATCCGCGGTTTAAACAGCTCCAGTAAAGGCACATAACCATTTTCCTACGCATAATTTTGCTTCCCGGGCATCTTAAACGTCAACAGAAAGGAACAATTTCTTTGGAAATCATGTTAATATAATATGCCCTACTGTGTTTTCTGTGGTTCTTAGCACGCGATCTATGCTAAATTACTGGTTAAAAGAGAACCGATAGAAGCCTAATCCATAGCACTTTCTTTTGAGAAAAATTATAACTTATCAGTAATTAAAACCTGAAACTTGCTATTATGTTTATATCCATTATTGCTGTAATTCCGCTCCGGTGTCAAAAACGGCCAATCGGACCGACGAGGAAAAAACGTGTTGATCATTATCGATTCTGTATCCGGGGTGACCATCCTTGGTACACCTATAGCGCATGCCTAAGACGCTGACCTAAGAGATGTTAGACCTTCGCTTCTGGGTATGTGACGGTAAACGTAGAACATATATGCACGTCCCAGGAAGCCATAATATGAAGACGTCGCATTGAATGGGTGGAATGTGCGCATAATATGCATAGATATATGATAACGAAATCCATGGATGGTGACGCTAAAGAGACTGTGTAAAAATGGGACGTATCTATATAATGGGAAAACTACTATGGAAGTCTTAGAGCTAGGTTTGAATTTACTCGATTCGACTGTGCATTAAGGCAGCTGAGTCCTTTTGTGATCCAGTGGGATGCATCATTTATTGAAGGGGTGAGCGTTATTTAACTCTAGGTGAACCACCAAACAATCTTCACTATCATTGATGATGACCATCCTGTGTAATGGACAGGTAGACACAAGTTAGCGTCCTATTGCCGCATGGTTGATATGGTGTGTCCTTAAAATGCCACGCAATTTTCTGGTAAACACCAGGTCGTTACATTTCACACCAAGACTGTCAGATTTTAAAGGGCGCAGCCCGGTAAATTAGTAAACACCACCAGCACCAAACAATACGCCAAAAATTCTCGCAGCGGAAATAATATTTTCAACTGCACACATATTGAATATTCACCTTTCTTTGTTTTACATTCGAGATAATCTACAGCATTGAACAAAGTATTCGGTCAACAGATAGTTTTAAATTGACGCATAGTAGAATTTGAAAAAAAATCTTTTAATTTTTATACAAATTTAATCAAATTATCGCGAACTGTTAAACGGAGAATTCTTCGTCTTGCCGATGCATGGGACAGAGCGGGGTTCCAACATTGCTTCCGATGGTGCCTTGGCATAAATTGATAGAGCATGCATGCCGCAATCAAATTCGTGTTGTAGGGCCTTCTTTATCGAACGATGGCGCTAAAGAAAATCAATGACATGGATTTCACAAACCATAACGTCCCCAATATTGTCGAAATCTTTGGAAACAATTACAATGCGAAAGTGAGACTCGGCTCCTAAGTTAGATGCATGGTTGGAACTTTCGTTTATTATTTCCAAATGAGTTGGCTAGGAACGACATTTTTTATTGAAATATGTCGTTTTATACTTTGAAGTGTGCTGTAAGCTTTGCAGACATCGCTTTTTGAACTGGTCCGATGGTTGAGCTGAGGTAGCGCACTGCTACGGATTTATATAGATACAATTTCATCGATTGCATCTATTATGTAGAAAAATTATCTGCGCACAATTTTTAAGAGGTTAAAAAATTGCGGTTTACAATTAAAAGCCTATCAGCTGTGTACAACAAAGTTAATGTTGTAAATCTAATAACAAATTTGCGTTGAGCCAATAGGAGATTTTTGAACATCATAAATGGATTATTCCGTCAATATGTGGAACACTCAAAGCAAAACTGAAAATTGCATGTTTTATGCAATTCGCATTCGTATAAACGCGGTCACATACCCAAGAGAAATATCTCAGCCGATCCAATGCTTCAAAAATAAAAAAACGGTATGTAGGTTATATTCCATGAACTGGTTATGTAAACTTAAATATTTGTGTAGCGTTTGTTTGGATTGGTAGAAGTTTTTTAGTTCGACGGCAAAACTAGGGACTTGTAATTTTTAAATAACTTGTATTTACAGCGATTTAAAATGTACCGAGTTTCGTAGCTCTGCCGTCAGGCAAGTAATCTTCTATTAAAAGAGGCTTAAGACGATTTATATATCTGCTGCACCGGTTGAGATTTGCAACCGCAATTATAAACTACCTCAGCCATCTCATTTCATTCGAAGGGTGTCTATCACGACGCGGTTTCTGTGAATTATTAATTTTACTAACGCGTCATTCTCGATTGTGCATCGATATGTGTGCCCGCATATCACTTGGCAGGTTGTAAACGGTCCAACACAGCAAGGAGAATAAAGTCTTTTTCGTAGAAAAGTTGAAACAAGAATTCGCAGAATGTACCTGACCATTCAATCAGGACCCTAGCTTTGACCTTGACAGCTGGCACTACGAAAAACAATAACATTTTTGGACTTGCAATAAGTATCGCTTTAATAAATAGCCGTCACTCCAGGCACTTTGCCAAAACTACGATACTTACTATCTTCACCGACTGTTTATAACTTATTTTACCGTCCCGTTACTCATCCACAAATAACGTGAAAATAAAAATCCGAATTCAGTAAAAATAAATTGTAAAATCAAAACCATGCTTCCGAAACGCAAAATTGCGCGTATTTCCGACGCCTGTGTGTGTATGATACAGCTAGATGAATGTCGCGAGGTGTGTCTCCCCATGCCCGACGTCTTGTTTCGTCTTGTCCGGTTTGTTCGAATTCTGAGTAAAAAACTAAAAACGCATACTATTACATCATCGTCGCCTTTAGATCTGACGTTTCTTCCGTGGTTTATATTTAATTGAAAAATAATTGTAGCGGCTTTATTGAGGCCATGTCGACTAAAACATCCAGCATAAAACAAGACAGTGTAACAAGTACTAGATATGAAAATTGTCCTTTAGTTCCTGCTTCACCTGCTCTGGTGAAACCAAAAATCGGTAAAAAATACGGAATGACGGAATTGCGATGTGTCGCCGTTCTTGTGGGTATTGAATGGTTTAAGAGGGATGGGAGGGGTCACTTGAAATGCGAGCAGCGATTAGTGAACATTTATTGAAGTGGCGTTCAAAGATGATTTCTTGAAAGTAGAAAATAGGAAGTCCACTGGAAAACGATATTATTTTTACAAGCCTACGAAGGGTTAAAAGTCAGTACATTGAAGTCCGAGGAAAATTACTGGGGAACAATATACAATAAGGGGAATTATGCAAGCATGGACAAAGGTTTTTTATGCGGCCAGAGCTTAAACCAAGTCTCCTGAACCACCGAATTAAGAAGCAGACGCGATAAAATTTATTGAAGACGCTGAGGAATTTCGCTTTTGAGCTCGAGGCGAAACTATGGAGTGAAGAGATTTCAGAAGTGTCAACATCGGGTCTCAGGGAAAAATTAATGTAGATGCATTTTGATGCATTCAACAGAAGACCACTCGATACCTCAGTGACTGCTTCCCCGAGCTATTAAGAATCACCATTCGTCTGGCAGTCATGGCATAAAGTCATCTATGTATTTTATTAGTGTCACGCCGTAGTGGCGTGCGCTTGTAATCCAGCAACCTGGAGGCCGGGTGGCGGAAACTGTCTCGCGCGCGTTATGGACAGGGCCTTCTATGGCCGCCATTACCTCGTTGTTATTTTCTCCATTCCTGTTGAAAATTAAAATGCTGAAAGTTCTGGTCTTTGTGACCTTAATAAAGCGTAAAAATTATTATTATTATTATGTTAGGGGACCGAAGGCTAGATTTGTACTAATGAAAATGCATTGTCGAACTTCCTAGCCCTAATAGAAATTTTATAACGATTTTCATGAAGTCTATTTATTAAGTGTTTGATGTAAACAATTCCGAAACCGTAAACGGTTGTTATATACCAAACCTTAATTTCAATAGGGTTTTGTGTGGTTTTGTCTTTCTTGATATATATAGCCCATATATATAGCCCACCATCTCATATATGAGCTTTTCTGATTCGAAGCTTAAATATATTGAAACGATTAATTACCCTCTTTATTTACTAAGCGGACGTGCACTTTGCCGAAACAAGTGCTTCCTTTCGCTTCATTCGGATATCCCTGGTCCGTTTTTTCAAACTAGATGCGAATCCTGCATTTCGTATAAAGCCCTTGTTCCGTTAACGAGAGGCATTAACCATGTTACACTGTTTTGTCGTCACGCGTCATTTCGGAAAGCTATTCAGTATTTCCAACCAAGTCCCAATACACCACGCGTAAAAGCGGTGTACATTGTCTTTGGTGACCATGATGGATCCTTCCAGTCACCCGATGGCGTTGCATCAGATATTGATAGCGCTTGCAAACGCATCGGAACGGCCTTGCGCTTACTCCAAACTGCTACTGCTCAAATTATTTTTGCTGAGACCAACGAGAAACGCACTTTTGTCTGCGCCGGCGACCTAAAAAGAACCGGCACAAAAAGTCGTCCACATAAAGAGGCGTCTCCTTCCTCATGTGCTGTGTGGTGTCTTCATTCTTCCCTAAAATACCACGATGCACAGCAACTCGGGCCGAAGCAGCTCTGGGAATCGGTTGCTCGCGATCTCTGTCGGGTTTTCCCAGATGACGTAACTGTAACAAAATGGTTGGCCGTTGTCAGCTGCACACACTACCGGAAAGTTGATGACTACGAAAATCCCCCATCCCTCTATGAAGATGTTGTCACTCGTACCGCGGGTCATTGTGCACTGGGTTCAACTGGGTTGGCGATCATAGGTTCTGGTACCTTATACACGTGGCCTGAAGAACTAGTCGGCTTAGATCACGCATTAACCGACGAACGATTGGTCGACCGTCGGAATTTTATGGATGACAGCGCATATCGGTAAATTGGAGGAAGAATTCACACGACCACGTTTAGCGGAACGTACTGGGCCAACTATGTCACTGCTTTGGGAACAATGCTTCACGAATTGGGGCACTGTTTTGATCTTGACCACAGTTGTGGTGGCATCATGAGGCGCGGGGGTGATGATTTGAACTTGGTGTTATCTTTTCGACACAATCAAACCGACAGGTCTTCTTCCATGGTAAGACAATTTGTTTTTAAATATTCTAGAAGAATGCCGTCGCGTCTGATTCCCCACTTACCATCCTCCAGTTTTCCAATGTAACATTTTACGAAAATGTTTCAGCTGGCGATGGTTTGCAAGACTCCGGAACATTGATTACCAGCTGTTCGACGGCTAGACACGGGAAGGCATTTTGGGGCGAACCAGCTGCCCAATTCCTCCTAAATCATCGGCAAGTTTTGCCGTCGTTTATTTGATTCTCCATACTAGGTGGTTTCTAAAATCTTTTTGCACGACACCAGCAGCAAAAATTTGTACTCAAATGGTGTGATTTCTATGCCCCAAGGAATAAAGCTGGCTCAAATACGGCTAACAAATTCTACTCCAACTGTTTATCGCGCGAAATTGCTGAACAAAGGATCGAAGCGCTTCCGCCAGCTTCCAGTAGACGAGAACATCATGGAGGGCTGTGTGGTCTGGCATCGTCTGTTCACGCATCCCTTTCGGCGTGAATTTCTTATCGGGACGATTATGGACAGGATATTCATTCAATTGGACGTGATGAACTTGAAAATCGTTGCTTTGGATACGAATGGGGACGCATTTAAAGCGACAGTTCCCAGGGCCATGCAAGATTAATGTTCTATTTTTCTAAACTACGCCCGCTTCTATCTCACGAGGGCAATTATCGGAGCATATTAATCTTTTACTGCGTCGGATCATTTGTCAATTGCCTAATTGTGCCCCCCAGTCTTGTTTCTGAGTGAAACTGTGAATTAAAATATTATTTTCGGACACGCCCATTTCTGTTGTTGGGTGGTGTGAAAACGTTGTCTCTAGTCAGTCATTGGCATAGACACGTTAAATGGGTAATCATGGGGCATTCAGACAAAAGCAGAAGACATTGATATGATCCATTGAGCGGCTGATGCGCAATATCATTCCTTCACGGGGAGGTTCTTTTGTAATTCTGATTATTTTCATGCGGCGTCCCAGTGCCTCCCAAAGTGCTGGTAATTCCCGCCACTGGGGCATCAAAAACGTAGCATGTAGTCGCACGTTTCAACTGCAACGCCCCGGTGTTTTACCAGGACATCGAGCGGGATTTCAAGGACACACTGTGTCAACCACGCGCCAATAGGAGGCCATCTTGTGTCAACGACCTTTACGCGAAGTAGCTGCCGTTTATTAATAATAATAATAATATTCGCTTGATTAAGGTCACGAGGACCAGAACTTTAAGCATTAAAATTTACAATAAACAAACATGTCACAGGACGTTACGATTATACGTAGAAAATGCAGAATAAAAGAAGTAACATCAAGGTAAATTAGCAAGAAAGGCCATTTTAACCCACGAAGTATATAAAGCTTGGCAAACGGGAAATGACGGCCATTGAAAGGCCCTATCCAAAACGCACGCCAAACAAAATAAACGCTTTATGATGGTGAAGGCTATTATCTGGTTCATCTAGAGTGAAGCAACGCACTCTCTCCCACAATACAGGATGCTTCCCACTGGATCACACAAGGACACATATGCCTTCATCCACAGTCGCCGAGACTCGAGCAACTTCCTCCCTTTCCAAACTCATGGACCAGCATCGTAGTTTTCCCGTTATAAAGACCCATCCCATTTTTACCCAAAGTCTATATCACCTCACCATGTATTTATATCCGTTACCATTTAACTGTTCATCTCATTATACCCATTCCTTCCATTCAATGTGTCGTCTCATTATGGCTGCCTGGGACGTGTATCCATGTTCTACGATTACCGTTACAAAGACCCCCAGCGAAGGTCTAGCATCCAACTTCTGGAAGAGCGTTACACCACCACCCGACCTCCAATTCGTTGGATTTAGAGGCTCGCGCCTTTTTGTAACATAATGTCCCGATTTTATTTGCACTGCCATCCGCTAGGTTATCGCCTAAAATAAGCGAGTGTTGTTACTCTTCGCGAGTTTGACCAAAGTCTTGATGTCTTCATTCTCTGTTTCCTAACTTCACTATCAGTCTCTGCAACGCAGATGAATGCGAAGGTCCGTTTGGTATTGTCACGCCATTCCAGTGTATTGGTAATGGGGTAAACGCGTAAATTTGCAGTATGTCACTTGCGATTCATAAATTGTGGATCCTCTACTATGTATCACTAAACAGATGATGGTGATGATGATGGTCCATGCAAAATGGGTGCTTAATTTTAATTCGAAAAAACCAACTTGAAAAACTCCGCTCGACGCATATGATGTAGTTAGTGAAGTCATGTATATGGATGAATTGTCTGTTTATTGTCTAACATCCCTAACATGTTGATTAGAGACGCGTTCCCGGTTTTTTCTCGGGTTGGTGGTTAGTGTGGTGTTGTCAGTTTGGGGTTGATATTAAACTGCAACGTGCCGTCAAACTCTGATAAACTGTACTGACCAATAAACAGCCTCATTTATTAACGGCTGTGATTGGGTAATTATCCACGTGGCGGTAAGTCCAGTCGGCCAATGATGGAATGCGTGAATGAGAATGTTGACACATGTGGGGGCAAAGCGATGTGGTGACGTTTTACCCTCACACTTTACGGGAATTAATATAATACTTGGGAAATCAAAGCGGTTCCCTTGAATCAACAACGGGGATGTCTAATAATTGAAATTTGGTACCATAATCTATCACAGGTGGTCAAAATAAGAGGATGACGCTTCGTATAGAGGGGTGTTGATTTTGTTGGACGCATAGACATATAATAAATAATAATAGAATAAAGATTCGATAGAGGCTGTGGGTAATAATGCGGCGGTTCCTTATAACCTGGTAAAATGCCAGGCTGACCCATGCGTTGGGATAACGGAGTGTGGTGATACAGTCTTGTCGATTGAAGAGGAACGCCGCGTAGGCTGTACGTGCGATCCGGTAATGAGGGAGTGAGTAAATTCCCTCGCTCTTCATGGACCGGGTATCAATTGTTACCCTCATAGAGGATAACCACCCCGTGCAAGGAGATTTGTCACCTACTATTGGCGCATGCTGGGAATTGTTGCGACTTAAAACCAATAGATTTCCACGAGAACACATATAGGGTGAAAATACTGACACCCATCAACTAAAATCAATCAATGTTGTGCTTTATGGATGCTTCTATGACAAATTTTAGACATCCCAAATCCCAGCAACACCAGGCACTCCCAGCCGGTAACCCAGATGGATACTAACCTGGCCCAAAGTAGCTTAACTTCGGCTATCTTCCCCATCCTATCCTACGGCTGTGAAACAAGGGCCACGGCGCGTCAAAGGTACCAGGAAATTGGAAGCATCCAATCACTGGTGTCTGCGACGAATCCTGAAGCCGGATTGGCGTGACCATCTCCCCGAAAACTACATAAGGTGTCGATTTTTTAAGACACGAAAACGATTTCAATCCTTCTACAATGCGGTCCGTTGGAGTGGTTTTTGCCACGCGCTTGGACGGCTACGATTCGTGTTCTATCCATGAAGCTGCCGGCTCATCCTCTTCTGACAGGAGCTAGACGCGCCAAACTACAAGACGGATCGGTTGGGATCATAACCACCAACCATGCCGAGTCAACAACTGGCACTTCTTAAATCCCATTTTTTGATTCCGGCGCACGCTGTTCCGAAATTTAAAAAGGTTGCGTTCTTAAAAAAGCTGCCTTCTGTGGTATTGTAATCCATTTTAAGACGAAAGCGATGTGGTGTGTGCGTTTAGTTTTGATACAATAGATAGAATTCCATGTACTGTCGTCGCTAAGCTAAATTGTTACATTGCCCTCTGAGCTGATTTGGGTGTCAGCAACGCATTGCCAAATGGGGCATTATGAGAACGCTAAGACGTGGATTGTGGGTATTTCCTGCAGAATACAAAAATGTCTTCTTCTTGCGAGAGGATGAGCCAGCTTCACTGCCTCTGCTTCTACTGCTTCTCACTGCCCCCAGAACCAGTGCAATTTAAGAGATGCCGTTGCCACAACCGACTTCAAAGTTTTCGAGGATTACGACTTCGATAAAGAGATAGACAATATCAATAGTTAACTCCGTTTTTTGTACGATACGCATTGTCCACTCCCGGAACCATCCCTTACCCCCCTTATCAAATCTTCTCCATTTCTGAAACGACTGAGGCGAAAAAAGGAATGACTCTGTCGCGAGGGGAAGTACCGAGAAATTAAACAAATTTCGATCAGGATCACAGCTGAGATAAACAGCCTCAACAAGGTTTGTGTAGATGAGCTGTTCAGAACATCGAAACCTCTGGAAAAATCTTAACAGATTGACAGGAACTCGACGCCTATATCTACCAAGTGGTGCCCTAGACCTTGATGCTCTGTACGATGGCTTTATCGTCAAATCCGCTGACCATTCCGCGGTACCTCTCGTTAGATCTCTTAATCCCAGCGCTTTCCTACCCGCTCACGAATCCTCTATCCCCCAAATGTTGGCTGGCCTCAAGAGCTCCACAGCGGCTGGTCCTGACAGGGTCCCTCCCGCGATCCTTAAAATCTGTCACCGCGAGATTTCTCCGATTGTCACCCAGCTCGTCAATCATTCGTTAGGAGAATGCTCCTTTCCTTCGGAATGGAGAGATGTCGCTATAACACCCATTCCGAAACCGGCCAATGGTTCCCCCGGACCTGTGAAGTTTAGACATATCGTCAACTCATCTGTCTAGTTGACAGTGATTGAGAAGCACCTCCTGTCTTAATTGGATGACACGCTTAAAACTGTCGATGACCCGTTTCAGTTTGCTTATAAACCAAATAGAAGCACTCTGGACGCCGTGGCTATGTTTTCGCACACTCTCAGCGCTTCACTTGATGCCGGAGCGAAAGCCGTCACGGGAGTTTTCTTGGACTTCTCCTCTGCTTTCAACACTATCTCACGCTCCCGCATCCTTTCTCAAATATGTGAAGATGGCGCTGTTGACACTGCGAAATCCCTTCACTCCATAATTTCGCTTCGAGCTCAAAATCGAAATTAATCGGCGATATTTTTAACAGTCGGTTATCGTAGAGTGATCGTGTGGATGCCGTCTTTGGTAAATGCCGTCGCCTTTGCTTCCTAGTTCGCCGGTTCAGGAGACTTGGTTTAAGCTCTAGCCATTTAAAAAACCTTTGTCAATGCCTGTATAATTCCCATTGTTGTATATTTTTCCCCAGTAATTTTCCCCGGCCCTAAATGTTCTGACTTTTGTAACCCTTCATAGACTTTTTAAAATAATCTCGTTTTCTAGTGGTCTGCCTATTCTCTCTATTCAAGAAATCATCGTTCAACGCCACTTCAATAATTGTTCACTTATTGCTGCTCGTACTCTAAGTGACCTCTCCCATCCCCTCTATCTTAGTTTATCTAAATGTAAATCTCTTCGACCAATGCGTAGGCTATAACGTTCAATACCCACAAGAACGGCGGCACATCGCAATTCGGTCATTCCTTATTTGTCCCGATTTTTAGTTTCACCAGATCAGGTGAAGCAGGCACTAAAAGACAATTTTAATATCTAGTACTTTTTACACTGCCTTGTTTCATGCTGAAAATGTTGGTCCTCGTGAACTCAATAAAGCCACTACAATTATTATTATGAATGCCGTGAACCGGGGCTGCCCAAGTACGGCCATTGGTTCCAGCAGCACACCCAATAGACGGTCTGCATGTCCAGGCTTACTAGAATATCCCGAAATTGACTTAGCCCCACCAACCGGAAGACTTCGAAGAGAGGAGTTATTGATAGTTGGCCTAGACAGACTCCCCTAAATAAACTCGTTTATTAATCGGCGTGATGTGTTTTTGAAACAGGGGTTGGGGTCAGTAAGGTCAGTCGGAAAATGCGGGTGAGTGAGAGGAATGAGTCACTCAATCGATTCGATTGTGACACGACAGAATGTTTACAGAATAGGTGTGACAAACGAGGCGGTGACCTTTTGCCCGCTACGCAAATTTATGAATTGAATTAATTCGATAATAGTTTCTTGGGGAACAAAACGGTTGCCCGACCAGTCGGCAGCTCCAACCGTGGCGAGGTTACGGCGAGAGCCACCGGTTTGAAAGGTCCGTGTGTGACTGGCGAAGAACTTAATAATAATAATAATAATGATAATGATAATAATAATAAAGGTATTCGCTTTATTAAGGTCACGAGGACCAGAACTTTCAGCATTAAATGTTACAACAGACACAAATGATATAAGAAGTTGCGATTGTATACAGCCGGTGTAAAATAATTGAACAAGAATGAACGAAATAAAAACGAGGTAAATTAGCAAGAAAGGCAAATTAAACCCTCGAAGTGTACACAGTTTGGCAAACGCGTAATGGCGGCCATTGAAAGGCCTTTTCCATAACGCGCGCCCCAGCCGACGGCGTTGTTTACAGAGCGGTACGACGATTCGTCCGCGTATTCTTATGTTTTCTTCTTGTCAATCGTCCACGTCTTTAAAGAGTTCAAGTGATTGTAAATTGCGATGAAAGCCTACCGAGAAATTGACTGGGGAAAGGCATTGGTGACTATCAATTGGTCGTATCCATACCGACGTGACTGTCAGAGAATCTTTATCGCCGTCGTCGTCGTCGATTCATTTGCGACCCAATGGGGCTAACAGGACAGCCAATCATCTTTTGACGCACGTCAGTAAAACACACTCACTACGAAGACGTTTCCCACAAGTTAACAAACAGGATTGGTCCAAATGTGATGTTAGTAGTTGGAATGGTCTCGTATAACTAGGAATGATGTCCTTCTAACCAGCCCATCTTCAAAACTTCTCCCACGTGTGATGGTAATCGGCCATCTATCTTGCCGGCTTGCTTCATTGGTGCAGCTTCGTGAACGTTTCCGAGAAGATCAAATGCACAAACGACACATGGAATGTAAACAGTTTCCACAATCAAAATTAAATTGTTATCACCCACCACCCTGATCCCCACTAACTGGAAGAATCAAAATAAGACGCCGGAGGAATTCTAGAGAAGAGCCTCCTCTATTGACGAGTCTGATATTGCATTTTTTGTCCTTTGGCTTAATGGGCCAGTAAAAATAGAGACCTTAATGGGTCAGATCCTGGACACCGAGTTACCATGGCTAGAGATTAAGAGGCCAGGCACGGTTAATAGACAGAGTCTGAATGTCTGGTTCAGAAGCTTGCTCTCATGTCTAGAATAGGGGTAAACACATGAAGAATAAATAAATGAAAATTAATTCAGATATCAGTTTTCTTGGGGAACCGAAACGGTCGTCTAACAAAAATGTCACCTCCATCAGTGTAATTCATACGCAAAGAAAGGGGTGTGTTTCTGAGCTTCATCTAAGCCACCAGACTTGCAATGCTCATTCACGGCCGGGCACCGCTTCAGAAAACGATTTCTCGTATTGTCTACACACATACGACATTAATCCTTACTCTATCTTCCGTAATTGAGTTATTCGTATAATCGCAAATACAACTACCCCCAAACACGCTTTCAACGCTCGGCGGGTGATGAAAAACAATTAGTTATGAATGGCGCGAGTTTAGGGGAGGTATACTTAATTGGATTCAACCCACGTCCTATTTAATTGTCGTACCATCGCTTTCTGTATTCACGGTCTAACCTGTGAATTATAAGTCTTGGGTACAAAGCATTTCAGTATATTTTGTTGGAATAAATAAGCTTGATCGTGTCGGTTATATCTAAAAGTAATGCCTTAAACTTAAAAAAAGACGGACTTTATGGCTATGGCCTTTCAATGGCCACGATTACGCGTTTTCCAAACTTATATACTTGGAGGGTTTAATTTGTTTTCGTATTTATTTCGTTTATTCGTGTTATCTCATTCAGCATCTTCGATGTAGAATCGACAATTCTTCTGCCGTTATTGTTTGTCTTACGTCTTAATGCTGCAAGTTTTGGTCATCGTTACCATTGGTAGTATTCTTAAATTCATTAGGAGCAGCTTCTTTTGGAACTTTTTCTATTAACTAATCGTGTCTGGCCCTAGTAATTCTCCTGGAATCGTTATTCCAAAATAGCCTATTCCCAGGTTTCGCTGAAGCTTATATATTCGGTATGTTGATATGAACTGTGGATGGCCGCCATTTGACGCTAGTCAGACGGCTTGCAAAAACTAAAACTGTTACCCCAGCACGTTTTTCCAAAGGTACCTCGTTTTTATTTCCTGCATGTTTGTTGTGCATTTTGTTTACTATATTACATTACTCGTGGCATGCATGAATAAGCACAACTTCGTTACACAACACACACAAACAACGATATATCCGGAATTTAACCAGCCTCAGTTCCAGGAGTGGCCCATGGGGCAGTTAAGTTGCTGAATGTTGCAGAGGCTTCTTCGGGTTGCACCAGCAATGACGCTGCCTGTTAACAATATCACAAAAGTACTTCAAGGAAACATCCACATAGCCTGTAGCTGGAGAATGTCACATACAAATGAATACTCAGTTCTATTTCTGCGATTCTTTCACCGAAATTCCACCAAAACAGACAAGCCTACTACGTGGATGTCGAAACAATGGATTTTTACATGTATGTTCAATTATAATTTTAAATGGGCAATGAATGATCGCAGAAGCCAAGCACAAACTGGAGTCTCATGTAATAAAATAGGAGCGCGCCCTCCTGGGTTAGAAGGACTTCCGGTTAAGAGTATTTTAAACGCCCGGCGCGCCGTTCAATATTGAGTGAATATATCGATGCAATCGTCTCTGTTACATCGTTCATCTTTGCCGGCGTCATGGTGTCACGACAGACCATACCAAAGTTTTCGTCATTGTATACGTTTTCCCAGACTTCTGTAACCGTTTGGTCTCCTGTTTTTTTTCAAGTAATTTAATTTTCTAGTGTTTCATCTTTGTCCTCAATTCAAGATGCAATGATCGATTTCAATTTTAAAAGTCGTTCCTTGCTCGCTTCACATATTTCCCGAGTTATATTTTCGGCCACTCTCGATAATAATAATAATAATAATAATTTTTACGCTTTATTAAGGTCACAAAGACCAGAACTTTCAGCATTTTAATGTTTAACAGGAATGGAGGAAATAACAACGATGTAAATCATGTCGACATAAGCGAAGGCCGTGTAGCGTTAAATTCCGACAAGAATGCTGCCGCTCATTACAATTCGATTATTAACTATCTCTCTGGTCTTTTAGTTATCCCAGGAAACGGGAACTCGGAGTCCAGCTCTAAAAATAAATACCTAAAAATAAATTTATTTTGGTTTTTCGTTTTTCGTCGCGGAAATCAATATGACGAATGAATAATCATCAAAAGTCGACCGAAATCCGGGAACAATTTCGAAGTCACATTTGAATTAATTTATTAACGGAAAACAGACACCGAGTACCAGCTTTAGAAGAAAATTATCGATTTTCATCCTTGGGCTTAAACAGATCGAACTAAATTACAATTTAAAACTCTCGACAGCGATTGAAATTGTAATATATCAATATTTTCCATGCCAAACGAATTTCCTTTGAACAACATGGCTAACGTTTAATGAAGCATAAAAAATATGGTCTTATTTTTTTGTACTTTCATTTTGGGGTATATTACAATTTGGTTCGCGGACATTTACGATTCGCCGTTTCTCCCACTTCATGCCCAGTGTGCAGTCAACCAATCGCTGTCAAGCCATGCGCTGGTCAGTGCGCACGTTTTGCTTGCACGTGTAGGTCTTGTGCTGATTGGACAACATTTTGCTAACGGCTTTAAATAGCCGTGATTCACAGTCCTGCGCGGACAAAAGCGGTTAAAGGTCTCCCGGTTGTACAAACGTAGGCTTTTATTATTTGTTAGCATTCTTATCTGTACCCCCTTTCTCTGAGGCAAAAATATAGCTGTATATGTTCTTTTTTTGTAAGTACTTTGAATGCTTACGGAAAAAAAACAAGCATTTTATCCATTGCAACGAATAATCTTTATTTAAAATGCTATGTATGCTGGAATAATTTCCGTTATTCTCTAAGTGATTTTCTCCACGAATCCGTGGCATGGTGTAAATAATGTAGTTTTTAGCATACGTTCTGCTACGAGACATTCGAATTACGCGTCTAAAATGCGATCGTCCCATTTCCATTGGTTGGCCAAATATACAGTACGAATAAGGCGCGCTATTGTACAGGTTTCACCGAGATACTGTTTACCAGCGCTTATTGTTCTATTAAAAATCACGCCGCTCGTTTTAATAATCTCTATTGTTTAATTTACCTCAATATAATAACGAAGCAATTAAAGAACAAATATTTTAATGAAGCGTTTCAAAAGTGTATGCCTAGGTTAGTTAACGTCATCAACGGCGAAGGATTTATGCTCATTCATATCTTTATTTGAAATCGTTTTGTGTGCATGTCATTCGGTCATCAGGTCATAAATCTATGTCATAATTAATCATGTTCTTCTGGAGGACAACGAGGTTATGAATGTTTCACGGACGCGAACACGATTCTGACATGGGTTGTCTCGATGATTTACGTTTTACCGACTTTTCACTCGACGAATGTTTATTTACTTGTACTGTATGCTCAAGAATGATAAATCTAATTTCATCACCAAGCGCCACATCCTGTCTGCACCGCATCCAGGCATCCTTATGATCACCGGCGCTGTTTTCGTCAACTGTGCCACTCGCTGGGCTTTTGTTCCATCGCATTTATAAACCGCGCTTTGGGTATGCCAAATATGACCTATGGATACCTCTGCTTCACGAGCTGAAGTCAGCTGCAATGTTCCAGGTGTCATCTCTTGGTCGTGGAGAAATTTGCTTCTCGTCACTGTACAATTCGCAGAATTTCTCACGTAGAACAGACATTGCGTCAATTGATCCTTAAATAAAGTTCCTTGTCTTGCCAGGTTTTCAATTGCGATGGCTGATGTAGAGATCTCCGAATCAGCAAGCGAAACGCCTGCCCTAACTGGACAGGAGTTGGAAATCAATTTGGAGGATCTGGAACCTCCGGTGCCACCCGACGGGGGATGGGCTTGGATGATCCTCCTTGGCAGTGTCATGTGCATGTTCTTTGTCGACGGTCTCTCCTTCTCCTTCGGTGTCATTCTCTCCGACATCCAGGCGGACTATGAATGCAGCAAGACGAAAATCTCCCTCGCCGGATCCTTGATCGTTGGCTGCACCCTGGTATCTGGTTCGTTTTGTCCCCGGAACGTTTTGCAAGGAACTCCTGGATATGCTTGCCACACCCTCGTAAACTGCCTCCTTTTTAGGCCCAATTGTCAGCGCGATGTCCAACAAGTTCAGCTTCCGAGTGCTAGTCATCGTTGGCTCATTGGTCTCTAGTTGTTCATTGTTCGCCTGCGCATTTGTTCACGACATCAACGTTTTCCTGGTACTCTTTGGAGTTATCACAGGCAAGTTACCTCTACATTGACCCCACCTAAACCGATTAAAAACCCATGGCATTCAGAGCATGGTCTTTAAACTGAAGTAGTCCGTGGCCCCTGTATTCAGGGACTCGTCATTTCCAAATTTACGCACAGGCCCTCCACCTTGATACACTCCCAGTACTTCTTCTGATATTCCAGACACCGCAAGTCATCAACAGTGGTCAGTAGTTTTAGTGACAGACAAGCCCATACAAAGTCCTCGGCGCACACAGCCCCTATTGATAAAACATTATTCGTTGCGATAATTGATAACAGAAAAAGGCATTCAGAGTTCTAACATGACGAAACAGCGCACCCGGCGTCTGCAATCCAGCGAATTTGAGGCTGGGTGGTGGAAATCGTTTGCAATATCCCAAATGTAACCAGCCTGAGTTCCACGTGTTGCCCTTGTTGTGATTGGGCACTGGGGATGCACCAGGTTTAAAACACAATTAATGGAGGATGTATAAACAAACGACCCCATTGCATCGACGCATAAAATCTACCAATAAAACGTTTTGTTATTGCCTTGATGCATAGTTGTCGGGCGTTTTATATAAAAAATATTTTTTTATACAAAATAAATATTAAAAATCACAAAAATGTTTGTTCCGGAGCGTAATCACCATCTCCTACTGTAGGACTCGGAATAATCATTTAAACATGTCATTATTATTATTAATATTATTATTTATTCTTCATTAAAAAACGACATTTTAGGATTTTGTATTCGCGCTCATTTTTTTAAAAGCTCCCATCAAAACCGTTTATCCGTCCGATTTTGCCATCTTGGCGGGTGCGACAAAACGCGCTCGTCTAGGCGTCTGCTTCATCATCAACGGCATTCGAGATAACCAGCCACAAATGTGCCTAGATATCACGTGTCCTGCCAAATAATTATTCACAAGTTAAAACTAGTTTCTGGATATCCCAGATTCCGGTCGCCAACCGTAATGACGAAACACCGCGTCATTGAAGAAAAAAAAACCCTATCGAACGTCACTCACACCTTTAACACCGCGTCACGTGTTTACTCGCAATCGCAAGTGTTTAGTAAAGTAACCGTGATTGACGAGAACGAGACATAACCCCCACAGGCCTCCGAAGGCATCGAGGGAACAGTAAACGTATCTTGTAATTTGTCTACGCCACGGCTTCACAAATCTCAGCGCTGTTATGTCTGTCTGGAACCTGTAGGTACCAGCTTCGGCCTGATCTACCTGCCGGCGGCCACAATAGTGTCGCAGTGGTTCGCGAAGCGGCGAGCCACTGCTACGGGCATCTCGATGTGCGGCAGCTCCATCGGCTGCACCCTCTACTCCTTCATGCTGCCGTCGATGCTGCGCTGGTTCCAGTGGCGTGGAGCCATGATCATCATGTCTGCTTTGTCGCTGAATTGCGTAGCCGCCGGTTGTCTCTTCATACCGCTGCGCGATTACCAGAAGAGGTGCAGAATCGGGAGCAAGAGGACCTCCACAACCGGAAACGATGACGACGACGACGACGAAGAAACCAAAAATGGGAATGCGTCGGGGTCGGTCGACTCTAGAACCGAGCCTTCGGATTCCAAGAATGGCAAATTGAAGCATTTTGACTGGGTGAGCTTTTCGAGTTGCAGATTTTCGGTAGGTCGTCGTGGTGGAAAAAACTCACCATACGACTGCTGGCTTCGTTTTACGATTTGTGACGCTCTCAACCCTATTTTCTAGCTTATAGAAATCCATAAATCATGAAATATAATTTTGTATATGTTGTCCTCATGTACGACTCGAAGGAGGTGGTCGTATAGGAAAAATGTATTTTACCACGCAGTTAATTTACTTTATCACGCTAGCGTTCACGTCTGCCAATTCAAACCCATGAACGTATTTGTTAATAGAAGCACCGTTTTGAGACTGTATTGTGTTGCATGTGCCAAGCAATCCCAGCGTGATTACCGAATTGCCCTGTAGGATATCGATGCACCCAAACCGAAAGGAGAGCGCGGCGATCGCCCTAGTCATCATGTCTCCAACCTGCCATCGCCGGTTCGAGAAAACGATCTGGCCGCCTTCCCAAAACGGGATCGCACCAGCTCGGAACGAATTGCGGAGAGTAAGTCCTCGTCGATTCCTTATTTGACCTTTTCCAGCATACCCCACCCCCCCCCAGCTGCACAGGCTTTACAAACAAGACGGTGTGCTCTCTTTGCACACATTGATACATCTTCACATGGAAAAAGGGCACAATTTCTGTGTAGATGATTAGCCTTAATTTAAATCCCCCAAGAGGAGGAGTGGAAATGATAGAAGTAACATCTGTTTCTATAATTCTAAATAAATCACAAATGTCAGACTTTAGCTGTGTTTTGAGGATAAACAAACACCGACAAGGAGGAAGTAATAAATCGAAAAAACTAAATAAACGTTCTTTTACTTTTCTGTATAGTTTACATATGTCCGAGTTTGCTTGGCTTACTTCTTGGTGTAATTAAGCGGTAATAATATGCAACCACATTTCGCTCTCTATATAAGCAGATGAAGCGGCCAATTATGAGCCAGACTGAGCCACAGCAACACGTAGCCGAGTGCAATTAGTTTCTAATGGAATCGTCTCAAAATCTCGCCGCTAGGGAATCTGTTAGATGGTCGTCCAGATGGATATTAAAGCGATTAATAAATTTTAAAAAAACGCCTCCACGCCTTTGTCTCTGGACTGCGGTTATCTATGACCCCATCTTAACGTGATTAAGTCTATGATGGTCGCAAGTTTAACAACTACAATATGAAGAAGCTGGCGACTGGTCGGCCCGCCAAATACCTTTGATCTACAAGACAGCGGACCTAATGTATATCACAAAACTAGTGGGACCGGAATGTTTTTGTCAACTGTCAGCGGTTGTACTTTTACGAACCCATGCTTAACGGTGTGACGGCTGTTTGTGTCAACCGTTTGGTTGGTTTTTGGGCGTGAGCGTGAGCTTCAGAAATTTCAAATTGTGGTTGGTAATAAAACACATGGTTCTTGGGCGTTCTTAAGGGCCTGTCTGTTCCACATACCCAGTGCAATTACTTTTTTGTTAACCTCTCTGTGACACAAATATACCCGAAGGTTTCAATGGGGACAAAGGCTAGACTGAGCATGATAGCTTGAAAATAATTAATGCCATTATTATTGAAAATATTCCGAATGGCAAATAACCAAAACGCAAGCCCTAATCGTATCCAAAATAATGAGCCAGTCTTTTAAAATCGGCATAAACTCAAGTTTAGTGAATCCCAAAAGTAGACGTCCCCATCGCCGCATTGATCCTTTATTCCACACGGAGTGTTTGTAATACCCGAAACAGGCCATTTTCGCATGCCCTATTCAACAGCGATGTTTGTATTTTGCAGGTGGAGAAAATATACTGTTACATTCACGTGAGCGCCCAAAGCAACACCTTCACCCCGTCGTGGGGTTGAACACAGTTAACCGGGTTGTCGCTGAGGTTTTGGAGAAAAGGACTGGTTGCTCACGACGCCGCACAGTCTCCGCAAGAATTCCCGCAATCTCTGTAGAACCATCTTTGGGAGCATCCGTCTACGTAAGTGTCCGATGTTTCTGCGGATTTTGATAGGACGGGGCGCCACCAGTTTTCAGTTTAATACAAAATTCAGCTAACAATTAAACATGTGTTTAATGAGATGTCAAAACATTCTCGAAAGTGGAATATCATGGCACTGTTGCCGGTTAACGTTGCGAGAACCCCCTAGAACGGTAAGGCATTATATAATTATGTTTCACCACTTGTTGAAGCTCATAGATCGAGTCGCTTTCATCTTACTTAAATAAAGGTAGTAGTAATGATTGTGTAGTTGTGAGCATCCTCGCTGAATTTGTGAGAGACCAGGGCTCGACTCCCAGGTAAGGACTGCAATATTCCTGAGATTCTTCATGGTAAATACCCATAAAGCCGGTTTATCCTTCAGTTTGATGTGGGTACCTCATAATTTGTTCGTTTTATGTCTCGATAGGGGCGTAGGAGACTTGACAATTTTTTTAAATGTTTGAGTGATTTCACCAGTGCACGCGTTCTGGAATCTTGCGTGATGCTCGCATTAGGGCTAACGAACAGGGGGGTGTAGGCGGTATCTCTAACGCTGTCTCAGTTTCCCCCAGCATGTATATCCCCCAAATACGGTTGACTGGGTACAGGAGGAGATCGGCTTCAAAATTCAACGGCATAAACGCCGTATCTACTCTATCTCCTGGATTGAAGCTGCCTTGCAAGACGCCTAATTGTGCAAAGTAAAGTGGCGACCCCCCGATCAAAAACTGAGCGTTTCTGGAGCCGTCACCTTTGTCTTAATCCCATGACTCTTCTTGCGTTTACTCCATTCAATGCGACCTTTACCAAGACATATTTGTAGTGTCCATATATTGACTCAATCTAAGTCGTCGCAGACATCTTCATCGTGTTTTTTTCTGATTCAGGGCGATGACGGCAACTTTCTCTTCGCCTCGGCAGTTGCTCTGCGTCCAAGTGCCATTCCAGCTGGTGTTCGCGTGGACAGAGGAACCAGGCGAGAGATTTTGCACCAACTTGAGCGCGAAATGGACATGCCCGCAAACCGCAAAGACTTCTTCTATTCCGGCAGCATGCTTCATGTCAACGAAGTAAGCTGAGGGGGCGGTTAAGTGCGACGCGTCTTCTTCTTCTTCTTGTCCCCATGCGCCAATTTTTATTAACTAAGCTTGTCTGTTTTCCATTTGAAAGCCTTTTCAAGACGACCTGGTAGGCTCTGCTTTTCGGTGTTGGTTTAACCGTTTTTCATTGGTCGCTCGAGTGTGATTTGCCTATGAAGATATTTTGTCCAAAGCCTCTGCTTATCACTGAGGCAGGTACGCTGGTGCTTTGACCATAGTTAACCGAACAGCGTTATATTAGTTACCTATTCCATTGGAATATTCAGTCAAAAGACTACCGATGATAACCACACGACAGATATCCATGCCACTATTAAACATTACACTGCCTAATCTATGGCCAAGTTTGAACCCCTGGATTGATAAACACAACTTACAAGGACGCTTATGTCCGTTGGTCGATTTCTGTTTGTTTTGTTTTATATTTCGGATTTGTGTTGAGCTTTTAAATGATGCTACTAATAACACCGGTTCGTTTGAACGGGACCACGTAACATGTTTTCGAACGTACAGTTCTAATTTGACGAGCTAAAATCTGCAGTTCCGAAACCAAGACCATACCGGGGAAGATGTGACTCACGCGGGTCTCCGATTTTCTTTACTCCAGTACCTCTCTTCATCGAACGTGAACGAATATATCCGCAGCGTGACGCACATTGCAACAGATGAGCCACGTTCTGGCGAGCTGTTAGCAACCGCTGTGGTTGGTTCAGAGAAGCGGAGTCGTGGCAATTACGTTCTCGTCATGCTCCACGAGCTTTTCGACATTGGCCTCTTCAAGAGCCCCACCTTTATCCTCATTTTGGTGTCTTCCGTATTTGGTCTCATTGGTATGTTAATATTTAACCCACCTTCTCGTGTACATTCTTCTCTTACGAGATCTACCGCTCCTATTTACCTCCCGTGTCTCCTCTTGCTCCCCCTCCCCTCTGGCTCCTCACCCCCTCATCATAATCAGCCTCCTCCTCCTCCTCCTCCTCCTCCTCCTCCTCCTCCTCCTCCTCCTCCTCCTCCTCCTCCTCCTCCTCCTCCTCCTCCTCCTCCTCCTCCTCCTCCTCCTCCTCCTCCTCCTCCTCCTCCTCCTCCTCCTCCTCCTCCTCCTCCTCCTCCTCCTCCTCCCTCCTCCTCCACAGGCTCCTCCCCATCCCCCTCTCTCTTCTCTTCTGCGCCTAGTCCTTCTTTTTTGATTGCTCCTCATCTGGGTACCCCTCCTACATCTCCTCATTCTATCCCGTTATCTCACTGCGTCTTCATCCCACCCACATAGGCTACCCGGTACCCTACGTTTTTCTGAAAGACGAAGCTCAAACTCTCGGCTACTCTGAAGGGGACTCGGCCCGCTTGTTGGTCTACTTGAGTGCCTTGAACACAGTTGGACGTGTCCTTTCAGGTTAGTTTCCCACGATACTCGTCTCCTGTGTGAATAATAATAATAATACTAATAAGGTTATTCGCGTCATTAAGGTCATGGAGAACAACATTTCCAGCTTTAAAATGTACAAAAGCAGATGCGGAAACTGTATCCGAAATTCCAAATAGATGCGAATTTTCCAATCAACTCTAACTCCCTATGGATCGAGCCTCTGTATGCAACCAAAATATCTGAGGTCAAAAATACATTATTTATTGCAGTCGGTTTATGTTGCGCAAAACCGTGCAATCGGGAGCATAGTCGCAGGACGGGTGGGGGGTTAAAGTCGGGAATATTTTCTGGAGAAAATGTTTGATTTGGCTCCTCAGAATGCCTTGCATTAAGGATCTCCTACCATAAGGCGGATAAGACACGCAGTGTGAGGGTTATTTGAGGATCAATATCAAGCCCAACACACAGAAAAACTCAAAGCTCTGCGTCCAGTGTCCTTGTGGTTAGGGTTATAAGAAATCGGTGTGAATACAAGTGTGGTGACGACTTAAATTGGTGCAATGTTATATAATTTTAATGTTTGCTTGAAATTGATGCATCCAGTTATGAATGGGTGCTTTATTTCCGATTTCCGAACCCACTAATGCCAATCGTATACCTTAAAGGTCTAAATGGGGTGTATCTATTAAGTATTTGGGTCACACAGGTATATAGGACGGCTGCTGTCTCCAGTTGTTCTCGTTTTTCATATATGATGTGAAACATGATACATTCCTACTTCTTTCACTGCAGGTGTCATTTCCGATTGGCGGTGTACCGATGCCCTTCTTGTAAACAACGTGGCCTTGATAGTTTCTGGCATCGCCTGCGTCCTTCTACCAGTCTTGACGAGCTACGCCGGCCACATCTGCTTCGCAGTAACCTACGGCGGGGCCATCGGTACGGTTCGTTTAGCTGAGGGCAACCTTGTTCACCATTGTGTATTGATTATGTGTTAGCATGATACGTAATGTTCCCTCCCTCTCGATCTCGCCGTTTCCGTGCTAGAATATATAGTACAAATTGAATTGGTTTCATTATCACCGATTGTTTATTTTAACTGACTGGTCATTTTTCAGCGGCATTTGTGTCTCTGCGTATAATTCTGCTGGTGGAAATGCTCGGGTTGGAGCGCCTCACAAACGCCTTCGGTTTTCTTCTACTGTTTCAAGGACTTGCATTTATGGCCTCGCCGCCTATTCTTGGTAAGCCATTCTATATCGTAGACAGCATGTCTCATATAGCTGATTGTTATCCTTGATACCCGTTTGCAAGAAAACTTAATCGCGAAACTCAGGGGGGTAGTTTGATGGATGGCATTGTATTGATCGTTTTTTTATGACTTACAGCTGGATTCTACGACCTATTGCAGAGCTACACGTACACCTTCATTCTGGCTGGGGGGAGTCTTATTTTCTCGGCGATACTTTGTTTTCCGTTGCGGCCTATCCTTCGTTGCGAGAAAAGGCGACGTGGGGAAATCGTGCCCCCCTGTGAAAGTGGTTGTTTCACGCGTCTAGTACGCCGGTTGCGTGATCGAATTCGCTCCTAGGTATCTCGAGAGATTCATCGGATTGCGATAAACCCTTCCTTCATCTATCCCCCCTCTTTACATGGAAATAAACGCTTCGAGCGGGCCAATTTATCCTCTTTACATTTATTCCTTCGGTTTTATAAACCGATAATGATTGTAAATCCAATAACCGCTCCCAAATAAATTACATTGTATTCTCTCATAAAATTACATATTTCGAAATAGAGAGCGCCTTGAAGTCTCCTACAGCAGGAGTAAAGACACTTTTCTAGTTAGACGTGTTATTCATAAATGACGTCATCCACAACAACCAAGTTACAATAATTGTATTGCCTTCAGACGCGTAATTTTGAGTTTTATATCTAATGAGGAAAACCGAAGTATTTTACTGAAATATTTTGCCACTTCCATAGTTGTTCACAAATCGCTGCTCGTATTTTAAGTGACCACTCCTATCCTCTCTTTTCAAGTTTATCTAAGTGTAAATCTCTTCGACCAATGCGTAGGCTATACCGTTCCAGCCCAAAAGAACGCCGGCATATCCA
The DNA here is from genome assembly GCA_028672205.1 of Proteocephalus fallax. Lineage (NCBI taxonomy): Eukaryota > Metazoa > Platyhelminthes > Cestoda > Proteocephalidea > Proteocephalidae > Proteocephalus > Proteocephalus fallax. Next base: position 1,068,674 of record JAPUBX010004022.1, on the reverse strand, counting down.
AATGTATGGTTCAAATTCAACGTGAAGCAGGAACTACCTAGGAATAAACGAACCGTAATAATATTATAGTCCAATCAGTATTAAGGTAGAGATACGCGACCCCAGCAACAAGAAGACAGAAAAATAATAAAAATTGTAGCAGCTTTATTGAGGTCACGAGGACCATAACTTTCAGCATAAAACAAGGCAGCATAAGAAGTATTAGATATGAAATTTGTTTCTTAGTTCCTGCTTCACCTGCTCTGGTGAAACTAAAAATCGGGACAAATAAGGAATGACCGAATTGCGATGTGCCGCCGTTTTTGTGGGTATTGAACCGTATAGCCTACGCATTGGTCGAAGAGATTTACACTTAGATAAACATGAAAAGAGGGGATGGGAGGGGTTACTTGAAATACGAGCAGCGATTAGTGAACAAATATTGAAGTGGCGTTCAACGATGATTTCTTGAATGGAGATAATGGACAGGCCACTAGAAAACGAGATTATTTTAACATGCCTACGAAGGGTTAAAAGTCAGAACATTGAAGGCCTAGGAAAATGACTGGGGAACAATATACAATAAGGGAATTCTACAGGCATGGACAACTAGAGCTAAAACCGAGTCTCCTGAACCGGCGAACTAAGAAGCAGAGATGACGACATTTTCAAACATCCACACGATCACTCCATGATAACTGACTGTTAAAAATATCGCCGAGGAATTTCGATTTTGAGCTCGAGGCGAAATTATGGAGTGAAAAGATTTCAGGAGTATCAACATCGGCTACCAAGGGAAAAGTATTTGATTGTGATAGACTCAATGCAACACAATTCTCCGAAGACTACTCGAGTACCTCAGTAACTGCATGACCGAGCTGTTGAGAATCACTATGCGTCTTGCAGGCATGGCATAAAGTCAAGTCCTCCGCGTATTTTATAAGTGTTACGTCGTTAGGGGACCGATGGCCATACATGTAATAGTTAAAAGGGAATGAGGATAGCCCTGCACCTTGTAGTACACCGCAATTATTGGGCAAAGGGGTTAGGCTTCATTTCCGACTCTTGCGTATTGGCGTCGGTTAGAGAAATAGTTTTAAAGCCAATTAATCAACGATACTTCTACGCCATTTTCACATAGTTGAGAAAGTCCGCGGGAGCGTTAGATAGTGTGGAAAGCAAAAGTGAAGTCCAAGAAAACTCCATTGACGGCTTCGCTCTCGGAATCAAATGAAGAGTGGATGGAGTGTTAAAACGTAGCCACGGAATCCAGAGTGCTTCTATTTGATTTATAAGCAAACGGGAACGGGTCGTCGGCAGTTTTCTGCGTGTCCTTCAATTTAGAGAGGAGGTGCTTCTCGATCACTTCCAATCAGACAGATGAGTTGGCGATATTTTAATACTTCACAGGTCCGGGGGAACCATTGGCTGGTTTCGGAATGGGTGTTATAGCGACATCTCTCCATTCCATCGCGGAATGATCAGCGGATTTTTAGATAAAGCGATCATTCAGAGCATCAAGGTCTAGGGCACCACTTGGTTGATTTAGATTTTTCCAGAGGTTTCCGGGTTTCGATGTTTGGAACAGCTTATCTACAAAACTCGGATTAAGGCGCTTTACCTCAGCTGTGATCATGATTGAAATTGGTTTTATTTCTCGATACCTTCCCTGAAAGCAGATGCGTTCCTTCTTTCGCCTCAATTGTTTAAGAAATGGAGATGATACGACACGGGGGGTTAGTTCCGTAAGTTGGCAGTGCGTATCGTACAGAAATCGGAGACAGCCATTAATAGAAGTCTGAAGGTTATTCAAGTAATTCTTTAGTGAATAACTAGTTCCTCCACTCTTTCGTGAATATCTGTTATAATTTAATCATGTTCAAAAAATTTAAATTCTTATGCATTTGTTTCTGCCGTTTATCATTGTTCTTCATTAAGGCGAAAATCTCTCTTTAAAGCGACTCTTTTCTGTGTCACTGAAACTTCGTTATACTAAATAATTGTTTTTTTATAAGGACATGAATATTCCGATTAACCATGGATTTTTAAATAAAACTATGGAAAATATTTGATTTGGCTTCATTTAAGGAATTGATTTCGATCAACATTTTTAAATTTCCCAATTGGAAGCATTCAGTCACATATTTGCGATCTATCTGCATTTTTAATGTACTTTTTTCCCGATTAGCAGACATAATGCGCAGAAAGGTATAGACAAATTTTATTTGCAAACGGTTAGGTTCTGTTGATGGGAAAGTCTGCGTCAGGCAAAACCAGTATGCGAAGTATAATTTTTTCGAATTTCATTGCACGAGATACTCGGCGGCTTGGTCCTACAAGTAATTTCATGATCTTTCTAACAACGAATTTTTGTAGTGGACGTTGAACACGTTCACTTGCGTTTCCTTGGTGGCCTGGTTTTGAACCTCTGGGATTGTGGAGGGTAAATTTAATTTGGTTTGAATAAAAGCGTTTAGCCAGGAGGGTTTCATGGAGAGTTTCTTTCTAAACCAACGGGAGAACATCTTCCGAAACGTGGAAGTTTTAATTTATGTATTTGATGTGGAAAGTGCTGATGTTAAGAAGGATCTCCTCTACTATCGGTCAACCCTCGATGCTCTCAGTGAACACTCCCCAGGGGCCACCATTTTCTGTCTTGTCCACAAAATGGATCTCATCGAAGGTCCAAAGAAGGCACAAGTAAGGCTGACTATTATTACCGTAGCAAACGAATCATTAGGTGTTTGCGGAACGCGAAAAACAACTTGTTTTTGCTACAAGACCGGCACAGTGCATTTGCTTTGGTACCTCCATTTGGGACGAAACATTGTACAAGGCCTGGTCGAAGATAGTCTACCTAATGGTACCCAATGTCAAGGCAATCGAGAAGAGTCTCATTGCTTTGAGCGATGTCCTTGAAGCCGACGAAATAATTCTTTTCGAGCGCGCTACGTTTCTGGAAATATCATGTCACTCTTCGAGGACCGAAAAGGATTCAAATGGGTGCGCTAATTTTAACATGGTCGTAGTTAGCACTTGCATTTTAATTCTCACTATTGTTTTGAGTGTCTTGCCTCGAATAGTATTGGTTTTCTCAATAGCTTATAAATTACACCCTTCAATTAGTTGGCAATGTGTCCACCCTCTCTAAGTTACCTGCTTTGTGCGACTATCTCCTGCTAGATGACGAACCGGCTTCACGTATGCCGCTGTTCGCATTTGCCCTAGAATAGATGGTGTTCCAGGGAAGCACTTCGTAGTCATACTGCAGGCTGAAGCGATCCAGTTCCACTTTGACGGAATCCATCCACATTTCCCGTTGCCTGACGCATCTTGGGCACCACAGTGGCGGCGAAATTCACGGGTTTGAAAGGCCCGTGTCTTAATGGTATAGTACGTGTCCAAACCACTGCGGCCGATGGCGTTGGATAAGGGTTGGCAGCGTTGTCTTATTTCATCGTTGGAGAACTGATCACGCCAGTCCGCTTTATACATTCATCTTAAACACCCGTGATCGAATACTCCCAATCTCCTCGTGTATTCGACGCGCATTGTTCACGTTCAGCAACCGTTGGTAAGGATTGGGCGGATTGCAGCGCGTTACGGACTTATCTTTTTTCCACATACTTATCTCGGTGTGGATCAACAGGGCTGTACGATGCTGATGCAACGTCCTAGTTGCGCTGTTAGTATGCCGTTCAACTTCGTTCTTACATTGTATATTCGACAATTTCGTAGTGGCGAGAGCCTTTGCTGGGTCATCTATTCAACCAATTGCTGGTTACACTGTAGTTTGAGTTTCTCCCCGGATAATTATATCGTCTACGAATTCCAGGTAGCCGATAGAAAGATGCGTGGTAATTTGGACACCGTCGTAGTCTGCGGGCGCTGGCTGCATTACCCAATCCAGGGTCCACCAGGGGACATCATTGATTGATGCCTGTGTTTAGTTCCTGAACCCAGCCGAGCGAATTTGATTAATATTTGACAAGCACGCCGCATAATCTCTGTACCCGCATGTTCGCAGATGCGGACCACCTTTGTTCTGACTCGTTATTGAAGCCTCTCTTTATTGTTAGGAACGAACCTTCGACCAGTAGGTTCGACAAACTGAGCACAATAATCAAGCAGTTTCAGATATCCTGTCGCAACCTGGGGGCTGATTTTACAACCATACAGATGAATAATCAGCACTTCACCGTCTTTCTTGACCTCTTCACAACGAACACGTACATCATGGTGGTGGTTCCCGGCGGCAAAATTGGTGAGTCTGCCCCCTCCAACCCCTCTTTTGTGTCTCCATCAAATTGTTTGCGTCTGCGCCACGGGTGGCCCCCGTGATGCAGATGTCTGAGTTCGACTCCCAGGCCAGGCAGCCACCAGTGACGCTGGGAACACCGCCCGTAAGAAAGTCCCCTCGCAGGAGACAGCTGTGCAAATTTGAATTTGTTTGCGTTTATCTCAAATGTTTCGATTTCATAAGCAATTGTTAAGAACAACATGGGATGCCTAATTTTACTATGATTAAGGCAAAATTGGCCGCATACTTTGCTCTAACGCGAACCCTTCAACCGCGCGTGAATTGCTGTCGTTTATCTCAGGCGTACATTATTCCGGAAAATGCTGACGTAGAGCTTGCCTTTCGATATCGAGTAAAGCAAAAGATCCCCCAGGATCCGCGTAACTAACGAGTAATGATTTCATTGATCTCTATCGATTGGGAAATTCAGATTCCTCTGAGATTAATTCAGATTTAATGGGCGAAAGTGTCACGATGATCAGAAAATTGATACAGGCACCATTTTAAACGTATTTTGTAATTAACTAACTATATAACGTGCCGCGCTTTGAATGCCAGGATTCCTGTTAGTAAGAGGATTTTTGATCAAATTTTATATTCTAGCATCCTCGGTAACCTTGATGAACATCCGCAGTGCCAAGAGTCACTTTGAAAAACTTGAGAAACTGGAAACGCCACACTCCGCAATCTCCACTCATTAAAACACGGGACTCCGATTCCGGTCATCATTTCAGAGGCCTTGTACACAGTCGACCCGATGTCGTTTTATGCCAACGATTTTTGTTGTATAATTTATGGATTCGTATTTTTTCCAATGCTTCTTTCAATGCGCACACATTTCTGTGCGGGCAGACCTGTATTGTGAAAGCCGCGTGAATAATATAGTACATCGCTAGTCGTGGTTTTACAAAGGAGTGCGCCTATCCCCATCTAGAGGATGTTACACTTTAAAATTGTAACAGGTGGCGTCCCCAGTGTCACTTGTGGTCGCCTGAACTGAGAATCGAACCAAGGTCCCTCGCCAACCGTTGCACCATCGAGCCGCCCCTGATCCATGCCATTGATCGACTAATTCTCGAACCCAACGCGACCCTTAGATCTTTAGTGCCATACAAGCTATGCGCGGCGTTGCTCAGTCGGTTAAATGTTTTTTGATTTGGTGAACAAAAATGTTTTGCTTTTCAAATTGAAGTCGAAGAACTGCGTCAGTGTGTGTACTGATGGATGTCCTTCTATGCGAGGAAATCATAAAGGATTCGTTACGCTCACTCTTCAAGAAAATCCAGACATAATCACCACTCATTGCATGATTCATCGCGAAGCCCTCGCGTCCAAATCCTTACCGAAACAAATTCAGTCAGTTTTGAATCAAGCTATTAAAGTAGTGAACTTCATCAAGTTTCGGCCGCTTAATTCAAGAATTTTCGCACAACTCTGTGATGCAATGGATTCCGACTTCACATCGCTGCTTTACCACACCGATGTTCGCTGGTTGTCAAAAGGAAAAGTTTTGAAACGTCTCGTTTATCTCAAAGTAGAAGTAATTGCATTCTTGGAAGTCGAGGAAACAAATTTGGGATTCGATCTTCGTGACGAGATTTGGTGGCTTAAAGCTCAGTTCCTCTCTGATCTCTTCGACAAACTGAATTCTCTCAACTTGAGTCTCCAAGGACCATCGGAAAACATTATCTTATCGACATGCAAACTGAAAGCGTTTGATGAAAAACTGACGCTATGGAAAAGCAAAGTTTCGAAGGATATTTTTGAATGCTTCCCTTCCGTAAACGAATCTCAGTTGAAGAACACAGTCGCTGATGACATCATGTCCACACTGATAAGCCTTTAATTAGCAATTCACCATTATTTTCCATCACTTAATATCGATGAATATGACTGGGTGATCAACCCATTTGGAAGCAACCAGACATCAAATCTTTCGTGTCAAGAGGAAGAAGAGCTGATCGAGTTGAGAAATGGCAAATTCCATCGACTGAGATTCGCCGAAAAAAGTTTGGACGAATTTTGGCTCTCCTTGAAGCAGTTGTTTCCAGCTCTCAGTTTGAAAGCAGTCAAAATCATTTTGCCGTTCGCGTCTTCATGGTGTTGTGAATTTGGATTTTCTGCTTTGACTGAAATTAAATCAAAAAAGAGAGCGCGACTCCTTCGACTAGACGACGAAATGTGTGTTTGTTTGTCAACATTAGAGCCCCGTTTGAATCTTATTTGCTCTCGAAAGCAAGCCCACCCATCGCATTAGAAATATACCCGCTGAAAATTTTTTTAAATAAAACTTTTTTTTTACTTAAGGTGTGTCACGAAACTTTTCAGATATCCCAAGTGTGTCGCGAGTGAAAAAGTTTGAGTAACACTGGTTTACGCACACAACTATTTAGAAATTTCGATCCAAATAGATAATTCAAGCTCGCGCAAACCAAACGGAAAGTTACTACTTTAATTCGTCGCTTTCAGTTCACTTCCACAATCCCTCGTATTTTTGGTTAGTGTGACCTTGGTGATTATATTTCAGCTGATCGCTCGTGTTGCAGATGGACACGCATATTTGTAACACGGGGTCACCAACGATAAACCAATCGATGAAGAATTCCCGGAAATTTGCGAGCAGGACCCTTGAATAGATGTGACAATTCCCCGTTATCTCGCGTTTTAAAGATAACACGCTGGATTAATTGTTAACCTCGGGATTCTAGAAAGGCCTGTTCTCGGTGGACAAACCGTGTATTAAACGTGCTGAATAATAATAATGGCATTCGCTTCATTAAGGTCCTCATGACCTAGTTGGCCTAGACAGACTCCCCTAAATAAACTCGTTTATTAATCGGCGTGATGTTGTTTTGAAACAGGGGTTGGGGTCAGTAAGGTCAGTCGGCAAATGCGGGTGTGAGAGGAATGAGTCACTCAATCGATTCGATTGTGACACGACAGAATGTTTACAGAATAGGTGTGACAAACGAGGCGGTGACCTTTTGTCCGCTACGTAAATTTATGAATTGAATTAATTCGATAATAGTTTCTTGGGGAACAAAACGGTTGCCCGACCAGTAGTCAGCTCCAACCGCGACGAGGTTACGCCGAGAGCCACCGGTTTGAAAGGTCCGTGTGTGACTGGCGATTGTACATAGTAGGTGTAAAATAATTGAACAAGAATGAACGAAATAAAACGAGGTAAATTTGCAAGAAAGGCAAATTAAACCCTGAAGTGTACGAAGTTTGGCAAACGCGTAATGGCGGCCATTGATAGGCCTTTTCCATAACGCGCGCCAGAGGTGGACAAACCGTGTATTAAACGTACTGAAGACAGTAATAGGCGGCAGGAGATTTCACGTAATGCTAATAATTAAAGAGAAGGTTTAATAATCCTGTAAGAATTCGCTTTGCCAGCAATGTGAATGGCTCGAGGGCCAACAAGTAAAGTGAATGAGTAAATTATTCCAACAGGTGTGTGTCCTCGGTTTCCGCGTCGCCGTTGTCCCCAAGTTCTAATTGGGTCGGTTTCAATAACACATAAGTTTGCGCTACGCTGTCAGTTTTGAGAGTTCTGATTGGCGAGGACACATTTTCCGACCCAATCCATTGGCTGACGTGTGCGCGAAACATTTGTTGATTGACTTTAAGGTCAGCATTAACAAGCTATGTATCCCGAGAATCTTAATGGAAATACCATCCATGATGCCGGTTTATCCGCGCTCAATAGACCATATTTCTTTGTGGAAATTACATTGTTGTCCAAAAAATAGGTTGGAGTTAAAACGACGTGTTTTGAAAATCGACCGAAGGTCATTTGGCCCATTTGTGCGTGTAGCGAACTCTTGGATTGTGTCGACGCCCTTTTGAAAAAGTGGAGCAGCGGTTATCGAATTTCCTTGTGTTCTGGCACGCCTAAGAACGTAAATATGCGTGCATGTGCCATGGATTAAAGCTTATAAACTTTTCATACTGTGAATTTTTTTTTCGCGACAGCTCCTTAAACCTCTCAAACCTAGCGATTGCTTCTTATTGATACATTCATTTAACCCTGGAAAACCGCGTGACAAGCGGGTTAAAACATCAGCGAATAGACGTGAACTACAATTCTCGGCGACACCACAGTTTCCCCGAGCTTCTGTAGTCTGACCCAGGTCGACTGGGTGGATGTCCTATTTCAGTGTTCCCGTTGAAATCCGTAAAAATATCCAAGACAAGCACCGCTACTTACTTTATATCAGTACAATGTATTTTTGTTGTTGTGATTCGTGTCAAGCCATCGACCGGCAGGCTGCGCGAGACAACCAATGGGAATGCACCGGTCTTCTTCGCCTTGTAAAGTCGACCGTTTTCACCTAAAGGAAGATCACCACTCTTCCCTTAGCATTTTACACCAGGCGATTAGGCTACTATTTCTTGACTCATATTAGATATTTCGATCCAGGGGCTTTCTGCGCAACGAAATATTTCCATGCTGATGAGACATGGCCCGGCCAGAATTATGCTTAATACAAGACTGTCGCGGTGATTAAGCGAATGGACACACATGATGGTTACCATTAGCACATACAATTTAGATTATCTGACTTACCGCGTAATTTCTGTGACTACAACGCCCTCCTGTGTGTGCATGCGCCGAGTTTGAAAAATCTAAACACAGGAGTCTTGTGCGAGAAAAAATCGAGGATATCAATAGACCTAGAGATAATGCGACGATACTTTATGGTGCCTTTTGCCATATTCCGATGCCGGATTGTATTAACGTAAACATTTCATTGGCCTAAATCAGGGACACTACATTGGACATCACCTGTGAGGACCGCATCTAATGCACCTGCCAAAGTCGCGTTGTGTGGGAATACCATTTGTCGTCTATAATGATCCAATCAATAACTGGCACGAAAATCACATTTTTGCAACCAATCATAATTTGGCCACATATCTATAAAACCGCCAATTTGCTCTGCGTAGATTTCATTCCCGCTCGATCCCATGATTAGACCAACCTTCGTAGGCATAAATTATAACGTGTCTATTGGTTTATTTGATAACAAATAACAAACTACTTTGGTTTATCGACAAAATATTTCGTTTTGTTAAATAAGTCCAAAAGATATGTGCGCTGCACTGATTCGTCATTTTAAGCACAAGGTTTCTCACGGTGGGTCGAGGTGAGCATAAATGAGACAATAGGTATAAACAACGGAAGGGCCACAATGCACAACTGTTATCATGCCGTAAACGGATTAACCTAAAAGATTATGATTTGGCATATATTGATGGGCATGCTCTACGTATATTGCTGCAATTAAACTTATATACAAATTTCTTAAACCTATCATGGTTTCTTGAGACTGCTGAATAAAATATCCTTTCTCATGACAAATTATGTCTCGTTTTCGATGTGCAATCCACACGCTAAGCGTGCGTTAATAAATAAGCCATGCATTCCTTAACGCCGGAAGGTTATGGGGACTGTGAACAATTAAATAAGACAGTTAAGGTGCAATTATTAGAGTATCTGCGTGTTGTTTAACACGCAATGAAACACCCATAGTTGTCATAGTAATTAATTAGGCGAAGTAGGACGCCACAGAAATAGGGGAATTTTCCCAGCGACGAGAAAATTTTGCCAGTGCTGAATCAAGGGATGCTGAAAACCTGTTTGGTCTTGAAAATATCATTCATATCGGTCTCACAATCTTCCCATTTCAGAATGGGCGCGTAGTTTAAGTGGGGACGAAGAGTTTATGCATTCAATTCAAGTAATCGGTTTCTTTCCAGATAAATATGCAATAAAATGTTATCCAGCCCAGAGGACGGATTAGCGATTAACGATGAGCCAGGCAAGTAATTCGTCCCTTCTTGGTGGCGTATTTTTGTCCGAACAGGGGCTTCTGGCATTCTTCACAGACGAAGCATTTCGTGTGAAAGAAAACGCTGCCAATCACTGCATACTTCTCCCCGCTGTCGATCTGCAGACCGCATTTCTGAAAAGGAGTTAAAACGCGATGTCAATAATTTGGTTTCTAACCGAAAACACATTTCCCAGCTGCACAACGGGCAGTAGGCGGCTTCTAAAGGGCAACTGTTTTCAACTTTATAAATCATTGCGACTTTGAGGGGGGAAAACACTTGCCAATATTAATCACAGTCAATTGGAGTCCAGACACAAAGAGAAAAACTCTATCCAAGTTGCAGCTGTTTTCGTACTTTTTTATTCCTTGGGGTTTTGATGTTCGGAAACAAAACAACCCACAATAAATTTACTAAACAGGTTATCCAATTTCATAGAATAATTTGTTTTATCGTCGAGGTGCGTGGCGTCTATAATACAACTCTCGTGGGTCTATTTCTGTCTTCTGTCTCCAGCTTGCACTCACCTCTAAACGGTGTCCCTGAATAGTTGTATGCGACAGCTACCACAACCGGTAAACCGCTTGACCATAGGGTTAAGCGACCCGTGGGTAGCCTTGAACTCATATCCTCAGCGAGACTACGACATCAGCGTCCGTAGTCAGATTCAGACAGACCGGCAGGAGTAGATCTTCTCTCAGATTCAACGATCCGAAAGACAGTTTTGTCCTACTACCTGGATCCCTGCTACCGACTTTTAACGGACTCACCTGATTGGCCAAGGAGCCTGGAGGTGTCTGATCGCTGACCAAACGTCTGGTGTTACGTGCTACGCCACCTTTATCGACAACTCTAAACGAATTCCATGAAAATATACTTGACTGGGATGACAACTTGGAGGACGCCAACTAAACGCATCATTTTCCCACCCAAAGGCTTTATTGGACCGATCTTCGTCTAGATGGTCGAACATAAATTATTCTCAATTTAAAGTTCATCATGCGACTGTTCTTTGAAATTTGCAGTTTTGCAATTGTAGACAACGGTCTCTGGCATATTTCTGTAAGTTATATTTATCCCCTAACCAATCGGGACAACATTAAAATCCCACACACTCGCATTTCAATATTCAGCCCTTCTTCAGCATGTGTTCGACGAATCAGGGCCATAAATAAGCAACTGCCTTCCAAAGAATGACACAAATTAGGCATCAGTGTAAACCCTTTGCGTTTAGCGCTGCCCGGTGGATAGGAGAAGTACATCTGTCATTGACAGAGTTGTCCAAATGAGGGACATTTGACGACCCGAATTCTATTTTGGACAAGGGCAAACACCCACGTTGCTTCTGCAGTTGATGCAACTTTCCATGGCATAATCGAAAAAAATCCAATTCGTACAAATCAGCAGAGGTGATAATTGATATAAAGACCTCAAAACTGTTATCAATTTTACTTTTTTTAAAATTACATCCAAAAACGGTTGGTCCTCATGAATCGAATAAATAAATAGAGTGAGTTATTAAAGTTTCTTGGTGCGCTGTTTCAGGCTACTTGGAGCAAGATCAACTATTTCTTTTGTTTATCATACGCAGACTGTTTAAAATAATCTACTTTTATATTGGCTCTCCATCAGAGAAACCACCATTCAACGGCATTCCACATGCTGTTCAATCATTGATGCTTGTGTATTAGGTGACCGCTCTAATCCGCTTTCTTCGGCCAATGTGACGGCAATACGGTTTAATTCCCAAAAAACGAAAGTATCGAAAGTCGGTCATTCCTTATTTGTCCCGATTTTTAGTTTCACCTGAACAGACGAGGCAGGTAGTTCGAGACAATTTTGATTTGTAGCATTGTTGATTCGATTTTTTTATGCTAAACGTTTTGGTCCTCTTGACTTTTATAAACTTTCGAATATATAATGTGCCCCATATTTGTATGACCTTGACGATATGAAGTGCATGGAAATTAACAGTTTTGTAGGCTCGTGTGTAATGAACTTTAAGGTAGTGTCACACGTGTGAATGATTTTGGGTCATGCAAAAGGTCAGGCCTTTGATGGCGCTATGACCATTTTCGCGATTTGGTAAATGTTAAGTTCAACCTTAGAGCAAATTATTTCAAGAAGGCAAAGAACATCTGACCCATCGATATATCGCTGATAAACTAACACGAATTAATTCCACTCAGTGACGATAATATGGGTAGCGATGAACAGTCTCTCTGTCGACATTTTCGAAACATTCTACATATTCTTCACATAAACTGGGATTGAACTTTAAATAATATTCCCTATCGCCAATAGTCACAAACGATTGGGGTTGGCGTAGGCGGTATTATTTACGTTATTCTATTAAATATTAAATACATATGTCAACATTTTATTCGGCGTTTCGAACATGTGACCCCCTATAGGCAAAGATCCCCCTATTATTTTCCTATCGGGTGACATTTTCCAGCTGTTTGTTTAAAAAATGCGGACAACGACCTTTGAATAACTGACCTAAAAATGCGGGATGTCGTTATTAACGCGCTTGCTTATTACCGTTTATGTATTTCTCGGACTTCTGGTGCACTTTAAATTGATATCTGGACCGACCGTGCATCTATATTAATTAGCGAATTTTATGCTGATCCAGCTTCCACATCTGGCAGTTTCTAAAGGACCACATTAGATTGACCATATTTTGCTTGATTGATTATAAAGTAATTACTTGCTCCTCCTACAAAATGTTAATGGGGAGAAATTCAAAGCAAAACCAATTCTGTTCTAATTTTTATTTCAGCCCGGTTGAGTAATCAAACAAGTGATTGCTTTTGTCAACGAAAACTATACGTCCTCTATGCACTCCCTCATTGGCTCTCATTTATTAGATGACTCCTCTCATCCCTTCACTGGAAATTGCGTCACCCAATACGACGAATACCCCGCATAAGAACGCATGCACTGCTAAATTCTGTCGCTCCTTGATCGTCCGATTTCCCGTTTCACCGGAAGAGGTGAAGTCGCAGACACTTTTCATAAACAGTACTGCCACATTGTAATGCTGACAGTTTTGTCCTCAAATACAGCATAACGTCCACTGATCTTCATGCATTTTCCTCCACAAAATTTCCCAATAAAGACGAATTGCCCTTCCTTTTGATCTGATCACATTCTTAGAGGCGAGAGGCCTGAAAGGAGGGGGTGGGTATTTAGCAACACATCTTACATCGCACATCGGACGGTGTTTTTCTGTAAAGCAGGTCTCGCAGTAGGGGGCGTTATTCTTTGAACTGAAGTCCTTGTCCACGAGGTTGCAGTGGCAACTGCTGCATTGGAAGCATTCGGGGTGCCAGCGTTTGTTGAGGGCCGTCAACGGTTCCACGCAGCCTAGAGGCTGCATGCACTTGGCACAGTTCAGCATATTCCTAGGTCAATCGGTATGCGGGGGAGAAATGGTCTTATAAATGCAAACATTTCTCTTTGTGCTGAGCCTGAGTGGTACGGTATGTTTGTGTGTGGGGGATATTCTGATAAGTGACGTTAATTTTAAAGTCCTCAAACCAAAACAAATATCTAATCTTGTACAGGGTTTATTTCTCGCGATTTGCGATTCAAAGAAACCTCTATCATCCAATTAGATGAAGCGGTGGTCTATATCCATGAATTTTATGTCCTTAATTTGTCGTAACTTATTCCTACTACTAGTCTTTAGGTTGAACGGTTTGGTCTTTGTGACCTAAATAAAGGGAACGCCTTTTATGTTAATTTTATTATGATCATTATTAATAACCTTCTACGCGGTAAGGAGACGGGTGAAAGAAAGACGGAACTATTTCTTCGATTTGTACTTATATTGCTGCTATTAAATCGTCTTTGTTGCAATGACCTAATGACATAAAACGGAAAAATAAACGTCGCCACTTTCTTCTAGGATTGTTTGCGTGCCTAGAAGGTTAAAGGAGTTTTGAGTTCATGGGCATGTCTGAGGCAGCCGACACGAATTGTGGATCAAAAAGCAGGGCTTGATCCACGACAAGCGTATATATATATATCGGTGTCATGACTCTGGCTCTGGAATTCAGTACACTTCCGATGCGTCCCTAGTTTCGCTTGGCAGAGATATATGTAGATGAATAGTAAAAAAACAATCCTATGTCTTCGAGTTAGAGTGCTCCCCGGGATATAACTTCTTTGAATACAGACTACGAAAAGAACAACCCAGAGAGACTGGAACTACAATTAATACGATTAAAACCACAAGTACTGCTAATCCTATTCTTCCTTAAATTTACTCCCAAACCATACGTAGGCCATATTTACAAAAAACGGTCTTTTTAAACAATGCTGTACGTTTTTTGAATTCGGTCTTTGCTCTAACAGGCACACTATATCCATATTTGCACGGTTTACTGGTCAGTATTAGGAAATAACATGTTCAAACTTTAGCATGTGATTCACAAACGCATAGGACTGAATATAAGAAGAGTGACTATCAGCTTTCGAGAGGTTTACTTCCCTAAATGGATATGTTTCGGGAATATTGGAATTAGTGAATGTTTTAATTTAAAGTAATGGGAATAAATAACTATTTGTACGTTGTTCTTAGGCTACAGATTGTATTACTATTATGAGCAAAGACTGTCTCCCCTTTATACAATTCGATATCGAATTTTATTGAACTGTGTTTATATAAAATTGCAATGACTATTTACTTTTACTTTATTGATTAATCATTATCATCTGTAAATGGTAATTTACCATTTTTTAAGATGGATCACAAACCAATCACAAAGATTTTGTTAGTAGTCTTGCGATTCTCCTAAATAATAAACCAATAGGTTGTTTAAAACAATATTTTTCAAATTTTTAATCTATACAAACAACTGTTTAAGGTAGAGAGTTTTAATCAAAATATTCACATACTCACAGAAAATGGTAAATAAGAATACAAATGCTAACAAATATTCGATTGACTCACGCCATGGTTATTAAAATTGTTTAGAAAATGGTCGAATTGCAGCTGTCCCCGAAATCGGTGTGTAGGTGTGTGGCGGTAGCGTTAAACGTAGTTATAAAGTGGATGTTTTGCGCATCTGGGTAGAAGTAGGCGTGCCCAAAGTGCCCTGTCGGCCAATCAGATTTCGTGGGTATTTTCTGATAATTTGCTGCACTGTTTACGTTAATCAAAGGAGAAAATAAGAAGTTAGGCGACATTTAAGGGACTGCTGTAGAACCACCATTTGCCACACCGGGTAAGGTAAAACGGACGACACTGTCAACAAAACTATTCATTGAAGTCATGCCTTTGACAATTACTAGCTTGCCGCCAAATGGCCGGTGTTCGTAAGAGCATCAGTTTTTCTCTCTCAGTTATTAGAAAAATGTTATCTCATAACCTTCAGGAGCTGGTAATGCTCAACTAGTAGAATCCGCTCAGGCAGCATGAATTAGATCTCCCGTCTGAAGTGCTCTAAACCTGGGTCACGTTGTGGCGTTACATTCTTCAAATTCGCGGAAGACCTAATTCTATGCGATGTCAGCAAGACAACCGAGGATTGCCAACTACTCGTGCAGGATTCCCAACTATAAGGTAGCCGTTTGGTGTTCATAGAACGACCTTCTTCTTCTTCTGTTGAAACGACGGCGATCGATTCACTCCATAATGTCGCATCGAGCTCAAAATCCATATTCAATGGTTGGTTATCTTAGAGTGGTCCTGCGGATGTGCTCTTCGGTAAATGTTGTCGCCTCTGTTTCCTCGTTCACCGGTTCAGGAGACTTCGAGTGAAGTAAAACTGCATAAAAACCTGTATGCACGACTGTATAATTCCCTTCATTGTATATTGGTCTCCAATGAAATAGCCTGGTTTCAAATTGGCTGAATTTTGTAGTCTCCGTAGACTTTTTAAATAATCTCGTTTTCGAGATGCCTTCCTCTGCTTTTCATCCAAGATATTATCTTTTAACGCCGCTTCATTAGTTACACACTCTTCGCTGCTCGTATATTAGATCGTCCCTCCCATCCACTATATTCAAGTTTATCTCCTCGACCAATCCCCAAAGTCAACATTCCTGGGCTTTATTTTCAACCGTCGGTTATCTTGTAGTGGTTATGTGAATGTCGTCTTCGTGAATTCCATCGTCGCCGTTTCTAGCGACTTCGAGTAAGCCCAGACTGCATGACGACTTTCGTCTATGCCCGTAGGGGGGGGGTGAAGTTGAGGGCTACCCAAAAGAGGTTTCGACAGATTTTAAAGCAACTTACCGGGATGCGGCCGCTGCCGCCTGGACCTTATCCGAATCACAGGTGTCAGGTGGAGATTACAGAAATACTGAGAAATACCACGAAATTGATGTGACCCGAATGTACCACTGAATACACCCGGCGATTCAAAAGGGTGTTCTGTCTAATTGGGTAACCTGTTTGATTAAATTAATCGTGGCCTGTTTATTTTTCGAGCGTCAAAATATCAACACGATTCAAAAATGAACGACCAGGGTATCCATGAGCTGCTGGAGTGTTTCTCGGTGAATGTTTTACTGCTGGAAACGTCATGATGCGCCTCTACAAACAACTGTCTGGACACCTAGGATTAATTTCTGCGACAAATGTGGGCCAACTTTGATCGTTCCGTTCAAGAGGTGGCTTTACTTCAGCGAAATGCGTGCTTTTATGGTCTTTTCAACCTTTAAATAATAAGTTATTTGTTTATTGCTATCCGTATTTCAGTTGTCTATCCTACCACCTGACGTTAGTAATTCTGCACAGCTGCCACCACTTTAACCGTGCGATGAATTTACTATAACCAATGCCCATTAAAAATGGAATAAAGCGAGAATTTTGTTAGAAACAGGCTTACTGTGATAACGTGTGTGTGTGTGTCTTCTGTCTATGTATATGCAGTATTTAGGATAATGCTTCGGTGTGCGCATCTGACACATCTTGGTAGCGTTTTCTATTGCCGTGACCTTGTAACACCGCGATAAACCGTAGTCAGAAAACTCGTAATTAACTTGTTCGCAGTGATCCTGAGAGGCTGTTGATCTGCTGCAAGTATGCCATGATCTGGAAGACGAAACGCTTCGGGTCCGACTTAAAATGTCTTGGAGAGGACAAGATTTCGAACCAGAAAGCAGAGGATGTAATCGAGAAAAATGAGTAATAATTATTATTATAATGATGGAATTCGCTTTATTAAGGTCACGAGCATTGAAGCATGCGCATTAAAATTTGCACCAAACCCCCAAGTTTGGCAAACGCGCAAAGATGTTCATTGAAAGGCACTATCCATACCGCGCGCCAAGAAAAATACGGCGAGATTGTGAGGGTAAGGAGAATGAAACTGAATAAACACCGAACCGTCTACTGTCGCATCGGTTCATTGGCTTCCATCAGCAGCTTCATTCCACCTTCACTAATTATGTTCCCCATCTTTGTCTGAGTATCCGCCACCATTTTTTGAAGACACCCCAAAATGGTGGATGTCATTCTTTCTCAGACCAAACTAACCCAGAGTTCCAAGTTTTTCACCTCCAGCTGCTGAATTTCCTCCTTCGGGTGGGACTCTGTCGGAAGATTTATGGCTAGGGATAAAGAGTTTGATAGCTAATCGTGAAAGCTGACAACAGTAGTTCAAACTGACGGCAACTAATCGATAGTGCAGCGCGGCTGTGAATGGATAAAATCGACCGACACCACGTCCTCTGCTTAAGATCTGATTTGCGTATTTTATTCTAGCTATACCATAGACCATGTGACGACTTTGTGAATGGAGGGATGAATGCCCATGGCTCATGATGGATAGTACAGTTCATGTAGGGCATATCCGATCACGGTTAATTATCAGATTAATGATTGTAAACAAACACACAGGCGTTGATGGATAATGACTATTTATGTTCGGACCCAAAACTCTCGAAATATGACCCAGCATTGCCACGAAGCCGAAATCTCGGCGTGGAGGGTCGGCTTGGTTGTCCGTGTTGCCTAAAACAACTTCAGGTTGACAATCCACGGGCCAATTACCTTTTCCTTCTTTCCCCATTTATAAGAAAATAAAATTCAGTGTCTTTTTCTTGGAACAAATATGGTTGATGTGAACTTTACGGTAATTGTATTTGTTCATTCTTACCTTCCCACCGAATCAGTCGTCCTTTATCAAGGTGACCTTAAGGCAGAAGTCCGCCATTGGTGAATGGGTCTGAACACAGGGGGTTATTTATTAAAAATGAAGTTGTTCTTCCCCCCACCAGTACTTTGTTCCGTGTTTCAGGGTAGATTCTTTAGGTCCTAGAATTTAAAAGATGTGTGTGATCTTTGAGCAAGTTTTGATTGAGAGTCGAACAAATGGTGACCGTCCACAAAATCTTGTCGAACAAGGATGAAAATTAGAATGATGACAGCAAAATCAATTATATCTTGACGGCTCTACCAATCTTTGTCACAGTATCGTCGCACGGAGCCCGAAAATTTGAAGTTCCCCCAAGCTATTTTGGGTTTTATATTTTGGTACGATAATGACGCGTAATAAATGTAAATTTATGCACCGAATTGCGTTACTCGTCACATGACCCTGTCTGGGAAAAGAAGAATATGTCTTCCATCATGAATTATGTTGTATCAGTGTCTCAGAAACGCGGAGCGTTTGGTTCAGTTTAAAAGACTTGATTTCCAAGTTTCGCCTGAAGACGGTTAGTCGTTTTTTGTATCTATCTTCCGACCGCCACTGCTAACAAGAGTAACAATAAGGGCAATTGGGGACCATCCATGCCATTCGTATCGAAATGTGAATTCAAAGATGATGCCATCAACATCTTTCAGCAAGCAGGATTTCAACTAATCGTCGAATCTCCTTGGTTCGTCGTTTCTAGCGTCCAACGGCATCAATGCCGTCGTGGATGCCTGTATGATTCCACCGCAATTTCCCCTGGAATAATATTTTCTTAACTTCAACCCTCCGTAGTCATTTTTAAATAATCTTGTTTTCTACTGGGTTATCTATGCCACCAAACCAGGAACCATTATTCATCGACATCATCAACAGTATTTCCTTCCATGCTTCGTTTATTTCGGTGACCCCTCCCCCCACCGTTAAAAGTCTGCAAAACATTTGCATATTGAAATTCTGTCATTCCCTATTAATTCAGATTTATAGTTTCACCAGAAGAGGTGAAGCAGCAACCCAGAGACGGGTTTCATCGAAACTTTGGGTACTTGCCAAAGGTTGTGATCTCATATCCTTGATTAACCGATTGCCATTATGTTGTCTTTAGTGTTCATTCATATGAGTAGACATGTTTTGCGATTTATCTGATCACAGTTCATGACGCGCAGTTATTCAATGGGAGGCGTTCAGCTATCAAACCCACCCGACCAACAGCCTTTTCTAAAGGATATTTAATGATAATATTCATCCTTTTAATCTCCTCGATTAAAGATCGTAAGTGCGGCGTACACGAATAACAAAAGTGTAACATGAAAAAACGAAGGTGTCTAGGTCACTTACGCGAAGAAGCAGGAGCAATTGACATTCAAAACATTTTTTTGACGCAAATTACATTGGCTCAAAAGAGGTTTAAATAGTTTTTGAAATGAGGTACAGAAGACATAAAATAGCCGATAAAATTTCCTTTAGCTTCGGCGGTGAAAAGTATGCCTGCACGTGCTTTTGCAGACAACTGAAGGTTGAAGAACTAGAGCAACTGTTTGCAGGTGATTTGGAACGCTGTTTAAAAAAGTTATCCAGGTCGTGGTTAGGGATGGTTACCAGGACATCATCGTAGAGAATTTGGATCCAGAAATATTCCAGAATCTTGAAACGGCGGCTGTGACCCCTCAGATTGGTAAGCATAAAACCAGTTATACACCCAAATTGCTAATGACATATTTGCATCGAAGAAATCGAAGGGAGAATACTTTAAAATATTATTTTATCCTTAAGTCTACAATGGTGTAATTGCATCGAATGCCAATGGAAAAGGCTTCCTTCCTAAAATGTCATTGGAAAACATTTTTAAATATTTTATAAAATTTAAATATTATTACGTAAATCTGGTCAGTAGCAAGGTTTTATTAAAATAATATAAGCCGTTTAAGAAAACAATTTAAGGAAACAAAATGTGACTCCAGTCTTTCAAATTTTCGCCTAACACTTAGCCATTTGCATTTCTGCATAAATTAAACCTTAATGCACGCATTTTCAAACTTGTTTGTATTTTTTAATACAATGTTTGTTGTAGCACTTTTAGAAAACCCGAAACATATTACGTAATTGAAAATATAATGCAACACAAACAATGTGAATATAGATTGTGAATTTGCAAACCCAAATTCAGAGAATGCTAAATAAAAGCAACTTATTAAAATGAAGTTACCAAAAAGGTTCGAATAGTTAAGACAGCAAAGGAAATGCAAATTGAAGTGTGCTCGCCCATACTGGCTTAAATATAAGAAACTGGCTAGACAACTAGCAGTCGGACCACTTAATAACAAGGCCTGAACGGTTGACACGATGGTGTTGGCGCTTTGTATCCTCGCTCGGTTTGTGAGTGACCCTGGGCAGCGGCGTGCCATTTAATCTATCGATTTGGAAGCTGGGTGCCGTAAACTGGATGCATCATGCCGAATTTAAACATTCCGAGGTCCAAATGTGACCCCTAAGTTCGTTAAGCGTTTGAAAACGCAGCGGTCGCTTCCATGCCGTCGAATGGCACTGGGGACGCCGTAACCAAAAAAATAACAACTTAACCCATGAAACAACTTATTACACCAGCAGCAGTAAAACAGCTAAAATTACCTCAAATAAATACTTCATGTCTTCAATTTAAATGATTATTGATTTCAAAAAGAGCAATTTCAGAATAAATCGCATAAATCAATGTTTTTGGAAGAATATAATTTCTAGAAAATTAGATAATATTTTCAGTTTCCGAAATTGCTTCACGCTATTTAAGAGAGGTGTATTTCAAATATTTAATAAATTAAAAATTAAAATTTAATCAGACTGAAATCGACACTAAGATTTGCGCAGCTGTTCTTCTTCTATAAATAGCTTACAGTGTAGGTTTGTAGCACAACTGTGCATCTTGATAGCCTTTTGCACAAACTGTGAATTACTGAGATTTGTAACTGACACGTCCTCTCCGTATCTCTGGGTTTTTCACGAATAGACACAACTGCGCCACACACACTTCTACATGGGAGCGAAAACCATATTTCGTGGTGAAAATTACCACCTTCCTTGCCTTTCGAGTCAATATTAATTGTAGAAGAAGATTTTCTTCGAAACCCCGACTCCTATAGGGCTGAATGTTTGAGGTCGATTACAGGAGCATTGAAATCTGCCCAACCTGTAAAAATGTTGGAAAATATGTCTTGTTTTACATGTCCCAGTTCCCACCATGTTCCTATAGCTAACGTAAGTTGCAATCAATCAGCGACGAGCTTAAATGTGAACAGATCCACAGAATCTATTAAGCAGCCCTCCACAGTTCCCTAAATATACCGCCGATTATTATTGAAACGACTTTGGCCTTGACTGAAGCAATTCACCTAGCTTGCGCACTTTGGTCTAAACGACGGGCTGGTTGCATGCCATTACGAAAACAAAAATAAGGCAGATCAAATAGACGCTTTCAATCAGTAACCCATCGCTTAGAGATGTCGTAAATTCGTGGCAATGCGATAGAGTATCAGAGCTTGGGGGGAAATTCGCCGATGAAAAGAAGATCGCACGTAATTGTTGTTCAGCCTGAAAATAATAGAACCCTCCATTCAATGTTCAGGGCGCGCGTTATGGAAAAGGCCTTTCAATGGCCGCCATTACGCGTTTGCCAAACTGTGTACACTTCAAGGGTTTAATTTGCCTTTCTTGCAAATTTACCCGTTTTTATTTCGTTCATTCTTGTTCAATTATTTTACACCTGCTATGTACAATCGCAACTTCTTATATCATTTTTGTCTGTTGTAACATTTAATGCTGAAAGTTCTGGTCCTCGTGACCTTAATAAAGCGAATACCATTATTATATTATTATTAATGTTAGCTGGCTTCATTTGCCAAAACGTACCCACAACGAATAGCTTTTCTTTTGGAGAGTTACCACATTTATCACAGGAATGGCGCGAAAATAAAAGCGGAACAAAGAAGTGGGAGATTGCTATTTTTGGTAACGAAAGCCTATTTATTAAGGGCGGGGAATGCAAAATCTACGACAGTATTCTTCCGCCGATTACCAGCTAGTTTCGAGAACAGTTTCAGTCACAGCCACAAACACGTTTCAGCTATAAATTGAACACTTGCCCCGTTAAAGGTAATAATAACTGGGGTGAAAGATAACTACTAAATGCGACGCCTGTGTTGTTAAAGCATCGCGATTGTCAATGTCACGACCGAGGGCGAACCGGTTGGAATTCTCATTCGGGTCGTGAGTATCCTGGGTTCGAATTCCAGGCCACACAAAATAAGACAGGGCAACTGCACGAGCTTGGAGGAAGCTGAGTTGCAGAAACCGGCTAAATCGGTCGAAGATCCACGTGCAATCCCAAACCATGACCCCGAGAATCTTAATATAAAGCTGAAGCTTGTGTATCCTCTCCCAGGAGACGAACGTTGTTATAAATTCATTTACCTGCTACTCTTTGTGATATAAAATCAGGAGAACCATTAAGTTATCGCGCATGTTAAAAAATGATTGAGATTCAGCTATTATAGAACACGATCTAAGTCTGGGTTCCAGCAAAATTACGAATTCTTCGTCTTCAACTCAAAGAAGTGAGTGTGTTTCTCGGCTCGTCTTTGTTATCATGGGAGTTTGTGCGGCAGCAAATTACCATGTTATTTGCCGATTTGGAGAATTGCACAGTTAACCGATTATTTACCGAGGATCTGAATCAGCCCGAGATTTTTTATGCGTCGTTAACATCGTCGAAATGTGCAGGTCGTCTTTGTTTCGGCGCATCCTTTAACTTCCTATTTGCCGAGGAAAATAATTTAAAACAAAATCAGTCTTGGCGGACTGTCAGCACTAGACCGTTAATGTAAGCGTTGCTTTTTGTGGCCTTGTTGACGTTCAAGCCTTGATTAAATGAAGGCGGTGTCTGATAAGGAAAGTGTCTGCCACCGACAGTGTCTGGTAATGGCAGTCTGAAGTTTTCTCTATCCGCTTAAGGGTTAGATGTTTTAACCCTTAACAATTAAATTAAATTTATTGCCCATGAATAATGCAAAACTATTTGTCTAAATAAGAAAACTACGCACAGAGATGTTTCATTCACCTAGTCTGGATGACAATTGAACTCGAACATTCGCTCGTAAAATAAGCGATATCGTATTGGCAAGAAACTGCAGTGAATATCTGCTTCTCCTTTTGCCATTCACTCATCCTTTGTCTGAATAACAACTGAAATAGTCATACATTTTTCATTGCGTTCGAACCTCGAATTATTTATAACAATACCTTTGTTGTGGGTGAAATTCCTGAGACCGGACTGATATATTGCCGCTATTTGGTTAAACCCTCTCTTAAAATCTAACAACTGTTGTGCATGCTTTTGGAAATGAAAATAGACGCTTTTGCTGCCGATTTGTGGCTCATGCTATGTTCTACTTTTGTCTGCAATCTTATAACTTCGCAATGCTTCGATTTGCATATTGAAATTAATAACCAAGAAGCCAAACATGTGTTTAGACTATTTAAAATCATATTTCTCCATCACCGAGTGCCTTGCATTCAATTTACAACAAATACTTCTACTACTACCACTGAGACTTATAAGGCTGGTTCTACTACGAATAAATTAATTTATTCGGCATGTACGACGACCTCATTTACTACTACTACTACTACTACTACTACTACTACTACTACTACTACTACTACTACTACTACTACTACTAATGCTACTACAATTTAAATAATAATGATAATCAACTACTTATACTGCAACTTCAAGTACTAATACTACGACCGGGACTTTCAATATTGCTTCTACTACAAGTATGACGATTCCTAACACGACTACTATTTATGCTACGACTAAACCTACTCTTACCACTTCATCTACTATTAATACCAATTCTGCTATTCTTTATTTTATAATAATAATAATAAGAATCGAATACTTCTTAATGCATAAGATATTGTACATTCCGCATTTAAGATGAGGTCAATTTCGGCTTTAAAGTTTAAACAAAAAATCAAGGAATGCAAATATTTGCGTCACAGACAAGACTTCTAGACGCTCCTTCTAATAGTCGTCATCAATTTCACGTCAACCATTAAAAACATTTGTTTCGGGCGAGAACATTACTAGCCCAACCAGCCAATCCAATCTCGCTTGCCTCACACCCCTTGTAACATTCTCTGCGAATCCGGGCATTGGGCTATAGCAGGACCTATCGAAATTCGGTCGAATGGCAGAAGGTTTCAAGGAATGGTGAATTGCCATTGGTCAAATGCGGCTAAGGCTACGCATATAAAAAACCACGCATTCTGTGCAAACGCTAAGGAAATTTGCTGATTCATCGAGTAAGTGCTGTGGACGTTGACATTTTCCTTAATCGTTTGGGCAGTCTATGTATAATTCATTGTGCTTTTAGCAATATCGAAGAATGTTGGTTTTGATTCTGACAGCATTTATAGAGCGATTGATTCCTTTAACCTTTTTGAATGCTGAAGCACGTAGTACGATATTTATGTCAATTATCTCTTGACAGTAAACACCATGTCCTCGACTTGCAACAAATGCAAAAAGACAATTTCGGGTCCAGTTATCACGGCGATGGACGCGAAATGGCACAACGAATGCTTTGTCTGCTCCGGCTGCCGAACCCCTCTGTCTGGAAAGACATTTCACAACAAGGACGGTGTGCCGTATTGCCTAGACTGCCGAAAAGCCAAGTTTGACCCCACCTGCCAGGTGAGGATTCTTAGTAGCTTCGTGATTGTTCTATTGTCGTTTAATAAAGCCAATGCCACTGTGTATCCTTGTCTTCCACAACTGGCATTGTATTTCTTTTAAAATAAGATTATTCGTGTGTTTTCCTCGATATCTAGCGCCGTCATTTAGATAATGGTTCAAGGTTACTCCTTTTTCTCTAAACTGCTGATCTGTCTACTTGTAGAAATGCATGAAGAAAATCGATCCCACTGTGAAGTTTTCAATTTACAACGAAAAAACCTTTCACAAGGAATGCTTCGTCTGCGCCCAGTGCAGGCAGCCTCTAGAGGGCAAGAAATTCAACATCAAGGATGGTCTGAACTACTGCGCTGAACATCACTAAGGCAATCCCAATCAATCGCAAAAGCTGCATAAGCTTATTTGCTTGTCTTATCTTCTGTCCTCGCATCAATGAACAATACAACATTATTAAACGCTTTTAATCACTAAACAAAGATTGCCTCCGCATACAAACTTGTTCTGCCTTCGGAAACCATATTGGGTAATATTTAGTAACCGGTAATTGGCTGGCAGGGGCGTCGGATTTATCATAATGGACGGATTTAGCAGCTGGCCCAGACCCGTGTTAAAACATTCCACGGCAACAAAGGATGTTTTGCTAACGTTTGAAAAAAACAGAGATCGTAAGATTGTGAATGCACGACGCTTTTGAAGGTCGCAAGGGGTGGGTAGCGCTAATGCAATACCTTCGGGCTGTGTACATTGCGCCATTAGGGCTCTATGTTTACTACTATGGTAAGGATGGTGACAACCGTGGCATCCATTAATGTCAGCGTAACATGGAACAAAAACCTTAATTTGTAAAATTACAACCGAGAAACATATAGATCTCATTAACCCAGTGTTTCTCAACCTGTGTGTCGCGAGATTTTTGCAAAATATATGGAAAAGCAAAGTTTCGAAGGGTATTTTTAATGCTTCCCTTCCGTCAACGAATCTCAGTTGAAGAGCAAATTCGCTGATGACATCATGTCCACACTGACAAGTCTTCAATTAGCAATTCACCATTATTTTCCATCACTTTCTATCGACGAATATGACTGGGTGATGAACCAGTTTGGAAGCAACGAGAGATCAAATCTTTCGTGTGAAGAGGAAGAAGAGCTGATCGAGTTGAGAAATGGCAAATTCCATCGACTGGGATTCGCCGAAAAAGGTTTGGACGAATTTTGGCTCTCCCTGAAGCAGCTGTTTCCAGCTCTCAGTTTGAAAGCAGTCAAGATCATTTTGCACCAATATAGCCGTGATTATTAATGAGTTTTTGAATAATAGCGACAATTGGCAGAAACTGTCTCGCGCGCGTTATGGACAAGGCCTTCTATGGCCGCCATTACCTCATTGTTATTTCCTCCATTCCTGTTAAACATTAAAATGCTGAAAGTTCTGGTCTTTGTGACCTTAATAAAGCGTAAAAATTATTATTATTAATTGGCAGTTACTGAAGAGAAATACACATATATTACTTACTTTTGTTAGTAGACTAAAGGTTTTCATTGTTTTTATAGCACACTTTCTTCTAACCAGGCAATAATATTGATCGTCTTATCATATATTCAAAAATATATTTTGTCTGCAGGAAAAAAATTCTTGATTGATATTGAAGTAAACACGTGTTCGGCGGCTTCAAACTGGGGCAATCCGATCTCAAAACCCTTTAGAACCTGAACACGATCAGGAAATCCGCAACCATATGTATGAAACGTCTCAGAGTTGAAATAATCGTCTATATTTGCATAAGCCTCTTCGTATGGCCCATGCATCGATTGCCGCGTCGACGGGTAGTTTTTAACCACCCAATCATCTGATCGCAACCCTAATGCGCCTTCCCAAGGCCAAACACCACACCCCCCCAAAACACCAGATCAACGAACGCGGCATTAGTTAGCAGGAGATTTGGGCTGTTAAACGTTATTCCGACTTTGCCAAGTAAATAGACGATAAAAATAGCTATCTCCATTTTTTGCACGACATGCACTGCCCAATTCCGAAACCATCCATCACCCACGCATCATCTCTATTTCTTAAACGATTGAGGCGGACGAAGGAACGGCTTTGGCGTCAGGACAGGTATCAAGAAATTAAAATCATTTAGATCATGATCACAGCTGAGGTAAATCGGACCAATCAGATTTTTGTGGATGAGCTGTTCAGAACATCCACCCGCTCAAGAATCCTCCATCTGCAAACTATTGGCTGACCTCAAGAGCTTCACCGCGACTGGCGGGACAGTCTCCCACACGCTGTTGTGAAAATCGGTCACCGCGAGATATCTCAGATTGCCACCCAAATCGTCAATTATTTGTTAAGTGAATGCACTTTTCCTTCGGAATGGAGAGCTGGCCAATGGTTCCGCGGGACCTCTTAAGTATAGACCTATAACCAACTTAACTGTCTGGTTGCAATTAATCGAGAAGCCCTTTCTCTCTAACTTAGAGGACACGATGAAAACTGCCGATGACCCGCTCCAGTTTGCGGCTTAACAAGCTTGCACACGACGCTACTTAGAGAGCCAAAGTATTCCCATTGGGACTAAGACAATGGAGAGCGTCAAAGTTTATGACATGGAGAGACCTTCGAATAGTTGGGTGCCGGAGCCCCAAAGGTTGCGTGCCCTATTAGAACTGAATAGTTTCATGCATATCGCACAAATGACGTTAAATGATAAGTCTAACATCATATTAACAAGTCAGACCAAATCTTAACAGGCTGCGGCTATTCCGGCATGACCTACTTATGCTCTTTATAAACAAACACCGTTAGAACGTTATAAGGGTCTGACTGAACAGGTCAAGTATTACGCCATTTGATAACCGCAAAAGTTCAGTGTCATCATTTTTGTTCGTACAGCTATCTCCCGCTAAAAAGAGAACTGGTTTAATGGATATTTCCAAGATTCTTGTAATATCGCACAAGTGACCACTCGTGGTGACCTGGGTCTCAAACGAACAGTGACCGCAACACAACCGGACCACGCTATGCGTAAATCGACAATTTATTCATAAATGTCACGATGGCAAAACGTTCGCCGTTAGCATTTAATCATAACGAACAGTTCCCCACAAGGTAGGTAAGGTGCTACAGCTGTCTTACATGGCGTTCAGCGAAACATCGCGCCTTGCAAGACACGAGACCAACCTGTCTTACCTTAGCCCGTGTTACGTTGACAAAAGGTCGCTCGGTCAGTGCAGAACATTTCTTAGCACTACCGAGACATGTTTGGAAACCGTAACTCAACTTATCCGCAAAGATCTATTCATTTCAACAAGTAAACGGCCACTAAAACAACTAGATTGTACTTAAGTAACACAAACAAGCTAGCGATGGTGGAAACGGATAGCCGAATGCACCTTGGATAATCGGCCAGCTAGACGCCATTCTACTTCTTTTCAGATGACAACTCTGACTTGATACTTTCAGGCATACACGGGGGTGCGGGACGAGGAAGTCGCATCAGGACCTTGAAACCATCGTAGATGAACCACTGAAGGGCGGTGAGTGTACCAATCATGATAATACGGGGTCCAAGACCGGTCCACATTCCTGAAACATTAAATTGATTAGTTTTTTATGCGGAGAAATAGAACGGCAACCGAGAAAACACCCAAAAACTCACCACGGAGACCGATGTTCTTAACAACATCTAATAACTTGGCATTTGAGTCCCTGTTGAGCTTGGAGACGATTGTATCAGGTGGGTGGGAGACAATGGCACAGAATACACCAGCTAAAGGTTGGTGTAATAAAAAAGAAGAAACTTACCTATGTAACCGGCAGCGAACGTGACAACAAGTTGTTCGCCCTTGCTGCACTGAGCGCGGGGCTTGGGCACAACGTGTTTGTACAATGCCTCCACGGTACGCTCAAAACAAGCGAATTTCATCATTGTATAAGGAATCTGACGGCACCAGAGAGGTACAATTCCCTTGTAGAATCCACCGAACCCTTCAGCCTTAAGCATTTTAGGGAAGCCCTCGCGGAGGGTGTTAGCGAAGCCAGGCATCGTCTGGATGCGAACTTTCAGAGCTTCCATGGGGCATAGCATCATATCAGCGAAGAATTCAGCACTGGCGCTGGCAGCCAAGTAGACAGAGGTACGCCAGAGATACGCATTTTCCTAGAAGAAGGGTATAAACTCGAAAGAGGACATTCTTACTTCTGAAAGCATGTCCGTGTAAGTGTGTTTGAAAACTTCGTAGAAACCGAATTTTCCAAGACCCTGCATGGAGTAGCCGATGAAGGTAGGAGCCCATCCACGAGCCAAACCTCGCATACCATCCTCCGCGATGGTGACACGGAATCCTTGGGTCATGCCGCCATATTTAGCCTTATCGACTTGCATACGACATTTAACCAGATCCAAAGGAACGATAGCAGTATGAGTAGTTCCGCAGCTAAGTATTCCACCAAGACCACAAAGGGCGTAGAATTTGGGGGTTGCAAACTCACAACTATAGCCTTCGGTAGCTGCCATGCCCGTATAAATGATAAGGACGAATAACTGAAAAGACGTACACAACAGCACTAATTTGTCGACTTCTTATTCGTTAGAACAAGGCCACATAACGCCAATTCAATAAATATTGTAATCCAATAGATTGAAAAAATATATTTACTATTAACCATCAATTATCCATGTATTTTATTAAATAAATGGACACCATAGCGCTGTGCACATTGAGTAATCATTGAAGCGCTTTATTATGGCAATGAAGACTATAGCTTAAAGCAGAAAAATATTTATTACATATACAATAATATTTCCGAAAACAAATAACGGAGGGTAAAAAGGTCACAAAAGGCCCGAAAAAAAACACTGGGGACAAATATACAACGAGAATAATAAAACAGGTGTTCACAAAGTATTTTATGCGGTTTTAGTTCACCCGAAGTCCCCTGAACTGACGAACTACGATACAGAGGGTACTGCATAAACCGAAGACTGCATCGACTTGATTGCTCCAAGATAACTGACTCTTGAAATACCACGGATTAATTTTGAGCCTGAAGCAAAATGATGGAGTTAATCGATAACCGTCGTTTCAATACATGCTCTCAGGGACGATCGTTGAGAAGAACGCAATACTCTGAGGACCACGCACCTACCTCGTTGATGGACTGCCCGTGCTGTTGGGAATCCTTGTTCGCATTTCAGCATAGCATAGAGTGAATTTGTATTGGTATTATGAGTGCCATTATAGGACTGAAGTTGACGTGTAATCCTTTACAACAAAAAGAGAAAGCACTGCGCCTTTCAACACACCTCAATAATTGGACAAAGAGAGGGGTCTTCGTTGACGACTTTTACGCGTTGATGTAAGTTAGAAAAATAATTTTGAAACCAATACATCAAAATCCGCATACCAAAATCACTCAGACTCGTGGAATTAACATCAGTAGTACCAGAGTCATGTATCCGTGCAATCCTTCACAATCAATAATGTGCTGCCTGTTACTGTGCACTTATGTTCCCTTATTAATAATTTGAACACGTTTGCAAAATTGGCATAATATGTGTATATTGTGGTTCCTATTTTGTTATGGGGTAATAAAGGCTGTTGGTAAGTGTATTCGTTTCTAGAAATTTTAAATAAGAACATATTTTTCACAACACTGTTTCATTCTCTTTTCGATTAAATCCTAAGACTCTCCCCAGGAATCATCAGTAAAGGTGTCGGGAGAAGATCTGATAAACTGAATTGGTAATCTCTGGCATTGCCTCTTCATTCGTCTAATGTCAGGCTGTATTCTCACCATCGGTAAGGGTTCACTTTTCAAAGTCCTCATTTGACACAACCTGTTCACGCCATGCTCTAATCGATAACCCTCATACAGCTGATTGTCTTGCATCTCCGCCGTTGGTGATGGGGAAAGTCGGGGAAAGTTTATCCGGGGGCATTGATTGGCGTTAATTTGCGCTGGCCGCTGAAGAACAGGACTTGGTGTCAATTCTTCATATTCTGGCGAAAAGGGTGGACGCAGCGAATTGGGAGTAAGGGGTGACGGAGATTGTTCATGGCAGTCTGAGTTTGTTCTTTGCCAGTTTGAAAAAGGTGGCTTTAGATGGGATTGACACGGCAACATGTGTGAGCGCGTGTCCCAGTCAATAACGGGATCAGAAATATGTGTCTTGGACGTATACGTATTCCTCCGTTGTGAGAAAGATTGCGAGTTGAGTTTCATGGAGTCATGCACAAGATTATGGGTTTCTGTAGTCGGAGTCGCTGAGTTATCGGATTGAAGCTCGGGATGTTCAATCAAGGAACTAATCACATTGTGATGAACGCCTCCAAAGGATCGATATTTTGGTTTGGGTACGCCTTTTCCTCCTTTAGTCTGAATGTTTCCTGTGGCGGCAGCTAGAAAACGACTGCGACTCCGATTTCGGATCCCTTTTTGGGAACGGTAAGCAAGAATTGTTTCCCAGTCAAAATCGCGTGCAGAACGTCCTAAAGCACCGATGGAATACATGAAAACGTGCGAAAACAATCATATATTAGAGATGGCCATGGACCCACCCCAAAACCTCTGACTTCTTTCTTTTTCGACCATGACATTGACCTGCTGAACCAATGATGAAACAGCCGAAGCAAAATCCAAATACGGGCTTGGTGGTCGCGAGGAATCACCAGACACCTTGCGGCTATCCCCAACATGGGTTGCGATCGTTGAGTTGCAGTGGTTTGATGGGGACACAGCAACAGGCATTCTTTTCGAGGGGCTCAGCAAATCGTTTGCAGGCGGTGAGAGTGGTGTGATGCAGGTGGCTTCATTTGGGAATGCGTTTTGTTCATTGTCAGAAGAGGGTTGACGCATATGGATCGGAGAGACGTTCGTTTCATTGGGAAAACTGTCACCACGGGGAGGTTCCAGCTAGGAATTAAAATAAATGTTTTTGGTTTTATTCGAAAAAATAATTCATTGGTTGTCCGTAGACGCGTCTTTTGCAAATACCCCGCCTCGTTGGCTAGATGTGCATTAATTCTCACGTTCTCATTGTTCTATTCTTTACAAGAGCGTTCCTTGGCCATTCTCAGACGAAACCACCCGACCATTTTCCGGTCATAAGACGGCATTTTTTAACCTAAAACAAATCTCGTTGAACCGATGTATTATTGTTTGTCTTACTGCAATTTAAGAGCATGGCGTTCTCTCCATAGTAGCAGTTTTTGCGTGTGGCTAGAGGATAAACCGGCTTCAGGCAAATTTGGGAATATTTTATTGGCGGTGGCTTCCCCAGTCGCATCCAAAGGCGCTGCATCAGCCGCTGCATCAAACAACACTTAACGACAAACACAGGGCTTGCACAGGCGTGGAGCTGGGGTCGGTTAGGTAGGGCGCAATGCTGAGTAACAAAAACGCGAATCGCTTACATGAATGGCAGTCGGCCAGGCCCTAGAGAGCACAGAACTGAAGCGCGATTCAGATGGACTAAATAAAAAGGTAAATTAACTTTACAAAATGTAAAAAAAACATCCAAAAATAATGGTCACTAACCTTCGAGCATCAAATCTATCAAGAGCCATAATGTGGGAAGCCTGAAAGAGGAGGCGGAGAAATTTTAAATCATCTCAAGAATCGATTTAATTTTGATACGATATTGATATTTAAAGAATCGTTTGCTATAAATATATAAGTGAACATCTTTCGGTTTCTTTGGTTTACTGCGATAATTTAAAGGTGAATCATTCATTCCCAGGTCGTTGTATGAATTAAGAAACGGAAACGTGTCTACGCTTCGCACCAATAGCAACAGCGATCGATATCGATTGAAGAAAATTATTAATTGCGGTCTAAGCTAACGTATTATTGACGGATTCAAGATCTTGGGAAGAAATTCATCTGCAAAGACCTACCGCGACTGGAGATTTGCTGTTAACCATCCAAGTTTCTAAAATGAGGAGGCCTGCGTAAATCTTTCCCGTCGTCAGTTTTCCACAAGTCAGTTCTGAAAATGCAAAAGAAGCACACGTGAGGCTCTCTTTGGGCACAATTTCTTATTCTATACATGGATAAAACGGAAATGATGTGTGTGCCAAAATTTCTCTGCATAAACGGGGATTTGGTTTGACATCACATTCTGCGTTAAACCACCATCAACAAATGGGTGTAACGAATCCCATTTTTTGTTCGCCACACACTGAATCGATACACCGTTTTATTGATTTTTATGGCAGATATAGGGTAGGGTATTTTACCGTCGTCACTTGGCACAAGGAGATTGAGTATTTTCTTCGATTGCAACGGCCACATTTCTCGAACAGTGTCCCGTAATTCTGCATCCTTGATGTCCATTACGGACGCGGGGCCGGTTTTGATGCTCAGCGATTCGCGAATCAGTGCGAAGAGCGTTGTTGTGAAGTGGACGCGCCCGGATTCATCAACGGGCATGTTCATTCGAATAAGTTTCTAGAAATGTGGTCGTGACAGAAGACATTAAACAGATTCTTGCTAATGCTCATTAGCTGTGGTTTGGGCTGTACACAGGTTTCCTGTTAGTGATATGATTGCAGAAGATTTAAACGCTCCTTTGAGATCATAAACCGGCTTTATTGATGCTTCCATGTGGATTGCCGAAAATGTTGTTTTAAAATTGGTGTCCCTGTGCCACAACCGAGAGGTAGACGTGACCGTGGTATAATCCAACACAGGGATCCCATGTGAAAGTCAAGTTTGCTGGATGATTAAGCCGCCGGTATCCACCGACCGATAGCCACCAATGCACTGGATAACATGCACCTCACGCAACGTCCCACTTGTTATTCTTGATGGTGGCCTGGCCTGGGAGACGAACCCAGAATCACTGACTACCAGAGCGAGTTCGCTGACTTCTTCCCCATCGAACGTCCTGTCATTACTTACCCGATACGCCAAACGGTAGGGACATTTCTTTCCAAATCCCACGGGAGGTTCCAATTTGCGTAGCATTTCATACATGTCCTTGTAATGAATGAGTCCTCTAGAAAAGAAATGGCACGTCGAGGTTACACGACTACTAGGACATTAAAGTAGTGTTTTCACTGACGATGCACCAGGGTCGTATTCCGCCCACACTCGAATGAACTCCTCTAGGTGGTGGGAGCCAAGGATGGATGAATCGCGTGTGAGGTAGTCGAAATTGTCCATAATTACGGC
Source organism: Proteocephalus fallax (assembly GCA_028672205.1). Taxonomy (NCBI): domain Eukaryota; kingdom Metazoa; phylum Platyhelminthes; class Cestoda; order Proteocephalidea; family Proteocephalidae; genus Proteocephalus; species Proteocephalus fallax. The sequence continues at coordinate 1,034,479 of JAPUBX010004022.1, read as the reverse complement.
AACAAAGAGGTTGAGCATTAGGAAGGTGCAGAGGAAGATGAAGGAGACGAAGTAGAAATAGGTGCCTCCACTTCCGCAGGTATTTTCCGGTTTGTTTGCGCACCGTTTGGGATAATCACAGGAGAGCATCAATTCTTGCCACGATTCACCAGTTGAACAGCTGTCGAAAGGCACACAAAATTCAAGCTCGTTGAATCTTTTACTAACTACATGCTGTCATATTGAAGTCATTGGAAAGGTGACACTCTTTCAAAATATGATTCCCTTTGTTGGGTTTTCGTGAGCATGTCTGCTGAAATTTGGAGTTTTGCATAACAAAAACAAACTCACCGAAATAGTAAAAGCAATGCGTTCGCAAAAGTCCGAAAGTTTGTCTGCACTGTAATCTGGCTTGTTGGGTCGTCAAAGTCAATGTTTCCAAAGACCTGAAAAGAAGACAGTCGATGAACGCATCCAGTAAAATATCTGACATAACGTCACGTTGTAGGGGAAATACAACAATCTCGCAAAAAAACATCCTCCCACCTAATAAAAGGATGCCGAATTGTGAAGAAGTCTGATTGACCAGTTGAACGACAGTCACCGGGTTTTGTAGCCGACTAGTTTGGCTACAGCCACAACAAAATGTGGATTCGTTTGGGATAAAACACCAATTTACGATAAAAATACCTCTGAGAATTCCCACCTCATGCGCGTCGTAATATATTGGGTAAAAACAGGCCGCAGCTCACTTAGGTGCTTTTAATAGTACCCAATATGTAGAAACCTTTAAAACCATCCATTGGACGAACGGATACTCTCATATGTGCACGTTTGTGTTAGCAATATCAGGCGCAACGTCTGTCGTCATGATACTGGTCAAATAATGCACCCCGCGCCTAGGCCACAAACCCGACACCGCGCACTATTCTTCATCCACTAGAACCAATACGGTCTCCGGATGAAGTCAATGGTTTTCGTTCTAGATCTAAACTTCTTGAAACCTTATCCTATCAAAATTACGGAGCAGTAGTTTTGGCGGCTGTGACATTTTTGGTTTCCTCCTGGCAGCTACAAGTCTCTAGATACGGCGACAGCAAATGCCGGTATACCAGCCTAAACAACTTGGGGGGTTAGGCGGAATGAAAAAGCTCTCGGTGAATATTTTTAGAAAAGGATTCATGGGCGAGAATGGCGGTTGTGCTCGCCCACGTGATAATCCAAAGGTCGGGGCGCCACCTCAATAAAAACCCGGGTGAACATAGAGGGACGCGAACTATGTCATTTCCCGAGATTCTCATGAAAATGCCATCAAGTGCCTTCCAGGGAGCCCAATCAAACGAGGCGTAGCGCCGTGCGCGTGAAATCTAACGACTTGGAGGCGCTCGGTTGGCGGAAAGCGACTGCTGCGTTACCCGCAGCATATTCTTGGGAATATGATACCCGTGTGGCAGCCCCCGTGTTGCTGGTTTAGTGTTGCAGCAGAGGCCACCACCACCATCACCACCTCTTCGGGCGACACTGGGGACGCCAGCGCATTTAAAATATTCCCAAGAATCTTCATGGAAACATCAATGATACCGGTTCATCTCTGGTAGGAGACAGTTGAAGAAATTAAAAAAAATCAAGCACGCAGGAGTGCGGTTCATGGCAACGACATACCTGCATGCCAATAATTGCGTAGATGAAGAATAGCATGGCCATGAGAAGACAGACATAGGGCAGCGCCTTGAAGGACTGTATAAATGTCCACAGAAGAATTCGGATTGTGTAGCCCTGTCGGAGAAGTTTTACCAAACGTGCGGCACGAAAAAGACGCAGAAATCCAAGATTCAGAAAGGACGAATCCTAAAAGACAGCCATAAAACTATGAATAATTCTTTAACGTAGGATAGAGAAGGGCCGTTGAAGCATTTTAATTTCGATATGAAATATTAACATTAATAGCTTACCTGCAACCCGGAAACAAGTGCGTCAGTTATACTTCCTATCACCGTGATGAAATCGAAAATGTTCCAGCGATCTCGGAAATAGTTCTATTGTACGGTGAGTGGGATTACAAGATGGCTTACTCTTGGTCCGAAAGCGAATATCTTCAGAACGCATTCAACGGTGAACATGCCCGTAAATGCTGTATTCAAATACATCAGCGAGGCGCAGTAGCTTTCATAGTTTTTTGTGTCCAAGTTCGCCTGTAGGGTACTCAGTGAATTGGCGTCGGGGCTGTGATACTTCAACAAACAAAATCTGTATTGATAACGAAGTCAATGCTTCGAAAAACAACGGACATTGTTGCCATGCGCCTATGTTCTATCGCCTTTAAAAAGGTTCGTGCAAGTGGGGACTTTTAGCTACCCCATAATATCATATTTAATCTCTTTTATTCGCTACACATAAAGTAATCCCAGGGGTGGCCAGAGAATCCCCATGCAGCAGGTTAGCACGTTTTTATGACGCCATTCTTCGAAAGCAGAATATACTCCCAGCCATTCTAAACATCCATTGCTTAACGATTGTCGTTCCGCGTGAAAAATCTCCTTTAAGCATCCAAAATGTTAACGCCGTGCTGTATTTTTCTTGTCTCCGGGTTCTTATTCCTTGATTTCATCCTTAAAGAGGCAGTCTCTGTATATCCTTTATCAATACAACCAATACCTTTTTTGCAGACGTTTGTATTCGATACGATTTGCAACGAGTCAGCATATCCCTTTTTAAAGAGAAACCGATTGTTCGATCAGCCTACGTTAATGGCAGTGCTCTAAGGCACGACTTTTCTGAATTTATAGCTGATTTGATTGCACTCTAACCTCTTCGTTGAAACATTATCAACCAAATGTAAGAGTAAAGGTGTACCTTCATCATGAGGATCAGGGTGTTTAGAGCTATCATGATCATGATGAAATATTCGAAGCGACTCGAAACCACAAGCTGCCACATGCGATACTTGAGGGATTTTGCGTCATCCGGCATGTAGCGACAGAGGGGACGGGCGCCTATCGCGAAATCGATGCATTGTTTCTGAAACGTACGAAAAATGATCAAATCTGTTTGATTTCCATGGACATTGTTCTTTGACAAGAACACTGCAGAATTGTGTGGGATCTTATAAGGTCTACAAAAAATGGCAGCTTCAGCAGCCTCACCAATAGCTGAACAGGAGGCGACCTGACAATCAATGATTTCAATCGAAGATGCGTTTGGCATTCGGGAATGAACCCGTTCGCTTTTATTTTGCATCCATATTTGCAAGTTTCGTAATTTTATCTGAATCCAATACAACAAATCGAAAGTGTCAGGAAATCGTTACGAATATCACCTCGAATGCATTTTTTTAAATTTCTCGTTGTTAGCAAATTTAACCTTCAGGGCTTGGTATCGTTTAACGAGGCCAATGTTCAGCTTTGAGGTTGGACAAGCGAACAATAGGTAGAAAGGAAAGATACAAACAAGCGAGTCAAAGTGGACCACGAAGTGTGTGTGTGTTTGTGGGGGGGAGGGCTTCTGTCAACGTTTAACTCTAAAGTAAACGTTCTTGGACGCCCATGCTTGCTTTTCAATAGACCGATCTTCTTCCCACATAAATGACTCAAGGCTCTCCGGTATCCGCAGTGGACTCAATGTCGCAAATTATCTTTCTGTGAGTTCACAAAACCACAGAAATCGAGAGCGGTTTTGTCTTAATAAGAGTACTTTTCTTTGGCAGTAAACTGTTGTTGTTATTTTAGCTTGACAGTGGCCCTAAAGGGGAGCAGATGCTGAGAAGGGGAGGGGGAACATTCGGGAGGTTGCTGTTGCAAGGCGTGTCCGTGGCTTCCGGTTGCACGTTTTCCGTCAGCCATCGACTGGTATCAGCATCAAAGAATTGCCTGGGATTTGGAGGGCCATTTTTTGTCATTTTCCCATTCCCAATTGATTAACAACGAGGTAAAAAAGCAAATCAAATTTAAATTCAAACTTTTATCGGCTGGATTCTATTCGAGCGAAATGACGATAGTGATCGGTTAAGAAAACACAATGAAAATCAACGTGACAAATTGAGCTCTATATTTATTTAAACTACTCTGGAGCAATAGTTACTACTATGTTCAGTGGCGAATAATAATGTGCTTATGCGTGCAGGATGCTTTTCGGGAAAGATTAAAGGCGATTAACCATTTTAAATAGAAACGGTCAAGTCCACGTCACGTGTTGATTTTTAGGGGGCTATGGGGTGTCGATTAGTACAGGCACATCTGACGGCGGTGGCTGTCATGTCGTAGAGTAGGTTTTCACTGGACACTCAGCTCGTAAATTTCACTCCAATTAGCCACACGCTAGTAAACTGCTTGACAGGCGAGTAGTAGTAGTTGCATGGAAATAAATCTCCCCGTAAAAAGGCGAAGGAAAATCCTGACATACTGTACGGAGGCGGTCGATAAGGCGATCCCTATTCTATCGACCAGATTCATGCTGCGTTAGCGAAAGCACTCGACTATGTAAAGGCTAGAGTCGTCCCTCGAACAATGACGGGTGACTCTGGGACGCCATTTGTGCCAAATTCCAAGATTAATCGACTTTCATGAAGTCGACTAACCCTGTCGCCTCATAGCCTCACTGAAGAATACTTTTGATCCATTTTAATCGTAATCTTCTTTCTGTGTTGAGTTTTTAAAATAGATATCATATTTCAATTCAGCTATCCTCTCGAAATCAAGTAGCAACAAGGTGAAGCAACTAAGTTTATGACCAATCACTTTCATTTATTGTTACAATCTTTAGCTTTCTCGAATGTGCATTGATGTCAAACATATGGTCCTAGGGGCACAATAAAACATAGATATATATAGCAAAACATTATCATAACAAATAAGTAGCCGTAACTCAGCAAAATATTTTGTTCTCAGGAGTAGGAGGAAAGTGATCCACTGACTGAATTTTTAACCATTGTAGACAGTGGAGAAAAAGAAACCTTCAAATTAAAGGCCTTTCTAATGAAAGGGTGATATGGTGTGATCTGGCGCTTGGAAATATTCTTTTGAGAACCGTTGCTGTGTAAACACGCAGAAGCTGTCCAACTTTTAACAACGCCGCCAGTTACAGTGTTTCGACCAAAAGCGTAGCCTTCATGCCTCTCGTTTTATCGCTTCGAAATGTGTCTCCATGTATAATTTATGCGTTCAGAATCCTTTTTATTTCTTTTACATTTTCATGCTGATAATTTGGGTCCTCGAATGTCACCATCAAGAACATGCGTGCCCTATCCACCATAATGAGTAATTTTAGTCTGCCAAAACAAAAATATTAATCAGACAAGTCGCCGTTGACGTCATCTCTAGCTTTTGCGACCTCCTGACCCCTTGTGCGTGCAATTGTGACGTAAAAAGTACAACAAAAAATGAACATCACACTCTCGGGTACCTGGTTCTTGTTCAGCTCGTGATCCACGAGTTCATTTTCCCCCTGCTCCTGGAAGGTTATGATTATCAGCGCCACGAAGATGTTCACAAAGAAGAATGGGAATACGATGAAAAATATGACATAGAAGATGGCCACGTGTTGGCGATAGTCAGTTCGCGGTCCTCGATTAACCTCCGTCGCGTCGATTGAGTCTTTCATGATACTGAAATATGCAAGCAGTAAATTGAAGACGCTTGTGTAGGGGACATAACCCATTCAATTCATCTCAGTACATATTTTTAATTATTTGGACTTTCCATTCCTGTTTCTCCAACTTTGCACATACATCGCTAATCCTCTATTTTCCCCAGACTGTGTCACAGGCCTCCAGCTATTCCCACATCGATTATCGTCGATTCCATGACCCCTCCCGTAATCTGCATTGCAGTTTGTCTTAACTAAAATCCATTTAACCCATGTGATAGCTATACCGTTGAATTATCTCAAGAATTGCGACATTTCAAAATTCATAATTGGTCCCTATATTTTACAATTTAACCGGAGCAGGTAACACCGACGAGTGAGGATTCGCAAAAGCTTGAGCGGTCAAACACTGAAGTGTTCCAGTTGTTTTCTGAGAGCTGTCTACTGCGGACCGCATAAAAACGTGTCCTTCAAAGAAGATACTGACTCCCAAGAGAAACTGTCCTTTATTCTCGTAAATCCAGTCAATATTTACAGCCCCGCACACATCTCCAATATATCTGACGTCTCTCATCACCAATATTCCGGTCTTTCCCACTGTAAATTCTTTTGACCAATAAAAGGGCTATACCGTTTAATTTTCGCAAAAATGACTTGGCATATCGCAACTGGACTATTCCCAATTCATCCGAGTAGCATAACCCAGAGACGGTGGTCAGATGTAGCAACGTACCTTATGTTTAGATCCCCATGACCTTAATAAAGAGATTACCATTATTATTATTATTATGGAATCCGTAAGGGGAAGAATACATAGACTAATTATTTGTCCAGACAGCAGACTTACTCCGGCCAGCCCTCTCCAGTGGTTACAGTGAAGAGGGTGAGCATGGCGTAACCGATGTTGTCGTAGTTGAAAGAGCGGGTGGACCAAATGCGCGGCTTCACCTCGAATGAACCTCCAGCTTCATATGATATGAAGTAGCCCCTAAAAAGGAACAGGGGACCGGAGAGTATCACATCTTTTCCGCGTGGATTGGGTTTGGGGGGGGGGTGGAGGGGGTACTGTTAAACCGGCGCCGAGTATTCGATAACGCCATCCTGTAACCTAGACACCATAAATGCCCAGTGTAATAAATTATATTTTATGCCATGGTACCAAAAAGAATGGTAAATTTTATATTTGGGTAACCCTGGTCAAGAGTTTATCTCTGGCTCTGGTCCGTTGCTTTGGTAAAAAATGAAATCCGCGTTATTTAAATTCGATAAAATGGTTCCAAACATTTTCTAAATGTTTTAAACCCACGGTAATACTTGGGAAGCCGGTTTTAAAAATGTGTGCATCACTTTGATATCGACGCCGATAAAACAGATCTACTTACTCAGATCTTTCAGAGCTAAAGGTATTTGGGCGACTTTGACATCTACAAATCCGGGGTTGGGTTTTAAAACCCTTTATTTATAAATTTCCGAACGTAGATGATTGATAAGCCGACTTCGAAATTACTTCTCCCACGACCATGTCGGATTCAGGAGAAAGCGAAAGCTTTCCCTCCTTGCCCCAAACCCTTTCTGTTCAGTAATGATTCGTCTAAACTGCTGTTCTTAAAGGCGTGGCTTTCATCAAATACGCGGATGATCTGACTTTATGCAATTGCTGTAAGACAGACGAGGAAAGCAACAGCTTTACTGGGCCATCGCTAACGTGGCCGATTGAAATTTCACGAGTTGGTCGCTCATTGCCCCTCTTATATTAGGGGCCCTACCCCTCCCTCTTCGCTTTATTCCACCGACTCGAAAGCTAAACCGTTCAATTCCCACAAGAACGACGGAATATAGCAATTCGGCCATTCCATACGCGTTCCGTTGAACCAGAATGCGCGAAGCAAGAACCCAGAGGCACCATTCGTACGAAGCATTGTCACTGATTCATCTGAAAGTGTTGATCCTCGTGACCCTATATACGTTACATTATCTGGACGGACATAGATGACCAAATCTGTTGTTTGATTGCATTCAACGGTAGTTGCAGGCAAACTGGTTTAATACCCACGACTTCAAAAGCCTTTAAACACCTTCACTGTACATTTTCTGAGGCAGAATAAGGATCGTTTATCCACGACGTTGAAAATGAGTGTCTCACTTACTGACATTCCTCTCGCGTCTCCTTTGACAGATCCGAACAAGAAAAGAATTTCCCCTGAAATAATTGCACCGCAATCATCGCAAAGATTAGTTGGAACAGCAGGTACACAATAAGGATGTTGAAGACATTCTTCAGGGAGCTGACTACACAGTCAAATACCGCCTGAAAGTAAAACAGCTAGCGTAGTCTCAAGAAGTTGTCTTGTATTGAGGATGGGATGTCTCAAGAATTTATCCCACCTTCAGTTTAGGAACTCTTCGGATAGTTTTGAGGGGACGTAAGACACGTAGCACTCGAAGAGATTTGATTGTTCCTAAATTTTTACTGAAACCATGTAAAAAAAGTTATCTCAAAGAACCCAAAATGATTTAGAAACTCGTTAATTTCAGATTACCTGCTAACATGTCGACCAATTCCGCTATAGACAGCTTGGCGGCTAAAACAAAGCAAGCTTTACGAACCGCTTATTCAATGGACATTTATTTCGCAGATACCGACGAAAATAACTCCCTCGAGGAAACAGTGTAGACAAACTGGCCAATCACAGATTTTGCGTCGTCAACAATATACGGTGAAATTAAACGACAACATACCCCTTTGTACCCTCAACTTGAAGCAAAAGCTTGCATAGGTTGCCTACACTACCATCAAACGCTAAGTATGTTATGGTAGAGCATACAAGTGCAAAACGATGATTACTGAATTCCTGGGAGTGTTTATATATATATATTTATTGCGGGAATACATTATCTGCACAGCAAATGTCCACACGATAGGGAAAGCTTCCCGTGCGTCTTTTATCTCGTGAATAACTTGAGGTTGAAGAAAGAAGATTCTTCCGTGAATATTATAGGAAATGCCCTACATGAGATGGAAGTAGCCGCCGTTGCTTCGTTGAAAACGGTGGACCACACGCGACACTTAGACAGGTTAAGCGGCGGAAGATATAGTCCCCACGTCTTACGGTCAACCAAGGTCTCTAAGATCTTGAGAATGCCGGGTCAGATAAAAAGTACTCTGAATTTGGTTTTTTTAATTTCCTTAAATTATTGAACATTTTGAAATGGAAAAGAAACTAACAGAAAGAATGAAGCCTTTACTTATTTACAAACGACCTCAACCGATTCAATGTACATTCCCGCCCGCCAATCATCCATTATATTTGGTCTATATTGTAATGCTGGCCGTTTTGGTTATCGTAGCCTCAACGAAGGCATTATATTGTATTAAAACCTACCTGCTTCCGGAAAAAAACATATTTTAGATTATTTTTGTTGAATTACTGAATTTACGGTTTACGAATTAATTAAAATCAGGTTGATATATCATATTGTACGATATTACAATGCATACTTGAAGAAAGCCACCAGTGCTCCCAAAACGACGACGGCGTCCAAAACGTTCCAGAGATCCCGGAAGTAGGCATGTGGATGCAGAACAACTCCAAGATCAATTAACTACAATAAAATGAATTACAATTAGACATTTTCTACACCTTTCTTCCATCACACAGCAGCATTAGATACACGGCGATTCGAATACCCTATGACATTGCAATCGATTTAAGTCAATTCTAAAAGAATTCTATATCTGGTTCTGAATCGTTTCACAAATCTCCCACGCCGTTCTCAATGCAGTGATCCCCCGCGCTCACAACACTCAGTGTCTAGACTGCTTGCATATGCCTCATGTCGAACGCAACTAAACGGTAGATCGACATACGTTTGGGTTTTAATAACTGCGATGTAAATCCAATACGTGACTCGGTGAAGTATTTTTGATTCAGCCAAGGGATGCAGTCAATTTTACTTAATTGGACAGAGCGACACTAAACGCAAGTTCTTCTTTAATTAATGCACGCATTTGCACTATAATCCTACTGTGATCCCCTGTCATTTGGTCAGGGGTTCTCAATATAGCAGGCAAGAACGCTCAGGCGTCTTATGAAATATGACTCCAGAGCAACGATCCGGCGTCGCGTTTCCGTCTTTTAAATCGGGTCTTTTTGTCTCTGGTCAAAACGAAATGATTTTTAAGGGATCCAAACCATTAAAAACCTCACTCTAGCGCTGCACTTTATCGACCTCATTCACACCGGAAAAATTAAACGACTCTTTAGATGCAGGCTTCTCGTGGGATCAAAGACAATTGATCGCTATTTTCTGTAATTTTCAGCCATACCCCCAATGCTGAGGACTAATCCGGACAGCATTAACGAGTTCTAGGTAAATAGGGCATGTTTAATGAGACAAATGCTTAAATGGGTCGCGCACTTTCAGGATCATTTCCATTGTAAAGACGCAGGTGAAGGCTTGATCGAAGTACTCAAGAATGATGTTTCGTGGATTCCTTTCGTCAACAGGATCCTCTGCAGCCAATGATATGCTGCTGGAGGCTATGACAATCATGATGAAGAGGTCGAAATACCGGAGGTTTACAACAAAGTGGCAAAATCGACGAATCCTACAATTTTTGTAAAATCAATTTTATAGCGCTAGGAATTTTTATGCCCGCGTTTGTGGGCTTATTTATTTCAAAGGCTTTAAAATTTAAAGTATTAAAGGTCAAATAGTAACAATGGGGTCCGAACATTTTTGTGGACAAAGAAATCGGAGGATGACAAAGTAAATTTACCTATTTGTGTGAAATATTGTAAACATAACTCACCGCCGAACATTTAAGTTAATCTGAGTTAAAGCAGTTAAAAAACGACTCACGGGTTATTTGAACGGAATATGTACATGGAGCTGTACGGCAGCATTGCTTTCCCATAGGCCGGGCTATCCGAACTGCTTTCAGGCGACCCCTTCTCGCCATCCTTTCCCTGAGTGGAGCCTACGCAGATTTTATAATTAAAAATAACCAAATATTGTAGTCTTAATTCGAGAATGCAAAATAAAGTGGACGAGGCTTTTGTTGGCCAGACGGTGAATTCGCTTTTCTGTATCACGGAAATCCTTAATTTATTAAAAAATGAACATCGTCGAATGGTCTGGCATCCCTATTGCTAAACCAATAACAAACAACCTACTTCAATTGGCCACCTTTGACCGTGCAGCCAATGAATAATATCTACCCCCTAAACTCTAAATAACTACTGATTTTGAAAACTGTTTTTTAAGGAAAATTGACGATGGAAGTTGTTAAAACTACTTTCTCGGTCGAGACAGCGAAATTCCTGACGTACCGACGATTCGTTATTTATATTCGAGTTTAATACAAAAAATAAGTATAGCTGTTGCCGGAGTGTGGAAAGAAGAATCTTTTAACAGATGTCGTGGAGTTTGCAGGAAAACTACGATGTTTCTAAGCAAATACTCGTACCGAAAGCGCAATGTTTTGTAAACTCAGACAGGTGAGAAGGAGCATTACAAAACGTCCAAAAAATCAATCGCAATTGCACGCATTTCGAAGCGTTTATTAGTGTTTTCAAAACAGAAGCCTAAAGGAAATACTGCAAATTATTAAGTCGCGTTTGGAAGAGGATGCAATGTTTTAATCTTATTAACAGCACACAAATCCCGTCCTAGGAATCCCACCAAACACCATCTTTTATGTATTTCGTTGTCCAATCGATTTTCCGTTGTCAAAGGAGTTTTCACGAAGCAACCCACACAACGAGGACACTTACCATCTTCGTAGTGCGTAGCGAGTTTATGCCCAATGGAATTTCCATTCAACCTAAAAACCAAATGAAATCCCACATAGCTCAACTGGAAGGGAATTTTATTTTATCGAAAAGGTCTCAAATCCAAAAGATGTTCACAGCTCGAGAACCTCGGCATCCTGGCAAACATGGAATAAATCGACCTCTATTTTACAGTGCTGGCATTTAATCAATTTTGAATAATCCTTTCGGGATTTCTAGACTCTTTATTCAATTACTATGGAATTGAACATTGAAATTTAAGGAATATACTCCCAGGACTGCAGCAAGTATTGAGGCAATACATGTAGGCCTTTAACACCACTTGGATCAAAGTAAGACCCGTTTACTAATTATTTAATGTGAAAGAAGTGCGGAAAAATACATATACTCACCCATCTTTGGAATTGATGATAAAGCCGTCTTCGGTTTGAAACCCAATTTGACCAAGTTGCTTTCCTAGCTCTTCTGCCCTTCTCTGTTGGACCAAAAAATATTTTACCGCCTTTTCAGGGGATTGTTGTTCTGCAATAACCTCGCGTCTTATCGGGTTACGGGCAGCTTAAATTTATGGGATACCTATCGCAGCGAGGGTATTATTACAAACAGAAAATATACTTTTTATGAGTGCAATTATGCATGATGGCCGCTTGAGAGACACAGCCAGCTTTTACGCATAAGTAGGGACTTGATAGATAGAAAATAGTTGCTTAAAAAACCTCAAAATGAAACGAACCGATTCGGCTATTTTCCTCTCTGCCTCCTCGACAGCTGTCAGCTCCTGTGCGTTGGCCAGATTGTCCACGGCAATGGCCAAGAATACATTCAGAAGGGTGTCTAAGATTGGAGTTAAGGACTCATGGAGCATTGTATTATTACAAGAGGAGATTAAAGCATATAAATAATCAGAAAAGATAGATATGAAGCAATAAATGCTGCCTAGAATAAAAGGGTGTTTAGCAAGATAGATGGGATAGAAGATAATTGCGATTTCCTGCCGTTCCAGAACGAACCTGCCATTGTAGTGGTGTTTTAATTGTAACTCAGCCTTCACATAAAGCTCCCATGTGGAAAAACGCGGGATTGCCGGAAACCCAAATTGTCTGTCAGTTTCCTGTTCCTCCCAGCACGAGTGGAGGATATCTAAATTCCAATTTAAACGACCAGAAAGCTGATAATGGTCCACCACCACCTGGATCCCGGCCATCAGAAAAACCCTGAGTATGACGGGTTGAAACGACGGTTGAGGAGGAGAAGGTTCCCACTGATTCAAATTAAATTGAAATGGAAGATGTTAGAAGTTTTATTTTTTTGACCGTTTCGGGAAGTATGAATTGCTAATGACTTCTTTCGCTGTGTTGCAAGATTGAAAATTCCAATGGATTACGAAACAGAATGCTAATAAGAGCGTTATTCGCGAAATAACTGTCTTTCTACTACCCGTAATCCCCAATTTGAAAAAAACGGGTTTAAGCCGGAATCACGATTTTATTATCGAGAAGTAAACTAGAAGCGAAGATGGCATCATTTTGTAGTTGTTGAAGCATAGGTTTGTAAGAATTAACTTTTAAATAAGGAACCTGGGGGCAGCAAAGCGCCAATAACAGGTTTAGTCAACAGCAAAAGCCCAATAGTTCGAAACACCACCAAGTTGGTGTGATTCGTAGTGCGTTAAGTTCCCGGGATTGGTTTTACTTGACAGAACGCCTAATCTATTGCCCGTCACGATGATGTTGACTACAGATGGACTGTCTTTCGATATTGCTGGCCAAAGAGGGAAAAAACATCCGCTTTCCGAAAAGCACTGGTAACAGATATGCTCAGAAAATGGATTTGTGCATTTAATGCCGATATTCGGGTTGGTAAAAGTAGTGCATAGGATGCTAAAGATGCGGACGTCATTCGTACACGATCCGGTCAGCGGTTTCGCCCAAATCGGACTCTTATTAAACTCTGGGAAATAATAATTACAGTAGGAAATCCTGATATTCTTTTTGTCCATTCTCAATTAGGGGCATGACATCATAACATGACATAACGTTCGGCGGAATCCAAGAGAAAATGTAGCCACTACCGAGGTTCACAATTCTAATAGGGTTGATACATATTTTAAACGTATAAGTCGTCTTCAATGCTGAACATTGGGGCCGGGGGAGGCAGAATAATTCAACTACGTGGTTTTTCTTTTTGTGATTGGCAGTAAAACGCTACTAAAAATAAGTTTCAAATGGTAGAATCTCAGTCATATTTTCTAGCCATCAACGGAATCACTGGCAGAAACGATTTTACCAATAAAAAAGCAGGAGTAACTAACCAACAGTCAAACAATGAGTTTGCAAAGGATACAATTGCCGAAGACCATAAGGAGAAGAAAGTAGACGGAGTAGATAAAGGCACCATTGGCCAAACCGCCCTGCGATTGAATTCCGTTGTACATTATTTTGTTCCAATCTTCTCCCGTTAGGATCTTGAAAAGGAAACAGTGTATAGCTTCAAGGTGTTTTTTCGTGCCGAATTTTCCTGCCGGAGAATAAACCGGCTTCATGCATAATCCCCGAAGATTCGTGGAAAATTAAGCGGGTGGTGGCGTCCCCAGTACCACCTACGGAAAAGGAGGTGGTAGCGGCTTCTGCGACTCCCCAAAACCTTAACTGAACCAAGGTTGGTTGAGGGCCCCCACGTGAAACTCGGGTTGGTTGAAGAAGCAGCTGGTTTCCGCCAACCCGCAGCCTCCAAGCTTATTTTCGGTGGGCTTACAAGGGAGACGAACCCTAGGGCGGTGTGGAGCAGATTGAGGATGCTTGTGGCTACGTCATCTGGCCAATTTTGGTCATTATTCGTTGGATATCAAGAAGTGAATAAAGGCGTAAGGAAATTCAAGGTCAACATGCCCCTAGTTTAGCGAATTCGCTATTATCATTATTGTGGGATTTTAAATTGCTTGATACCACGACCAATGTTGATGAATGAGGTTTTTTGTTTTACTTTTTTAATTGTATCAGTTGAGAAGATAGCCATCATCTTAACGAAAATGAGTTTGATGTTTTTCGGTCAAAGGCACGTTGACACTGACAGCCAAAATGTCAACTGTCCTAGCAAAGCATTGCTTATAAATGGACGTTGGCGCTATAAATATAAACGTGTAGTTCTAAATCCAAACCAATGAAGAAAATCCCAACATTTTAAACTCGTTTTGGTTTCCAGGACGAATGAAAAAAGGACGAGTTCTCTCTTTCGTGACGACATTGGGCTGAATGCTATTATTATATCCTGAAACATTGAATTCGCGCATCGAAAATAGGAAAATAATCTTCAACTAACCATGTTGTTGATATTTTTTAAGTGGTGCAACGAGAAATTTTGATAGTGGTGGTGTACACGTAGAAGTATCAAGAACAGGGTCAATCTGAGATGTATCATGTAGATTCTGGAACTCCGCCTTGAAGCTGTGCCACCAACTGCGATTTATGTGCCTCTAGATTCTGTCAACTGTGACTCACAGTTGAGCAGCCAATGAATGACGAACGGAAGTTGGCCAAATTTCAACTCGACACCGAGCCTGGGATTCTGAATTTTAAACTGCGTGGTAAAACCGCCATTTTATGGCTGGTTTTATGAAGCGCTCAGTCACAAGAGTATTTATTGGAATCTTGTGAACAATGGGTCAGTAATGCGCATTTTGTTGATTTCTTTTCGATCGATATCACACAACCTCCAAATCTAGATATATTTCTCGCTCTGTCTCTTAACCACGAAACTATTACCTGGAAAACGGTTAGAAGGGCTTTGGAAAATGTGTCGAAATGTTGGCTTGGCTGGCCATCGTCAAATGCAAATCTGAAACGCAAATAAAAGCCCAACACGATCACATTTAAATTTGGTAATTAGCCAAAGTAATGAATTCGTCTCTAATACATACGGTCGAAAAATGATTGATTTCACTTTTAGTTATGCATCATGGGAACTTAATACGCAACCGAAAGAATATCTATATATTTAGCAAACCCATACAGAACGTTTTTTCTAAGAGAGAAGTTTGATTAATTAAATAATCGTACAATTCTCAATGTGTGGGTGTCTTCATGTTTTCTTGTAAGGAAAATAGAAGATAACTTTCTTTAAAGAATGAAATTGCCCTAAAGATCAACAAATCTGAAAAAGTTTACTCCGACTTAGAAATGTCATCAAAGAAATGAAATACACCGAAATAAAATCTCCTCCTATTTCAGTCGTTTTCTAGTCGACCCGATCTAAGAAAAATGGGTTTTTATCACAAATTGTAAGGTTTCGGCAAATATTACTGTGTTTTCTGGTTGCCAGAATACCTATATTTCCGGAAAGCGTTTATGTCTCTTCTATGAATTCAACAATAGCAAATTGCCCATCGCAATATACCCTTTTTTAAATAGGCCTTGTTCGTCTCATCTCTAAACGGTAAATCCACGCGACAAGAATAGGTAGCCTTCGTGTGAATGATGATTTTGAATATCCCCATTAAGGCGACTCGTTTTGCAATCGGTTCTTATAAAAATATGATTTTTGAAGCCTGCTGATACGGTCTTATTATTCAACAAGAAAATAAAGGTTCATTAAATCGCTTCCGTCTGCAGCATCAATCATTGCCGCATCACTGCTGGTTCCCTTCACCCTACATGACTCCTTCTATCCTCTTAATTCTCGACGGTCGCCATGTAAATATAAATGCGAAGGTTATTTAATTGCCCCAAAACCGTCGGAATTTCCAAATTCGGGCATTCTCTATTCGTCGCCATTTTTAGTTGGACAGCTGAAACATTAATCAAGAGACGCTTTTCGTGCAAATCGCCTTGCAACTCGTAAACACTAACAGCTTTGGTTCTTGCGATTGCAAATATTGTTATTTTAAACCCTTAACAGCTTTACCGCGTGTATAAGTCAAGATAACTTTTATTTGAATGAATCCCCCTTGTATTAATTCTCCACGCGTTTTTACCCCGATTCCAGACATGACCCGCCCGATTCTGAATTAGACATTCACGCTCAGTCCATTAACCGTGCCTTGCCTTGGCCTCTACCTGTTATAGCTCAATGCCCTAGATTTGGGCCATTAGGCATCGATTTTCATTGGCCCATTCGGCCAAGGAACCATAGATACAGTCGTCAATAGACGAGACTGCGATAGTTATTTCTCTAGAACTCCTCCATGTACACACTGTCCTCCGGTTAGTGGAAATTGGGTTACGAGTTATAAAAACTGGCGACGCAGAATTCTTGCCTCATTACGTTTCACATGACGCCGCAATGATCCAGCATCCAAACCGACCACCAAGGGCCATCTACCTATGGCATCTTCGAGGTCGCCGATCAGAAAAAAAGACGCCTTTAGGTCCATATTGGGACTCAATAACTCTTTGGTCTTCTTTCTATTTTCCGGTCGGTTGCGAGATGGTTACGGATTAAAGCATATAGAATCCACGGTGACCCAACCATTCGATAACGAACCTGATGTGTGGTTTAATATAATAATGAAGACACAACATTTGCAACTCTTACTCATCATTAAACAGTATAGTGCCGATATAAAAACTCAAATATGCCATATTACCATTTCAGTTTTACCAGGCTACATTTTCCAGCTTTGATTAGACTGTCTTGCAATTTACCTTTTAATATTTAATTCATATAATCCTCGCTGTTAGATAAGGATATGCTCGCAGAATGCCCCTCCAGTGTAAGTCATTAAAATAACAGAAGGAATGCATCATGGATGGATGATATCTCATACTGGAGTCATAATCCATATTTCAAGCGTCCATTTTGTTAATTGCACCTTGCATGGTCCTCTCGGTCTCAATCAAGCCATAAAATTACATAAGCGTGTCTGGACGCCGGATTAAAAATGACGACGACGAAATTGCCTGCGACTCATGTATTCGCCTCTTGAAAGCGAAAAAATGTGCGAGACGGTCATCGAGCATTTTCAATTGGCTAAAAACTGACCGAGAAATTGGTTGCGCCAGGTGTTGCGCCCGTGAATGACAACCAAATCATCGGGGATTTGTGATTTTGACTGAGCAACTGAGAGTTACCGTCACAGTGACAGAGGTTGGGTAAAAAATGGAACAGGTTTGAGGACATTCTACTGTGGCTACTGGGGCACGACTTACCCGCCGCCAAAAAGCTGCATTCCCAGAAGAGCGAAAATCACCATAAATAGGAAGAGCAAAAACAGGAGGCTGACAATGCTTCTCATGGAATTCAGCAGTGAGAGGACCAGATTGCGGAGGGATGCCCAGTACCTGAAAGAATATAAATATTTAGCCAAATCGGCAGGATCACAGGAGGGGGGTTGTTTTTGTCTCGCTAGATGACGCTTAAAAGTACTCAGTAGACCAAAATAGCCGTTCTTAGAATAATAAATTTGTTTGTAGCTTCTTCTATTATGAACAAACGGTTCTAGACCGATAAGTTACTATCAAACTGTAGAGCCCTTCGGATCTAGGCAACGCGAATTGACGTCGGTTTGGCAAATGAAGTATAACTAACCGAACAATGGTCGTGTTTTGATGGTAATCTGTTTGCCTGTCAATCGAAACCTGTCAGGGCCTGCGAGTCGATGACAGGTACGCCGCTGTTATTCGATTAAATGAGCACAATTCAGGATGAGTAAAATGCATAGTATTCAAGTGTAACTGAATGTGTCAGTGTAACATAGGAAAACGACGCATTTATGCGAGTTAGCAAGACTAAAATAGTAAAATCTACGGTCAACTAACACTTCTCATGAAGAGTCATAAGGAAGTCAAAAGAACCTACGTGCTAGCTGGTTTGTGGTATTGATAATAACGGATATAGAGCCCTTCGATTACAATATCGGATTTGGCTCTCATCGAGTTCCCGAACGCTTTCCGACACAAGCTTGTCTGGGCGCAGCACTGGTTAGCAACTCGTCGGTACCCATTGTTCACATGCAAATTGTTATGCCGAACGTTTGGTCCTCGTGACCAATCGACTTATTGCGTGCAAATAATGAATTCCTTGACATAACGAAGAAAACACCACCCTCTCCGTGGGGTTTTGTTCTTGCACTCTCTCTAACGAGAGGATAACCCGGCTTCAGGCATGTTTATATGACGATTCTTGTTACCATTGGATAAGTGGCCTCCCCAGTGCTAGCGTAAGGGTTGGAAGTGGCCGCTGTATCATACAACTTAGAACCCCGTTTGCAACTGGTCACATTATGGATTATAAACCCGGTTTCCGCCACCAGCAAGCCTCCAGGTCGCTGAATTTCAGGCGCCCCTGCAACGCACATCAGTTTTGACTGCGGTGGGACCGTAGGCTCTCTCACGAACTGAGTCATAATGCTAGCCGCTTCACAACCGGACCACAGACTGCCCAACACGAAGATCCGATTTTCAATGCTGCCACATTCTTATTTATATAGATAACAATTGAGGCTCACCTGGTAAATTTAAATATGCGCAAAAGTCGAATGCTACGCAGGGCAGAGAAGCCAAAGGAGTCAGACGGGAAGAACTGTTGCCACACAACTTCAAAGAAACTGGCCAACACAACCTAATTGGCAAAGAAAAATGACAAGTAAAATGGTGCATTTGGATGAAACAAATTCACACCCCTAAACTGTGCATATCGGTAAAAAATATTAAACCTGTGTTTGGAAACAGATTTTAATGTTATTCATCGTAATTTTATAGTGGATTTGTTTTATTTGGCCCACTTGGTATAGCACAACGTTCAGCAGTATAATGTGTAACAATTTAAACGGATACTGCGAGAGCTATAATTGAAAATGAGTTTTGAGATTTTCCCGCAGTTTTTTCCCTCTGTCTTATTTTCTTTATATTGTGCACGTTTTTAAATAAAGTTACGGAGTGTTTTTAAATGTCTATGGAATCTGCGAGAATATATTTCACTCGAACTTCTGGAATAAGCTCAAGCAAATATGAGATAAAAAAGTAAACGTGATAGACAGGCTAATACCCCCACCTCTCCCAAGAGAAATATAGCTTAAGAAACACATTATCTTTCCAACTCGAGCACCAACTCTAAAGGTTGGAAACATAAAGCAGTATGCACATAGCTTAGTAGGGTGCTATGCATTTCACAAGATAGGCATCCTTCAAAGGCTTGGGATAATGCATCGCCTTAAGTGGGTTGAAATTATTGGTTTCCAAAAACGTTATGAAAGCGCCTGCCACAGCTTTTCATATATTTCACTCTTTGAATCGCTGAAAAAAGTAAACCGGCCGATACGGGCAGAAATTCACTCTCTAGAAGCAGTCAAATCAAAATCTTAGGATTTAAAATCGATTTGGATTTATTTTATAGGAATCATAGAATTGGAAAATTGTAGAAAGCCTTTTATCGTGCTCATTTCATTATTTGTGACAAAGAGAAGAATTGTTAGTGAATGGTTATGGTATTCAACAGCAATGCCGCGTGAAGACTTAAAACGTGTCGATAACACCGGAAATTCCTGCAAGCAGAGGTAGTAATTAATTTATAAAATGTTTAATTTCGCCGCCATTTATTCAATGAATGACTTACTATTTATGTATCGCTGCATTTTATACGAATTGCTTGAGAAGAAATATAGAATTCTACTTATTTAATTCAATCTTGATGCTGTTCATTTTCAGTTGGAATGTGAATCAGTCGTTCACTTTCCGACTGCCTATCATAAACTAATCGCATTCGGGAAAAAATCCACATCGTATGGCAACGCCTTGCTTATGGTGCAATTATAGTCACCATTACATCAAATTAGCCCCAATTTGGCACATCTGTACTATTTTTACCTACTCCACGGAATTAAACACTAAAGAGCACAATTTCTACAGGTATGCCCTCGTACAAAAATGCTCCTCTACACCTCTCGAACTATTTTAAATTAAATACAATCAAGCCGTTACTTCAATTTTTTACTGCGTATTGAATTAAGATTTTCTTTTTTTGGATGTTTCTGCTCTGAATAAATGTGGATATAACCTTCCACTAACCGTGTTATCCTTTTGGTTTTATTTCCTTCTGGTTTTGGAGACATATTGACAATGCAATACTCATATAATTGCTCGCTGCGTTAATAACCTGATAGTAGGCAGTGGACATTAACCAATATCCCGGTTACTGTATCAATAGTCTTTTGCTGTGTACGTTCTGAAATATTAATTCAGTGTTGCGTTTAAAAATACATTTCAAGTCTGAGATTAATTGTTTGTGCTTAATTGTATTAAAAAATATTCCGAATATTAAATTTCGTGTTATTTTGCTTTCTTGACGCCTTCAAAATTAAAAGACTATCAAAATAAATTTCTGGAAATATTTTAAGTTGTTGCAATGCCTGTTACACAAGTTTGAATGCAGATTACAGCATAAACGTCGATGAATACATTTTTATACGTCGAAGCAAATGCAAGTTAAATTTTCCTGAAACGACATGGAACAAAGTCAGTAAAGGCGGCACAAACGAGCATTATTTCAGCATTATTTCAGACAGAATGGATTAACTAACCTCAAAATGGTACCCAAATATTTAATTATCTGGTAGCATTAAATGTAGAGAGGAGTGTACGGAAGTATTAGATTGAAGTTTCTCTCTGATAAATGCTTGGTTAAGTACATCAATAAGGAATACCGGTTCATTCTTGAACCGGATTATATGTTTGATTTTTTTTTGGTTTGGACGGCCAACCCCGGAAATTTAAGTTGAATAGAACGACAACCAACTTTATATATATATCGTACAATTAGACCGAACATATAAGATATTTTATCGACGGATGAGAAACCTCTGGCTAATTTATCCGCATTTTTTTCGATACATGGAAAACATCAGTATTATAGTAGTTTGTTATTGGTGAACGCAAGACAAGAAATGGTTTCTAACAACAGAGAGCCCGTTTGATAGACCATTTAGATATTAGTAATGTGAAAAATATTACGTACAGAACAATCAAAAATATTGAATGATGATTGAAAGTAGAGCGGAGGACCCAGGGCAAAGACTTTGAGCACAACTTCAGTTAGAAAGAGGCCAAGAAAGGCGAACTCAGCAATGTCTACAAAGCAAACCGAAATGATCCGAAACCTATCAATTAAAGCGAAAACCGGTATTATATGGAGAGAGTTCAAAACGTTTATTTACGCTTTTAAGGTACGGATTCCAATACCGACTTAGTTTCGTTGAAATTCCACGTAATGCCTTACCAACAGAAGTTGGGTAAAGTAGGGGTTGTAGCAGAATATATTTTGATCAATTAAACATATATTATAGTAGTAGACTTACATAAAAACTCACTGAGCCATGCCGGTTGCCCGAAATGCTCAATTGCTACGCAAATGGCGTTAAGAAAGACAACCACGAGCACAATCAAGTAAAAATGTTGTGATTTCACCAATACTCGGCAACGGAATCTATAAAAAAACAACTGACGACAATTCCAATATAAAAGTGCATGTAAACGGCTTTCGCATCGTATTTTATTACCATGTAGCATATCGATTTAATGTTTTTTTTAGAAAAGTTTAATAAATTTTAATTCTAATTTCGCCATGCACAAGAGACCATAGCCCATTTTAATGTTACTTTAAGCACCATCGTTTAGTCTGCGGTCAAGGCTCACGTCGATTTATTTGGTTCCCATTAAAAGACGTGTCAAATAAGCGTAAATTTTAAATGTGACGGAGTCAACTTACCTAATTTGTTTTAAGTAGCGACAACAAAATCCAGATTGGAAAGCATGGAATCGCCTCTTATCTCTTATTTCTACGGATTATAAAAAAAGAATAAAAACTTGAATTATTTGAAACAAAGCATCGAAATACTTTTATAAACACCTCCCAGCTTCGTTAATTGGCATCATAAATAATTGTGTAAGCTAATAAAGAACAAAAACTACTATTTATCAAAATCACATCTTTCTTTAGCATCTTAAGAGAGTTGCAAATTTAGGAAAATTGACTTTTGTTGATTTTCTTATTCTCTTATTTATAGTTCTTTTCAATTCTTAACTTTATGGTCACCTTGATATCGATATTCATAAGAAAATAAGATGTAAGTTTTTTCTGATTTTTAAATGGACACATAGCCTATCAAGGCGGGTAATATGCTTAAAGGTTACCTGTTAGATTAAAATCGGTAAAAAACATAGATTGCTACCTACCGAGACCCTCTAGGTCAACATCGGAGACCTGTTTCTCGTTTCCCAGCATCTTTTTTGTTCGCCTTCGGGCTGTGCACAGGGTGAACCGAAAGAGAAACAGTTTCCTCGTTTATATGCATGCATAATTTCCCATACTCTCGTTTGCATTTGGAACCTTCACATTGGGGCAAAAACATTTCCTGCTTGCCTCCTCTATCTATACAAAAAATCTTGGGAGTTGTCGAATTAAGCTAGCCTTGGAATATAACCGTTTGTTGTATTGGTTTTAAACACCGTCTTTATCAGAGATACCTGAATCTACCGAAGCAACAGATTCATGAGTATTGACTATTTATGATTTGAAAAGGAAAGTGCTTGTTGTGTACATAATTTCGAAAGCGTAGTGGAAAATATCGAGACATTATCTGAAATTATTACTGTTTCTAAAAGAATATTCTCACTTTCCATCGTTTGTTATCTAATACACACTGGTCTGTAAGTAATCTTGCCATAATATAAATGTATGCAAAGGTAAGCACAAAACCAAAGACTATGCAGTTTTATAAAAAAAACATTTTTTTTCGTTTACTTCTAGACTCCTAACAACTTGTTTTCGTAGACATTTAATCGATAACAACATAAACGAACATAGATACAAATAAATTATTAAAATCTGGCTTCACATGCAGTGAATCTGCTGAACCATATTTTTATTATAAATGGGATTATTAATGAGGGTTTTGAAAGTACAAAAATAAATAACGCCTGCTTGAAAAACGCCATATTTTCGTTCTATTTGCTTTATGTTTTCGGCAAAAATAAAAAATACTTCCTTCGGTTTACTGAAGAGAGCATGACACTCTAGAGAAGCCAGCCTACCTCTCAAAATCCGCACTTTCTCGGCGGCTGTAGTTTGTTCTTCGGATAAAATTGCTTCCTCTGGAAATAAATAATGTAAAGTTCGACCTTTGCCTTATTATGAAACCAAATTGAATGTAAATGCAAATGATTAATTGCAGAGGAGCTGATCGCGTTTTTACAAATGACATAAACGATTGTGCCTTTTTATAGTCGAGCAGATTTTGGCTGTCATCGTCACACCCGAAACTAAAAAATGCCCATATTTCGTTTAGATTCCCCTTGAAGGGCTCCGTTAAATCGTCAAAGCCCGGCATAAAAACAATTTGCATTAAATTAAATTTTGTACATCATTAAATGCGTCCTCCCACAACAGCTGACGTCGGGATACTACCTCGTAGTATAAGGACTCGAATATTTGATTACGCGGACAGGTAAATGTCATTTTTCGCATATAATAAGTATGCTCAACCATCACATATATGCCGCCAGCTCTACAGTTGGGTTTTTTGAGTCAACTCATTGCTTACCGGCACGATGGATCCAGTCAATGTAGCCATCAAGCTCTCGCTCTGTCTGCTGCTGCCGTCTTAGTTTGAGAAAGGCTCTTCTCTTTTCGACTCGTTCACGCTCTTTGGCGAATTCTCTGGTAAAAGAAGGTTTTACCACGTTGGATGATTGCATAATCGTTGATCAAGGGGAAATTGCGTATGTCCATAAGGCCATATAATATCTTACCCGCTTAAAACCCCGAGAACCAGATTCAGCATAAAGAAGGAGCCGAGGATAATAAGCGGGAGGAAATAGTAGCAATTGAACCGATTTCCGAAGGCAAAATCGGTCTGAAATGCAAGAAGAAACGTGTCAGCTTAGAAAGCAATTGAAGGTGTTTGTTTTTACAATTTGTTTATAGTCTTTAATTATACCAATGACATTTTTCATTTGCACACATTACACGTTCTTTTAGATATAAATTGAAAAACTTGATTACTGAAGTAGGTTGCTCATGTGGTGCTGTGTTTGTGATTAATGTCTGACCCTTTGAACTTGACATCCATTCGTCATCAAACAACCAAGTTGATTAATGGGGAGATTTGTCACCGCACACCTCTTGCCCTGTATATAACATCATGTTGTCAGTGGGCAATGAATAAACAGTATTACACCTAGTACTATCATTCACATCTATTCTGGTATTGATAGTGTTACGTGCATATACCCTACATGCTATAAAACACAATCATGAGCCATCGAAGTTTGTATTTAAGAACTCAGTGATTTAATATCCATTGTGTTTATTGCCTCTTGTTGGGGTTTAAAAACTCCGATAGTAGCTTTTTACCACGAAATTTACTTCTTAATTGAAAGCAGACCAAACACATATTTTAAAATTCCAACTGAGGTTAACAATGTTTTAAGATCGTAGGGTTTATGAGATCAGTGATACCTTGTTTATCTGCAACCAAATTGATTGGGGGATGCTGAAATTTATTTTGAAGAATTTTTGAATTGGCCTCGTACGAGCCGTTGCTAACAGCTCTGGGGATGATTTTAAATATATTTGACTCGAGTGAATACCAAAAAAAGATCTTTGGGGCGAAAATGCCGCCTGCTCCCGCAACTGTTCATGTGGGTTTCAGAAACAATCTTCAGAAAAACGTATTTTGAAACCGAAGCTCACAGATGCGGTGATTTTAGAATACCATCTTTGTATTTGCAAACATATATATAATATGAAACCTTTCAAATACTGTTGTACAAACCTTTATTGCCGATTTCATACAAAACTAGGAAATATGTGTACTATCTAATCTAAAAATACGCAGCTCACAAAACGACGAATTCGATACATCTAGGCTAAGGTTGTAAATGTTTAGGCAATGCCTGTCGTCGCAGATGGGAGCACATTCACATGGGCAGCTGCTATGATTTTTGAAACAAAGTAGCGGTTTTACCTAAGTACGTGAGAACTCTCGAACGGCTTGCACAGTGGATGCCGCCTAAAAGTTAAAACACTATAAACCTGTTTATTTCAATTAGAATCGAAAGTGTTCAAGATAAAAAATATTGTCATGTTTTGTGAAATTATCATTTTCTGGATCGCTATTTTGCTACATTTCGTAAACCACTTGGTAATTCCCGATTTATAAGTCAACGTAGTGCAGTATTTTGTTGGTTTCAAAATATATTAAACTATTTCTTGCCTTTGGCTTCATTTTTCTTACAATAAAATGCAACACCGTTTAGAAAATTAAAATAAAACGCCATTGCATACAAATTCCGAAGATGGAAAATCAAAGAAAAAATGTTAAAACTGAGCCGTATTTTTGCTATTTTATCGGCCTCGTTAAAACGCGCGTAAATGACTACCCGGAAATTTCGTCGGAGTTTGCTGCAAACAAGTCAATAAGGTATATCGTATGCATAATGTATAACCGCGCCGAATTTATAGGTATCAACCTCTTCCGCCGCATATGCCGAGGCAGCGACATCATATGAATAAACAATACCTTTATTAGGTAATGTTGATATTAATTAATAACATACTATAGGCTACATCTAAGTTGACATTACTTTACGCAAGATAATTTGAACCTCCTATGTTCAACTCCGCAATCGGACAAGCGATGCCTCATTAAAAATGGACCTGCCCAGTCAGTCGATAGTTTATAGTGTGATGGAGATATGTGCATTGGTCTAGTTCATTTAAAGTTAGAATTTACGTTCATGCAATGTAAAAATACCGTTTTCCGTCTAACGGTTGTATTCGGTTAGTACTTGTATGGGTTATTAACTGGGAATACCCACTTTTGCTGGCATTTCGGGTTCTCCTGTGAATGCTACCTGTATATTATTTGCAGAGCTTTTCGAGAGGAAATAACCGGATCAATTCGAGTCCTTCTGTTACGTGGAAAAGTTTGAGTTAATACAGCTGTGAATTTTTACCTACTTTCAATTATCTGCATGCACATAGAGACTGAAAAATAGATTCAGGATAGTAAGGAATGCCGTGGAATACGGTCTGTTTTAGCAACCGCGTCTTTCGAACATTGCGCGTATTAAGTCATTAAAATTTTCGCCGGTTTAAACCCGCAAATAACTTTGTTTCAGAGATGTTGAAGATGTCCTAATAAATGCGCAATATGAACAATTCTACACCGTCGCAATATGTTTGTTTTCAGAACTCTACAGAAAGGGGAAGTCTATAACATTTGTAGGGATAATTTATGACGAATCACCCCAAAGAAAGCTTGATTAGGGAAATGGGAAAATTATATTCATGGAATAAGAATCAGGAGTTAGGTGGTCTAAAAGGAGGTATTTTTGAATATCTTACCTTACCAAAAGTATCCAAGACTTAATCATTTATTACCCAACTGACTGCGCAGCTGTGGTAGGGCATACATGTTTTTGCATAAAATCTACCACCCCAAAAAACTTCACTTGAAAAAATATGAATAACCTCATCCTCCCGCTGCCCAACGAGTTCATCTATAATTTTATCAAGAATCAGCAAGATTACCGACCAACCAGCTGTGCCCGATATTATTGAATCGGTGCAGAAACAATTACGAAATGACTTGATTGTAGCTTTAAAAAATCTAACTTTTCTCATTCCTATTCCCATAAATAAACCAGACAACAAGAGTTGAGAGGATAAAAAGAAGTTTAAAATAAATCTATCAGCCGCTTTTTTTGTTTGTTTATGCGACTGTCGTTAAGTATTTCTTGGCCTCTCAGACCAACACAGACTAAGCCTCAAATAGTTTACGAAATAAAGTTCGGATAAATGGTGACTGTAAGATGCTGGATAGCGTAAAACAATTATTGGATAGCAAGAAAAGGTATCCAAACTCCAAATCCCCCAGGCAACCCCAGATAACCAAGTTATCAAACCACACAAGGCCATACCGATCGAATCTGTCAGAATTGCAACTCACAGATGACATTATGTCCGTCCAGCCCTCCATGGTGATGCATTGAAAGACGGTTAGCATGGCGTAGCCGATGTTGTCGAAGCTCGTCATGCCGTTGTTGGGACCCTCCCAGTAGCCCTTACATACGAACCCCCGGGGACAGACGAATGCCCCGGAGGGTGGCGTCTTGACGGAGATTGTGGAGTCGTTGGTTATTACGCAGGGCACAAGGTCCGCAACTGTTGGGATGGCGTCAGGAATGCTCGTCGGATTTCCTGGAGTAGTTAGGTTGTTGCAAATATAATGACCGTTTTCGACTTGTTAATATTTTGTGGATGATTTTGTCTGTAAAGAGTTGTTTATCGATTCAGCAGGTAATTGTTCTACTCTCTCTCTCTTTAATAAAAATACTTCTTCGTTGTTGTTGTTGTTGTTTTTGCTGGAATTTGGGCAACTGAAGCCTGGAGAACTGTTTGTTAGTGCAAAATATCCTTTTTATCCACGCTTTTCTTTACACGTTTTTTTTGTGCCCGATGTTCACCTTTCTGTCAGATAAACAAAAATTTCAATGATTTTCGCAGTTATTATGAGATGAATTATAATTCCACGATGGTATAACATGTGTCAATCGCGTTTAGTTTGTTTAAATGGACAAAATCAAAGCGGCTATTTTGTTTTTTTTTAAACCCTTCGGGTCGCGAAAACCACTCGACTATTTTGTCCAAAATCACCGAGTGGATTGCGAACGGGTTTTTGCGAAACGTTTCCTAATTACTTTTTCCTCGTATCACGTAATTGGCATAGTTTGCTTGACAGACGTTTAAACGCTAACGTCTCAACATCCTTGAAAGTGGAAGCGGCTTTTGTGACGTTATTTGTTTTCAATCTTCTGTAGCTTAAGGAAGCTTTTAACATTTTTTTTACCTCGACTTTGTTTAGCTGGTGGGATAGCTTTTATGGACCGTGGGCTGTTTAAACAAAACGCTATTACTCTTCTATCCGATACGTTTCCTTTCTTTGACAATATACGCAAAAAACCAGGGAGAATATTCTCCGTCTTGTAGAATAAAACACAAAACCCTGACAGTTTGACTCACTTTCGTCGAAGCACGTCAAATGAAATCCACCGCCGTAAAATTCTAGTCCAATAATGGCAAAAACGACAATGCCAAACAGAACTAAAAGTCCGATTTGCAGTAGAGGAGCCATTGCCTTTATGATGGACTTCAGAACCACTTGAAGACCTGCAGGAAAAACAAAATTTCATGTCCTGCTAAATTGTTCACCAAAGATTTGTTTAGTTCGTAGCGCTTACTGGGTATTCCAGATACAAGCTTCAATGGTCGGAGGACGCGAACAGCTCTCAGGGTTCGAAGGTCGATGCCAGTGCTGGTTTGAGCAAACACGGTTATATATCTAAAGCGCCAATATAATAATAATGGTATTCGATTTATCAAGAGACGCTCTCGATTAACTCCCCAACTTGTATATATATCACAGAAACGCTACGAATTCTAAGAGCAGGCTTTCCTGTTTCTTTCGTGGGAAAGAAATCATTTTAATCAGTTTGATTTACCCTTTACGTTAATCATCGCGTTGACAAAAGCTCGGCTAGGCTGGAAATACAAGATCGGTTTACTTCGCACATGTGCCACGGCCATTAAACAGACGAGGAATCCTCATTACTTTATTAGACTATCGCTAATGTTGTCAAGTGGTTTAGGGCAATTGTCTTCTCACGACCGTATTATTTTTTTAATCAAATCAGCTATCGAGAACGCACCAATAAAATTTCAACTTCGTTGAATGCAGGAACCAAAACGTACCTTTTGTGCGTATTATGAATATTCAGTGTAACGAAAAATTATGTGACACATTTGTATGCTTAATAAAATAATAATAAATTAGAATAAATTATTGATATTTTTATTTCCAAATGTTCGCCCTATTGGTCTTTAAAGCGATGACATTCACTAAACTCTCAATTCCGTGTGCGGACAATAACGCACACGTTTGAGTAATTTAATTTTTTAAAAACATGATAGTATAATATGTAAATCTTTAAAATAAAACAAATATTTTCCTCTCCACATTTTAAGCAGATAATTGTGTTTCGTTTGTATTATTATGAATTTGTAATTATCAAAGCAACATTATTAATGAATATTGGTGCGTCGATTTCCCAGGCAATTTCTGACAATTAATTTTCAGCTAATTTTACTGTTTAAAATACAGTAATGTCGAGCTAGAGGCCAGTCTCTATTAGAAGTGTAACGGTTTTTTGTTTTAAATTACATTTCGATTCACAATAATTCCTGTTTTATGATGCAGAAACCTTTTTTCATATTATTTAATTGTGGCCGGAAATATATCGCTAAGTTAAAAACCAACATTCACCCCGTAATAACAACTGTGAAATCCAGAATGTTCCAAACATTTCTCAGGTAGGCTCCGGGTTGTAGGATAAATCCAAGGGCGACTATTTTCAAGATTGCCTCACATGTAAAGATTCCTAAAAAATAATTTTCCAGACTCTCCTACAAAAAACAGTAAATTAAAGGTTAATTAGTGCATCAAATTAACGGGTTCCATCGTGGGAATGGCCGATTATGTTCAATGCCGACAATACAACCAATAACGTTGTTGCTAAAGTTAAACCCCACAGATCAGACAGGAAGGGCAGTTGATATGAAGCCGAGAATGATAGAGCGGGGATGAAATTTACATCGCCCAGTTTTAAGAATGCATTACCATTCCAGTGACGAGTTGTCGACGGTCGCCGTTTGGTAAGTGAACCTCCATTGCAAGACACACGCAATTCGCGGTAATTGTGATCAGTACCATATATTCAAAAGGCGTAGAATTAGAGCATAGTTAAGGGGTGTTAAAAATTATAGCTTGTTATCTGATAAAATATACCAATTTTATGAAATATTTCCTAATTCTGAAGAAGCAATGTTCAGCTACGTGGTTTGTTTTCTCTGTGAATGTTTGAATAATTACTAACTGTGAGAAAATAATATTATCGTATCTGAATAAACTTCATTCTGTTAGAGCCTGGGGAATGTTTTTGGTTATCGATAGATCCCATTTGAGCATATGTCACGTTTTCACGTTTCGCGGCGAATGGGCACATATAAGAAAAATACATACATTTAATTGGTTTTGGCAGGTATTTTTCATCTTTAGTGAAATTTACTGTCTCACTCCATTTTAAATTTTTATTGCTTATTTCACGGAGCTATGTTTTGTGTTAATCGGGAGGACGCCGATGCATAATCATGGAAGCAATCTCGTGAGTAAAAAGAAGGTTGCCATGGTGGTGAGAACTGTGAATCCTGTAAATTAATACTATGGATGAGACTGTCCCTGTCATTACGAAATCTGAACCCCCCATTTTTAACATTTCCTTTTTTTGGAAATCTACGGAGAGCGTTTCCGACACAAATAAATGGTTTTAAAAATATTGTATTACTATTCACACTGTCCAGCATTACAGTTCGCCATCCATGTTACAAAAAGGAATGCATCGAAGTATAATCAACGATTGTGTATCACTTTGTCAACTATGTCCAACTAAAATCGGTGGATAAAAACGATAACGGAAACGCACAAAATATCAATATGTTGACGATATCTCATGAAAAAGTTTGGTGTTGTCTAGTTAGACAAAATCGCCTACCACACTGGCATTAATTTTCAGAAAAAAGGATATCCCCAGTCGATGATTGTCTTGGCGGCCTTTCGAAGCATGTTGTCCTGTGAGAAGAGGAGAAGTGATCGGCTGCCCTTTCCGATAAGCCACGACCCGCCATCCGAGACAACTGTGCCGGACACATCACCCTGGTTCGGTGTCATCGTGTTCGGAGCGAATGGGTCGCCATCGGGTGGGTTGTTGTTATTCAACCGCGAACCGACTGCGCCGCCGAATTGGTGCATTCTCTGGATGGTCCGAAGGGCTACATTAGCGGCTCTATCGCCATCGTTGCCCGATTGTTGTTGTTGCATCCTTTCCTGCTCGCTGGCTTATTGGCCGAGAGAGGGGGTGGTGATTGTAATGAAGATGACGGCCGCGGCGGCGGTGGTGGTGGTTGCGAATAGATGAATAGTGGGCATCTTTGGTGTGCAGGGAGTAGCGATGAAGTTTGTGGCTTCAGGCCCTGTTGTGACACGGACACACAGGGCAAATGCCACGCGAGTCAATCAGCTGAGCTCGAGTCGAGGCGACATCTGATTGGGTGAGGTGTAGGCATGGGACCTGTAGGCAGGCTGCATCCCATTTTATGGGCCGCCGAGCCACTTAAATCGTGGAATTGAATTTTAATGCGGGTGATTACTCACAAGGGTGGAGAGTGCCAATAATTTATTTGGCAGAAACATTGATTTTTCGTAATCCGCACTCCAGAATCCGATAATAGCAAAATTCAATTTGGGACAGAATCGTTCTGGAATTACTTCCTTTTGCAATTGAAAAACACTATCGTACAATTCCCCGACGATTTTTTTCACATATTTGATGCTGGATGCACATGGCCAACGCACCATAACCGTAATATTTTGGCAATTTCTGCTACATAACGGATATTTTTGCCTTTTTTGACTAAGTAACCAACAACCTCAGGATCTCGAGATGTATCTGGCATGTAAGCCCTTATTTACGTTGCGGTGGTACTACAGTGTCCGTGGGTCATTTAGTCCCAATTATGTCGAGATGTCATCAAAAATTTAATTAAAATAATCGTAATCTGTAATATATTGTATAATTTGCAATATGTAATTGATCATTCATACATTGTAAACCCTCTACTATTTATAAATCAATGAGCAGATGACGCTTTGTCATTCAACATTTAATTTGAAAACAATAGACTCAAACTTGAAAGATTGTAACAATTAAGTTGTGTAGTGGAATGCGGCGTCTTTGGTCTATATATTATGGAATCATTAGAATGATAGAAACTCTATGCGTTAGATATAGAGGTGAATTTCCTCTTAACACAATTTTCGTCGCAGCTGTGCAGAGGAAATATTCAATCTCCTGTTCTGAAACCTTTGAGAAAATAATGAAATTCCCTAAAAATTTCCTCTGAAAAATATCATTCTAATTTCTCGATCCATTGAAACCCACGAAACCAGAATGAAAAACAATGGAGACAGTCAGTCTTTTATTCCAGGTTGTATTTCGACTATTCCTCTGATACATTGCGCCGTTGAGTGCTGACATCTTCGGGTCTGGTGCCTTCGTAAGACTATGAGATTACACAACCAAAGTTTAACAATAATGATTGGGTGCAATTATGTCACGTTAGCAGCTTCGACCTACGCTAAATCGACCAACCACGACGCGAGAATGAACGATAGACACATTGATGATTCACTCTCACAACCAGCCAATGGAAACGCGGTTGGTATCTGCTTGAAGGACAATTCACGTGAATCAAATAATCGCGTGATGACCAATATTCAAATGGTAATAATTTTCTAAAACGCATTAGTCAATTCACGCAACAATTTCTATAAATAGGGTTAACTAAGACACAGTCTCTCGCGTTTATTTGAAGTTTTTACAATCACAACACGAGGCCACATAAGTAGCAGACACGGGAACTAAGACAACAACAAAAAAGAGACATCCCTCTTCGAAATTTCGTGAAACGAATTTATATAAAAACGTTGGAATACAATATCTACACTTTTCACATTAACCGGCCTCTCTTTCGTCTAAGGTTCGAAGATAATTCCACCAAGCCAGCCTCCCCATCAGGTACCGCCGATCGAGTGGTACGACGTCTGGACGATGCTTGAGATCTGGAAGACGCCACACCGTTGGCTAAACGTCGATCCCCACCTCGTGTTCCACGCCCCGAAGACGTAGACGTCTGACTGTCGGTCGCAGCAGCAGCTGCTGTTGCTGTCGTTGTCATGGAGAAGACTCCAGAGGTCAAGCGGCTGTTATCGCTCGACCTCTGATCCGAGTCAGACCCGTCGTCGATGGTCTCAAGAAGGTCATTGTCGCTATCATGGAAGACCGAGTTCGAGGCTTCGCTGGGGGCAAATTGGAGGGTGGACTGTTTGCCGCCTCGAGTGCTTCGTTTGGCGGCGGTTGGTCTAGTCGTTAGGGGCTCCTGAAACAAGAGGGGCAGCCCGGTAAAACCATTTACTGTATAGGGAACATATTTTTCATTCGGGAATAAGATTTGCAGCCT
The DNA here is from genome assembly GCA_028672205.1 of Proteocephalus fallax. Classification (NCBI taxonomy): domain Eukaryota; kingdom Metazoa; phylum Platyhelminthes; class Cestoda; order Proteocephalidea; family Proteocephalidae; genus Proteocephalus; species Proteocephalus fallax. Next base: position 1,001,003 of record JAPUBX010004022.1, on the reverse strand, counting down.
GCATTTCAAATTAGATGTATACGAGGACCTTGTATGTGTGTAGAAAATCCGGTGTTTTCACTAGATGGTGTATGTATCAGCGAGATGATTCTACGACCGTCGACATAAGGAAGACACCTCCAAAATGATGCACACAAGAACTTGAAAATGGACATCTAATCAGAGGAAACTATATTCCGATCCAGTGAAATACGGCATAACCTGGAAGGGTTTAAATTAAACCAGTGAATTAGTAAGGTAGCAAGAGCACACCTCCAACACCTCATCGATGTCTCCGGATTGTGCAGGAGATGGCAGGGTCGACGGGTTTACGCCGAAATCTGGAAAATACGAGAAACAGCAATTGAGACCTCCACTCGGTTTACTTTATGCGCAACGATCTACTATCTATTGTTGGTAAAACACTGGCCTTCAAACATCTTTGCTATAAAATATGACAGAGCTTGGGGCGATCAAAAAACAATTGCCACCCTACCTCCTATTACAGGGCAAACAGATTTAATGGTGGCCTGTCCTGTAATCAATAAGTTAACAGACCAACCAATTCACAAGCCGCTCTTACCATTATCATAATCAGCAGTAGGTGTCTCTCTCCCAGAATCCGCTCTCTTTCGATTGGTCGCGAATCGCGTCACTTCGGCCGTGATTCGATCCTCGGAGCACCCCTGGACAACCAAATGACCTTGAGCCGCGGAGACAATGCGATCTACTACCGCGTGTATGCCGTCGTTGTCGACATGTCCCACGAACTTGCGCAGACCTTCGGCCAGCTCTGGCTCGGTGAAGAGGTTCAGGCGCTGTTTTTCGCTGGAGGCGAGAATGCCGCGTACTAGGGACTCGACATTACTTACAGAGAGACCGGTTGTCGGTGGCTGGACCGAAAGATTCGCCGAATTTGGGTCGAGAGAGGTCCGTTTGAGAGCATCTGCAGCACGATCCCGCCGTTTGTTGAAACTTATGAGGTCCTGTAAATGAGAGACGCTAGAATCCGCCTGAAGCCCCTGGACGTTAGTGGGAACATTGACAAAGAGATAGGCACATTGAATGTATCTAGCGGACTGACGTCTGCGGATAACGCTGCACATGAAGCGCTCGCAGAAAGGCGCGTGGGTATTGCTATTAACTCTGATATTAAGGGGAAGAGCGACGTTTGTAGCTGCTCACTGCTAATACAGGCTTACACAAACGAGTCAACAACAGTGCCTAGGAGATAGGAGACCGACTTATCCCGGTCCAGCTTCAGAACAAATATGATGAGCGGGGGGTGTTGGAAAACAAGAAACTGCTGGACCCTGATGTTTTAGAAACCGATGAGGCATAACTGTGTGAGGCATTACCTTTGGATTCGCAACACGTCCGACAAATTTCTGACCAAAGCGGAGAGCGCTAAAACTCTCGAATCCACCGCTTGTATCCACGCGCAGTTTTATGAGTGGTTCTGCCGGAGGCAAGAGGCGTTTCGATTTCTGAGAAGTCGTATCGCTAGCGCAATTCTCCGATTTAATTTGGATAGCGTTAGACGTTGCAGCGATGGCCTGCTTTATGGCGGCATGGATTCTAGAAGTGCACAATTCTTCCACGCGTTTATTGGCGTCCAGGGAATTTGGATCCACCCCTGGAAGTTCCTTTTGTAGGACCAGATCTTCAAAGATGAATGGGCGAACCGTTTTCAGTGGCAGTTTTGTCAACTAAAATAGCCACACAATGATCACTACTAGCATTATATAATTAGTGTGGTTATCCAAGCGTACCTACTTTGAACTCTCGACCCTTAATGTCAAGTAGCCCAACAGCTTTGCAAATTGATTCTCCCTCGCTCAAAGAAGTCGCAACGGAACTACCCGGTTGTATAACATAAAAATTTTGAGATGAATTCCACTCAGGATCAATGCGACAGTCGTGCTCATGACCCCAGATGACAAGATCAAGAAATTCTGGCAGGAAGTGTTCTGGAAGGTAACCCGTAGGTCCATGACGAGCACGGTTTTGATGGACAAGAGAAACGGAGAACCATTCATCGGAGTCTTTATCTGGGCGAAGAAATTTGACCAAGTTTTGCTGAAATAATCGATGAAGTCGCTCTTCGCGCACGGCACCCATTCCATATATTGCCAATTTCGTTGAACCCTTTTTAATCAATATTGGATTAACATCCAACTTTTCTACCGAATTAGACTTCCCAAAGAGGTTTACGAATCCGCATGTGTGAAGTAAATCAGGAGCACAAATATTTCCCGGGCCACTGGGATCGTCATGATTTCCGTGGATCGAAAAGATCGGCATGCCAACATTGAAGTTGGGATCCAGATAGTTCACGGTGGGGAAACTGGTTGTAGCAAATATAGTTGCGGGGTCACTGAGAAGCTCAAATTTTACCGCCTTGTCATTTAGACAAAAGGTGCGCACTAGTCGAAGAGCCTCATTAACGCATCTCATGGATGGTCTGTTTTCATGGTAAAGATCGCCTGCCATGAGTATAAAGTCAACGTCATGCTCCTGAGCAATTAAAAGAATTTCTTCAAATGTGTTAAATGAATCATTTCCTCGAATTCCGTCTTTTTCAAGGTAACCCAAATGGTTATCTGTGGTAACAAGAATACGTAAAGTATCCTCCTGGGCCTAAATAATAAAATAACAGAATAAATAGGGTGATGGTGGACGTGGAATAGAGATGAGCTCATTCCATAGGTCAATTAAACAGGACAACGGCGAAAACAGAGTCGTGAATTTTAAAGTTTAAATTGCAATCGATGCATACGAAAATATGGAGAGAAGTACAGTCGTTTAAATAAAACATTTACAGGAAAATATAAAATTAACTATATTTTGGGGGTTCGGGCTATAATAACTACCATATCCGGCTATATTATGTAGTATTACTATTGGACAATAGTTTCACAGAATAGATACTGTGGGCAAAATATTGGTTTTCTATGTTTTTATTTCCAACTTGTCTCGTTGTTTCGAATGAGAAATTCCCCAAAAATAATAATCCAGTAAATATTGAGGCTTATGGAAAATTATAACTTATTTAATAACTGCATGATAAATTAATTGCCCAAGTTATTGCCTAAATCGTTTATCCCAAACGCATGTGATGTTTAAATTAATTTTATTTCGTTTGACTAGAACTTAAGTCATTTCTGTGCCAAAAAATATCGAGATCAAAAATAAAATGAAAAACTCCAAAAGCCAACGCAATTTTAATCTTGTACGCTTATAGCGAACATTAAATTTGCTTGTTCTGATTCAAGCCCAATTTCGACGTGATTGCATGCTATTTTTTTGTTCATCTACATATTAAAATCATAAGAGCATATATAGAGTTACTCAACAGATATGTGGATTTTGATAGCGCTTCCTGCAAAATGGGATGGGAGATATTTCGAAAAACATTTTTTTTCTGACAGCGCTCATACGTTTAACGATCCATTTATCTATTGACCGCACTGAAAAAATTGTTCGATAAAACTTTATTAACCATAGATTGAATATGCTATTGGAAAGTGTAATTTATACTATTTACAGGCATTTTCGTGATTTTTTCAGTTCGTTTTTTCCTCTGGTTCCATCATGGCCTGGATAAAAACAATAAGTGCAGCGTTATTCGATTCCTCCGCCAAATTTTCAACCGTTTTGCCATTCTATAAAAAAACGAAATTACGATTTAGACTACATTCCTGTATACGGTAACTGTATTCAATAATCTAATGATACTCACAGCGTTCACCTGACGAAGAGGTGCACCAGCTTCGATTAACAACTCGGCAATCTCAAATCGACCCATTTCACAGGCTACATGAAGAGGGGTATTTCCCCTGTCGTCCTTCAGGAACACCGGCGCACCCACGTCTATCAGGATATTAACCATTTTAAGGTCTCCGCTTAATGCAGCTTCGTGTAGAGGCGTTCGTCCACGCTATAAGTCGATCAAAATTATATTTAACTCTTTAAGATAAACCAAACGGGCAGGCGCTATCAAACAACTAACAGTTATGCTTCGTTAAAAACATCTCCGCAAATTGGCTCTCAATTTAAATAGGCAGTTAAAGCCTCCCAGTTGTCTATTCCCAATAAGTGGCCAGTATTGTATGTCATTCACACAAATAATGATTTGCAGGAAAATGAAATGACATAATTGAAAGTAATTCTTGTTTGATAATTATCAAGAAAATAAAATTGTTTTGACTTACGAGATCCATGTGATCCACATAAGCCCCGGCTTCTGCGAGAGCAGAGAGGATTTCATAACGTCCAGCCTCATACGCATATATAAACGGAGTTTTCCCTTGTTTATCTTCGAGGTTCGGGTCAGCCCCATTATAAATAAGAAACTTTATAGCGCATAGATTGCCTTTCGATGCAGCAAGTGCCAGTGGTGCAACACCATCCTAAAAAACCAGACATTTTTTTATGGTTGTAATAAATAATTAATTGTGAAAATGCCACAAAACGTCAACACACCCTGTCTTGGGCGTCGACTATTGCCTTGGCTGCGACTAACATTTTTATGCATTGTTCACCAGTGGTTCGAATGGCGCGATGCAGGGGCGTTTCTTTGTGGCCGTTTTCGGAATTCGGGTCAGCTCCGTTTTTCAACAGGAGGTCTGTAATTGCCGCAAATCGCCCGTAAACCGCACGATGAAGCGGTGTATCTGAGTCCTGGGGAAAAAGTGTCAGTTAGAACTTTTCTTCATAGAATAAAATTCGCGAGATCCTACCTCTGTGTCATGAGCATTTACATTGGCATTGTATTTAATCAGTAGTTGTACCATCTCGAGATTGCCTGCTTCAGCAGCAATATGAAGCAGGGTATTTCCATTGGAATCACGTTGTTCGGCGTCTGCACCATTCTTAAGACACTCTCTCGACTTTTCCAGTTTTCCGCTTTCTACGTACATCAAGGCGTTTGGACGCGTCTAAAGAGAATTCGGATTCAAATGATGTGAGATATTAATGCCTTGCGAATCATTGAAGACCAATATAAGTAGTTGGATTCAGTACCGGTTTGTTAACCTCTTCCATTATCGGCATTACTGCGTCACAAGTTACTTCCTTCTCTCCTAAGTGTATGATTTTGGGTTGTCGACACCAATACAGTGGGCTCCCAACATAATTATGCGTTTATTATGTTTGTCTCTCAATTTTAATTTAACCCAGAACTACTAAAAGACAACTTCTGACGAGTTGAACCAACGCCGTTAAACAAAGCCATCCCATTTCTGTATAACTGGGTCCTGTTCGGGTGGCTTACGGTCGCAAAACTACAATTTGTGTTCCTGCGCTTATCCCAGCACTGGCCAAATCACTGATTGACCTTTGGGTACATGTGTAATAGTTTTTTTTCATTCTAAGCGACTGTTTTAGAAGGAATATCAGGACAACGTTTTTTCGATAAACCATGGCGTTGCACAAAACTACCATTAAACCCCTTAATAGCCTTAATAAACACAAGAAACCCTAAAATATTATATCTCCAAAATGACGATCGCTACTTACGTATCCAGGTGTCTCGCGGATAGATCCGGGTTCGTAGCAGATTGTTATGCCACTCCTGGATTTAACTTCTTTTATATACTTGGGCACAGTAGGTGGAAGTAGTTTTCTGTTGTTCGGATTCTCCGTTGTTTCAGTTTCAACGGGTGACATGAAAACGGGTGAACTCACATCAGGTGTCGTCGGATGGCTGTCCCGATCAAATCTTGCAAACAGATCTGGACGGTTTTTTACAGAAGGGCTTTCCTTGTTGGACATTCTGGGGGCTGACCGGTTGATACTGGCGAGAACTTTGTTTTGGCTTCGTAGGGAACTGCTGGACGTCGATCGTAGAATCCTTTTTAGCTCGATTGTGTGAGAGGGATCCTTATTTGGGGACAGGCAACGCTGAGGACTTATGGGTATGGTGATCGGCGACTGACAATGCCCCAGTGGAGGAGAAAAAACGCGTCTCTGCCCGACTTCCATATTCGGGTTGCAAGGAATTTTCTTCCGCTAATGAATAATTGGTTAAAATAGAATATGGGCAAACACGCAGTTGGACAGATTCGAAAAACAACTTGAATTTTTTTATAAATATTTGAACATATCAAGATACTTATTTCCCAAAAATTGATTGGGTGTCATAACGTGACATTTATTTGAATGCACGACTTAATCCTTGATGCATTAGTAGTGGAGTGATTAGCAGTTTACTATGCAGGTATTTTGGGATTTAGGGAAATAATTTTATTTCTGTGATCAATCAACAGCACTATAACAATTGAATAGCGTAAACCCAGGTCATTTTTAATAAAAAGGTGGAACCATATAGCTAATTGCGTATCATTTTTAGTGTCGGCAACCGCTTACAGCATCACAGGCGAAGATATTGGCGTTTTTTTTCACAAGTAATGACCATATTTTATCATTGGCCAGTTTTCCTGCTATGTGAAGTGGGGTTGTACCGAAGTTGTTTGCAATGCGGGGGTTGGCCTTGTTTTTGAGAAGAAGCTGCACTATTTCGAGTGCTTCGTGACGAACGGCCGTTATAAGAGCGGTTTCACCTTGCTAAAAGTGTGAAATGGTAGGCGTGATAATAACCGCTGAATATTCACACCGCAGGCATCTTCCCTGTTCCAAAATATATAATAATAGCAAATATTAGGTATAATTCTAAAGAGCTAGGTTAAACACATCAATAATGAAAGCAACCACGTGGTCGGATCCAATGTTGATTAAAAGTCGGCATGCAGCCGTACACGATCACGATGGCATGCCCATTCCAGTCGGCTTACATTGAACGCCTAAGCTGGTTATTATTTCATGATTGTGATTATTTCATGGCGTTTTCAGACTCTGCAATAATCACTTTGACTGCCACCTCTGTTTGAAACGACTGTTACGCTATTACGACAGCGTTAAGGCTCCAATTCAGAAGGGAAAAGACATCAACGGAGCTATAGTGTTAACAGAAGTCATTTTAATGAATGCACATTAAAAGTAATCAGCAGCCAGAATATGTTAATTCCGCATGGAATTCAAACGGAGGGGCGGTGTTTCGTCCTAACTGGCTATTGTACAGTTTCCGTCTCGATTTATAATTGAGGCCGCCCCAGAAAAGACGAACTCATAGTCACATATAGATTCGATAAAAAACAATCAACACAACCTCCTTTCAAATAATCTTTTTGGAGAACGGTTTATCCGAAATAGTAGTAGCCACACAAATTAATTTGATCGTCGCCTGGGTAAATGACAGGGCGATTGCCTTCTACACACCCTGGCCCTTGACAATCTCGTAACTCGGAATTTGCGTACTTTTGTTCGGAGGTTGACGTTGGCATTTTTAGAAATCAGGAAGTCCACCATCTTTTGTTGCTTGCAGTGGCATGCGTTGATGAGGGCGGTGAATCCGCTGTGGTCTGCGGAGTCGACGTCGGCCCCTCCCTCCAACAGAGCCGATGCAGTCGCCACGTTGCCGTGCATAGCCGTGTACTGGAGTGGCGAACTTCCACGCTAAAATCGAACATAAAGACCACATTGGCAGGATTTCCTGGGCGCCATGGACGGTCATTCGAATCGCATCGTCTTCCGTGTCCACGCGACACTCCAGGCCACTTATGACATTCTCTAGAAGGTGATAGCTGCTAAAATGATGACCACGCCGATCAATTGACCCATTCATCGTATAATGTAATACTTTGGTCGCTGAATGTTTTAAAACGCTTGTATGGGTGTGGACCTCAAATGTTTCTGTTTCCAGCGTATCCATCGATCATTTTGTTACGATTGCCACCAAAGACATCAGACCTGCTGAAATCACTTCCACGTAAAACTGTAATTCACACGTATTCTCACCACACCAAAGCCCTGTTTGTTTCCTCATTCATTCCTGTTCTAGCTCCTTCTCAAAAATAACTCCCGTGTTAATTATCGCCGGATGCATTTGCGCCGCTCATCCTTCTCTGCCACGTGGTTTGCCCTCCGCTTAGTCCGTCTGTCGCGGAAACAAATGCAACCCACGCAATGCTAGCGTGTTAGTCATGCCTCTTGTCGCCTCTCTGAGAGCTAATCTGGGCGCTGGTTGGACGCATTTCAATACATTGCATTACGCCTTAATATGCACCCAATCCATTGGCTAATTGAAGCCAAGCAACCGAATTCATATAGTTGGATAGGCATTCATTCACATTCCCTGACACCCTGTGACTTACTGGAAGCACTGACTAAAACCCGGTTTCTTACGAGCTTTTGACGCACAAAGCTTGACGGGTTGTAAATACCCAAAGGATCGACCATAACCCGGTTTCAATGCATGTCATTGAAAAGCCGACAAAAAGTATGTTTTCTTAACCCGATCTCCGATAAAGGAGACATTTTTCAGTATGTTATACCCCACTGATTTTGTCATTTCCATGAGTCATTACGTTTATTTTCGATTATCTAAAATAAGAGCCATACCGAACGAGTTTCTTACACCAATTCCGGGTTTGGGGATTTGAAACATGTTATTCTATTCTATCTAAATCGATTATAATTTTAAGAGCAGTTGAAGAAAGCGCATTTTCTCGTTCTTGGCTGTCCTTGTAGCATGTGATGATTACTCGCATCCTGTGAATGAAATCGTAGACATTTAAAAAATCCTCTCTGCATTAATGTGCCGGTTGTCTTTAAATTGCTTCAGTCAGAAAAAATGTTCGAAATTTGAATATATCACTTAATTGTTATGGAAGGTGAAGCAAAATGATCGTATACATTTTTCCGTTTAAGAAAAGCAAATGAGACTAGATAAGGAGACAAATGTTTTCTTAATTCATTTTCCAGATTTTCGCCCTCGATCTTTTCGTGCTAGAAAGATGCAATGCGTTACACAAATTATCTATCGAGTTGAGGACAACTTTCGCGAATGTCTTCGACAGTGTGTGGGAAATAACGACCACAAAATTTGATGAAATACGAAATCCCATCATAATAACATTCGAAAATAATAAAAAAACACCTGCTTGACTATTTATACAAATTTGTTTTTCATTCAACACACAGATGTGTCGGATAATTTGCCTCACACTGTACTTGTGTTCAGTATGTCTACAAATCGTACGCTACCTTCCATTGTGAATGGATCGCGTGAATGGACTTACCCAATTGCGTATGTTGAAGTCTGCCCCCTCCAGGGAAAGACGTTTCACGGCGTTGCATCTCCCAGCTCTGGCGGCCAAGTGGGCGGCCGTGTTGCCCCGTTGTCCTGTCCTGTTTACCCTCGCCCCGGCTCTCAAAAGGAGGTCCGTGGTTGCGTCCATCCCATTTCTGATGGCGTAGCCAAGTGCCATGTTTCCATCCTACAAAGAAGGCACGTCGTGAATGAAAAGTATAATTTCAGCTGACTAGCAAAGTGGTGTTCAATTAACCTTTTTGCGGTTAACTGCGGTCATAAGGAACCTTTAGTGGCTGATGGCGGACGATAATAACGGTTAATATCGATGGTTAACATGCAAATAAAGAATTTATTTGCGTTGTCTTCAGGTATTATATTATACGTGTTTAATACTATGTGAAAATTGATTCATTTTCCTGAATCAATTGGAATAAATGAAACCTAAACAAACGAGTAGCTAACGTAAGTAATGTGGTTCACGTTTGCACCGGCGGCTATGAGAATGCTGGCTGCGTTCACATGGTTTCCTTTGCAGGCTACCAGAAGAGGCGTGAATCCATTCTTGTCGACCAACTCAAGGTTGGCGTCACCCTGAATGAGCTTCTCCACTCCTTCGGTGAACCCGACAGTGGACGCGATGTGCAGAGCGGTGGATTGATCTTTCTAGAACAGGAAAAATGGAGAAGATGGGGATTTTATGACAACAAGCGTATTGCACGATACCTATCGCGTTAATCGCGCTCACCCCATTCCAAGCAACATCTACCAAAACACAAATTGAACAATTCCCGAAATCACGCTACACACCGTAGCAATCGCTTTGCGAGTTAAACTAACAAGGACACATATGTCAACACTCAGGCAACTGGGTTCAGAAAGAGGGATCAATTTAATGCACGAAATTGACCGATAGACTGATACTGAATATCTTTGCGGATTACGTTGAGTCGATACTCTGGTTCCTCTAAAGTTAGATAACTCCCTATCTCCCCACATAAACGATTCTTTTAGCTCTCCCCGATGAAGCAAACACACCACCGGTGCCGACAACACCCCAACCCGATCACTCTTAACGAATCAGTCGGGTGGTTACCCGTAGTAAGGAACCGTCCCATTATCGAAAAAACCTTTTTCTGCATTCAAGCTCCTCAGGCTTCCTCATTCATCCGTATATTTTCGTCGTTTTAGGATAGCATCTATTGGGATATCGTTTCTGGGTTCATAACCAGCACTTCTAAGTCCTGGCCCCCCAGAAACATTAAATTTCCATCGACCTCATTAATGTGAACAAAAAAGGTATCGAGGATTCATAGCACTTAGTTATCGCAAAAATCATTCCTACTGTCTTCTGATCTTATCAACCAGTGTCGTTAAACAGTTTGATGTTCGATTGGTACTATTGGATTGAAGCGATTTAGGCTGTGTACTTAATAATAATAATAATTTTTAATATTTTTTACGCTTTATTAAGGTCACAAAGACCAGAACGTTCAGCATTTTAATGTTTTACAGGAATGGAGGAAATAACAACGAGGTAATGGCGGCCATAGAAGGCCTTGTCCATAACGCGCGCGAGACAGTTTCCGCCACCCGGCCTCCAGGTTGCTAGATTACAAGCGCACGCCACTAGGCCACCATTATATTATTAGCAAGTGTTTATGGAGATGCGATGCTAATCGCCAAGTTCAAAGTTTGGTTTACGAAATCGGTATATTGTTAGTAGACCATGTCTCGTTCTAACATGAATTGCCGATTTACATTAGTGTTATAGAATATTCATTAATTGGATTCACTGATACTGAATGACATACTTTTAACACTATTATACATAACCATTGTGTTCTTACTAGTGACCGGTTTAACCGGCACATCCATGGTGGAATGCAAACTGCGTTTACGGGAGTGCGTTGATTGACACTTCTCCGTAATACATCCATAAATAATGTTTTACAAACGCCCTTTAATTCGAAATATTTATAAAGATGCCTACACAGTCCTGCTGCTACTTGCTCTACGCTGCTCAAATACCAGAGTTGGAGACGCCATTAATACACCTTTCACGAACATACCACATCCCACGATCACAGTGCGCTAGCCTTGCGAAAGGAAATAGGAGGAACATGAAGGGTATCGCTACAAGAAGGTTTACCTTATTGGCGTGGTTCACATTGACTCCCTTTTCGATCAGAAGGGCGAGTGGATAAAGTTTCTTTTTTTCGCAGACAAAATGCAATGCCGTGCTTCCGTTGGTATCTGCAATGTTCACATCTTCACCGCGATTTACAAGACGCGTGAATTCCTCCGTTTCACCGTTCTGAATGGCTCGAATTACAGCTGCCATTTGGGTGAGCAAAAGCTTACTCAACTGAAAAAAGTGAAGATCCAATTTATTCTCTGTTTTTTTTCTTTTTCAACGGAAAAGGACAACTTCTTCAGTAATAATTTATCGTGTGTTAATGTAATCTGGACGCATGACAACCCAGTTTGATCTGTTATCCTGGCATCAAGCCGAAATATGGCTGTCGCGAGTAATCAAATTTTGCATATTCATAGTTGAAAATCTTGAGGTTAGTCTCAAGACAAATGATGACGAATATACACCCAAGATCTGTATACTGCATCAAGGACTTTGTAGGATTTGGGTGTTCCTATTGGAAGCTTGTCCCCAGATCTTTAATATTGGTTGAGTCAACTCACAATGACCAAACGACTGTTTGAAATATCTAGTGTAGCTGCTATCTGGTCTGTTATAAGAAATTTGGGTTCAGTGTGAGCTTGTAATCCAGCGACGTTGAAGCTGTGTGGCGGAAACTGGCTGCTGCACCATCCGGAATTGAATCGACCTGCGTTGCTCGTGTGGCCTTTGGTTAGTCTATTGCTGGACGTCACCGCTTGTATAATATTCCCAAGCAACGTCCAGATAACATTCAGAAAGCCGTTTTATCATCTAGCAGGAGATAGCCGCGAAACAACGAACCCAGCATCCAACGTGGCCATCCAACGTGCACGCACGCGAACGACAGACGACACCCCGACGTTCTGTCCTCATTCGCAGACCACACGCATATGCGAATTAACACTGCAGCAACACGCGTTAATGCTCGATCAGGATGAACACATTTTATTTCGCAGTTGAGCAAACGTAGAATCCGTTTCGCACGCATTTGCGGGCGCCATTTATCTACAATCCTTTGGCATCTGCCTTGCATATCGACGGGATCTCTTCTCAAACAGGCCGGCTGGGCGCATGCCCACCCACCGCGAAAGGAATTCAATCGCTAGACATGGTAGACATAGCTGGCTAGTACAGAGTCTGTACAAATTCGGGTTTCTTTTTCAAATTCGAATTAAACACAAATTATCAATGGAAACTCATTATCTGTTAATTTAATCATAGTTATTGGGGGGTCTAACATGGATGGACGATAAATGAAATCTTGCAAATTCCCCCACACGCACGCTTGCAGACGCGTGACTTCGAGACCTATTGCCATGGGTTTTCCAATGCCCAAATTCAACTAAAATTCAGCTTCGTCTGAGAACTTTCATCTGGGTTTTCTCACAAAATCCATCGACGCCTGTAAGCGTTCACGCCGTTCGGGAAATTTGCAATATATTTATATCAATAAAAAGATGATGAGGTTCAATTCAAAATAGTTTTTTTAATTCTTATTTGGGAAAAGAACTCGAACGTTCAAGACTTAGAAAATTCAGCTGTCGGTTTTCTTGAAGTCTTGCGCTTTTAATGTAACTGTCGAAGCTTGTATCATTCCACAAATCGTATTGTGTTCTCCGAGGCGATGCGTTTAGATTATCTATGGTCTAATTGGGACAATTCCAGCTTCAATTATACATTCTGGAAAGCCCCTCGTAATCGGTTAACATTTTACGGGCAATTTTTACTGCTCAAAACAAAATCCACGTGCAACGATTAGATTATTTCCTATTAATACCTAGTTTTCCTCTTTCCAGATTAGGTAGAAACATGATTTTCCAACGTCCAAGGCTTCCGTTATTGTATTTTGTTTTACTCCTTGTGGCCTTATAATGAGAATTGCATGAAAGGTGTCCCTTTATACGGCCTCGAGATGCGCTTCAACTTAAAGCTAAGGATTTGATCATTCTGTGCTAATATTCGTAGCAACCGCGCAGTTATTATTCTGAAATTTAAACATATGACACACGAAGAAGTGTGAATGGTAGTTTTGAGGATCGAATAAAATATGTCGCTTATGATAAAACAGAAAGGAAAACACCAGGAATTCAAGCCGCGACAAAATAATGTCTATATATCGAACCGTTGGGAAGGATAGATAAGACCATCTATCCACGGCTAAGGAAATGCCGGCTCATTTATCTTCGCAACTTGCTGCAGGTAATTATTTTAGTACACTTTTATGAGTAAATAGAAGTCAAATGACCAAATATTCGAGAATATCCCAAATTATCGGCTTTAGGCATCAATATAAATTCCCAAATGGTGAGTAATCATGGTGATTTCGGTTTTTATGTGTCGTCTTCACGGTGGCTATTACGACCACAATAATCAGGGTGTGAATAAAATGGTTGCAAGTAAGTGATTGTTTCCCTGGCACGCCGTAAGGTCGACAGATCACGCTTTTCGTTTTTTGAATCCGCAGGAGAAAGTATTACGGAAACTTTTAAGTGCCATCAAAAAACGTATGATATAAAAATGATATATGTCTTAATAGTAAAGACTAGTAAAATATGAGATTCTTCGTGGCTGTTGTTGAAAGTGATTAATAGCTATATATCGATAACTCACAATCAAAAAAGGTATTTCGCTACATAGACCTTTGTTATAATTCGGTTCCAATTGAACCTGCTTTACATTATTTGAATTGACAATAGCAAATTGTCTTCATTGCAAACATGGAAACCGTGTTGCTTCAATGTTCTAACCAAATAGTTTCACGATTGCGTCGAATTTGTTGGATGTTACCTAATAATTCCCTAGACTGTGTTTAGCATCCTAGTCGCAAGCCCAAGAAGAACGGATAATCGTATAAAATTACTCTGACGCAATCGTTTCTGGAGAAGGCTTGCCGATTAAACAATTCGCTCTTAATCTTGCGACATTTCGCTGCTTTAATCACACCAGGAAAATTGAAAAATTCTGGTTCTTTCATTTCTGCGATTACCTCAAATGAAAATGTTCACCCCAACATGAGAGTTTCCTGCGGAAATAAAGATTTTAGAATGTTTTATTAAAACTGTCGTTACTGTTCAATACATTCAGTAACTTTCTAATTATAAATCATTGGCAACTGGAATATAGCAATATATAATGCCAGGCATGCAAATAAATCTATACACACTTACTTACTAATGCAGCAGTCGCTATTTCTCTATTTGCTTCACATGAAAATGACCCTGATGCCTGTAACCTGAGCCCAACATCCACAAATGTCTTTCATAATTATCCAATCATTGCAAAGAGCTGCAGATGTGCGCACATCAACATAACACCGTTTCAAACGCAGAGGTGTTCAACTCACTGAACTGCGAAAAAAATACCGCGATTCCTAATGTCTGTTTAGACACTGCATGAGTGGTTAAACATGTCTCGAGAATTATGGGGGACTTAGTATTTGGATGATTGCTATCACCACTAGTAGTCTGTTTGTAAACATTTGTAATCTTGTAGTTTTAAGCGAAATCAATTTCGGCGTAGTGAAATTTCCTTGAAACAAGGATCCTCGTGGTTTTTTCAATAGAGCATTGCTGTTAAATGCGCGGCGCTGTTTTATCTGGAGATAGATATATTTTGGCGAACCTAAACGGGGTAATGGAAATAACATTGCATATTATGTTTTAAAGAGTTGCACGACGACACTCAACATGCTCTTGAACCTGATTTGGATTTGTCTGCATTCTGGTAGCAACCGCTTTCGTACTGTCTTTGAATGAGTGAACTGAAACGATTAAGCAAACGCCTCTATTTGCTTACCAACGCTATATTATGACATTCAATGGAGCTTTAGTCGCCGATTGAACTGTGTGTGTTTTTTTTCATTTGACCACTTAAATATTAGATTACCTAAACGTCGACCATTAGGACTTAGTATTTGTCTACAAATATCTACCGATGTCTTCAACCGCCACGGTTCAAGCTTGGGCGGTTATCTTAAGCACCCGGAACTATACGAACCAACAACAACACGGATTCAGAATGTCGATTTTACTAGCCAACGACAATTTCACATCGCTTCAGCAATCTTTCGACAACAGAGTCCTAAAACCCAAGCTTTATCTGTTATAGCCCGTAATTGTTGTTCTACAACAACCGGAAGACAGTGTATTGAAGGTAAGTAAAGAAAATGGGAGAATTCTATGGTAAACAATCCCAATGAAAGTGGATTTACTTAATTATTTATACATGTAAGTTGGCTTAACCGATTCAATAGAATTAGAGGATGTAGTGCTCAGTGTATGGCAGGCGTGAGTAAATTCTGTGCTTAAAAAAGATTAACTACCAATAACGAACTTGAGATGATTCGCTTGAATCCACGCGGCTCCCAAACAAGATCCTGTTGTCTTTACCGGACAAATACTACGACCTGGTGGTTATATATGCATATTCCATGGCTGTAGTAAACCATAAAATCGGATGTTTATGTAACTACTTTCGCACTTCCCATGACCAAAAGTAACCGACCCTCTTCTAACCCATTGGCCCAATCTGGCGTGAAAAAAACGACAACACATTGTAACTGCAGAACAACGATGTCATCACTTTCGCGTTACCTTTGTAACGCCCCGGTGTTTTACCAGGACATCGCGCGGGTTATGAAGGACACACAATGCCGACTGCGCGCCAATAGGACATCATCTGGTGTCAACCACCTTTAGACGGGGCGGCCGTCTTCTATGACGGTGAAGACTGCAATCTGGTTCATCTAGAGTGAGACCAAACATTCTTCCCTCCAATATAGGATGCCTCACACTTGATCTCACAAGGACACAGCAACCTTATCCACAGTCGCGGAGACTAGAGCAACTTCCTCCCTTTCCAAACTCATGGACCAGCATCGTAGATTTCCCGTTATAAAGACCCATCCCATTTTACCCTAAGTCTATATCATCTATCTATCCATGTATAACTGTTTGCCTTAGTATTTCCATTCCTTTCATTTCAATGCGTGTCCTCATTATGGCTGCCTGCAATGTGTATCCATGTTCTACGATTACCGTTACATAACCCCCAGCAAAGGTCTAATATTTCTTAGGTCAGAACCCCACAATTGGAACAGCGTCACACCTTCTTCAGAAATGTCGGATAATATAATTGGACAATCGGAATATACATATAACATATTCGATTGTATATATTGTATATAATTTAAACATTTTGCACATTATTATAAATTATTCAAGCTTATATGACCAACCAATCACCCGATATAATGGAAGTTACACTTAATGTATTCCTGGGAGTGCATTTGCACATATTTCGTCGTGCCGCATTTATTAATTTAATGGTATTACAGTACAATTGTATAGGCATTGGTATTTCAAACTAATTAATACTGTGAAAAAAACCATTTCACCATTTGCACCATCTGCACTGCTAAATCATTCGACAACAATTGACCTATTCTTAGTAGTTCAATTTACAAAGTTAATTCAATAGACTCTCGGCACAACTCATTACCGACAATTTACGTTATTAGCTATAGATACCGACAGAGGGAAAGTAACCGAAACAAATGATTCGTGACAATCTCCACTTTTTGGATTACGGGATAACGATTTTGTGTGTGCAGAAGTGCATCCATCCTCAAGGGTATCCTTTTCTATGCAGTTTACCACGTCGCCTTCTCCGGCCACGAGCATATTCAATTTGTTTTAATAGATCGCGATCAAGAATGTCAGTGACTACCAACGTGGTAAAAAGAATCGTTTTACAATATCAAGTGTCCGGCCTTTTAATGATCATATTATTTATAAAATTTCGTTTTTGTCTTTCGAAATAGAATATTATGTGCATTATATAATAAATGGCATTAAAACTGAACAATCCGAAATATTTTAATTGATGATGCGGATACTATGCTATACGTGTTTTCATTGGACGTCTAAACGTTCACTTAAGTGTTTCAAAATCTGAAATGGACACGCAACTTGTTGACAACGTAAAGGTCGCTGGCCTTGTACTTTTAAGTATAATTAAACACTGCGAAGAAGAAACACTACTCGCCGATGAACAAGTTACTGGTGTTCTACTTGGCCTATCAGTTGACAACACTCTTGAAATTACCAACTGCTTTGCGTTACCGAAAATCGCGGATGATGATCCTTCAAGCAGTGAGGCCGTTAGTAGCTATGAGTACTCAATGCTGACTAGTAGGCGTGAGGTAGGAAATCCGTTTGAAGGTAATTTTTCAGCTCAAAATGGATTACCTTAGTGTCGGTTATTATATCGGCACCTACGGAAGCTCTTTCCTTACACGTTCCTTCCTCGAAGCCGTTTTCCAATATCAGAAGCAAGCGTCTGAAGCAGTGGTCTTAGTCTATAACCCTTCTTGTGCTACTCGTGGGCAGCTCGGTTTGAAATCGTATCGTCTGTCGAAGATTATTTTTGATTCAATGCTGGAGTCCGAGAAACGTATGCAATATGCGTCAAATGCAAAGGTGCGGATCTGTCATGCTAGTTATTTAAACTTTTGATTTCATATTATTCTCTGAATTTTCTTTGTAGAATGCAGACATGTCTTGGGAGTGTGTAAGTTCCATTTCTTCGTCTTTTTGTTTGTGATGTTGAAAAGGTTTTTCTTATAATCTGGCCACCGAGTAAGGCATTTGGGTACAATTTCTAGAAAATTTTCATCCCTAATGATCATGCCCTTGTAATGCGCGCCATAATTCAACAGCTCCAGTCATAACCTGCGTCTAAGAATATGATGTAGTTCGCACATTAGACCTAGTATTAACAAATTTATTGTCTGAACTTTCGCCTTTTTCGTAGGCGTCCGGACGTCGTATATATACATTACCAATTGTAAAATAGCTTGTCATTATTAGCCCTCTTATGTAATTCGCGAAATTATTTTGTACTTTTACTCATTTTACCGTAATGCCGAAGTGGTTGTTGCAATCTATTTATACCGCCGTAATCTTTGTCGCTTTTTAGTAATTTTGACCATATTTATTATCCAGGATCCCAGTCTTCATGGTGGAAAGACGAACTTCACACGTCTTTTGGAGGTGCTACCCATAACCGTGCAAAACTCAACCCTCGCCCGTATCTGCCTCAAGGACATGGTGGACCAATCGAATGACGAGAGTAAGCCCACTGCCGTGACTAACGACGGCGGTAAAAGCAGCAACTTCTCTTCGGATGCTCAGGGCGTCAAGGCTCTTAATAGTTTCTCCGGTCTCCATTTGAGCATGGCGAGCAACTTGGAGCAGCAGTTGCGCTCACTCCTCCAACGACTTGACACCATCCACGAACTGCAGTTTACTTATCAGCGAACTCTCAGCAAGCTGGGGCAGCAAGCCACAAGCAAGGTTTGTGGGTTCTTTATTTTGTATTTTGGAGCGTTGATCATCATGATTTTGAGAATTTGCTGTATGCTATGTGTGCTTGGTTTATTGTCCATTAACGGGGTTTCGGCATTAAATTGTGAATCCATTATTATCATGTTCTCAGACCACTGTCTGACTAATTATGCATTTTACTTCCCTCTTGTGTCTTTAAAGTCGGAATATGTGGACAAAATCCCAACTAATTCTGATTAGTCGCATTACGTCTGTACTTATTGATTTAGTGAACGAAAATAAAATGATCATTCTTAAATAATGTATATTGGCGTTACCCAACTCTAAAATGTAACCGCGGGATCAATGAGGGAGATTGCGCGGATAAAAAAACTCAGACATACATCTGTGCAGTTTCTGGGGTGTTCCCGGTGAATGTTGCGCCGTTAAATCAAATGGACACGCAGTTTGGGAAATGCGTTAGTGGCAGCCATTCGAAGGCACCATCTATATATTTTGGGGGTAGTACAAAAACTGTTCACGCTAATATTTCTCTCCTCTAGTTTAGGGTAAATGGTTGGGTTAATTGTCTCCCACTTTTTCCGAGGGGCACCTGTTTCTAATAATAATAATAATTCCAAGTGCTTTATTGGGGTCATGAGGACCAAAACTGTCTGTAACCTTACCTCCTTGTCCCCACACCACAGGAGTCCAAGATTCGGGAGTTGGCGCCTATCCGCCTGGAGACGGCGCTGTCGGCCTGTCAAGCCGACCTGCTCTGCTCGGGAATCGCCCAACTGGCGGGTCAAACCGTTGGCAAGCTGATGATGGCAGAGGCCATCCACCAGTACCAAAACGAAGCTCCCACTACCGCTTCTGTCGGTGGTTGTACAAACAACAATGCCGACGGCAATGATGACTCCGAGTAGATATTCTATAAATGCTTCCACCCAACTTGTGTGTGTGTACATAAATGTGTTTTTCCTTCTCTGGGGTGTGCGTGGTGCAAGTAAATGGCGAGACTTTTTGAAATCATTTTTTTCTTCCTTCCGGAGGACGAAATAGATTCACGAAAGTAATAATTAAATTCTTATGAAGTCGTGACGACAAACCGCCGTAGGAAAGATCGAGGTATCTCGTTGGCCGATTTAGTGTCTGCAAGCTGCCAGCGAAATAACCCCAATTGGGTGCCCAATGGACTTGTAGGTATTCATCAATTTAGCAGTTGTTTCCATGCGTTTCGGGTGACTTGCATAGAGTTTGCGTGATTTTATACATTCCCTTTAATTGAGTCACCTGTTGCGATTTCGGACATGAAACACCGATATGCGATTCACCGCAGGACCTTTGGAGCGCTAATGCCGACAAGATATCCGGCGGAACGTGAATGAAACCTTTTCATTTTGTCGAAGCATTAATTTCGCCTGCGAATGTTTTCCTCAAAACAATTAGTCTCAGAACAAACGTTGTGCTGCGAAGGTTTGAAAATAAGGAGAAACATCTGTCATGGTTGCACACGAAGTTTCAAAAAAATGTCAGATCTTGCCAGCATTTCGTATAGTGTATAAACGTAGAAGAATGTAGCCGCTCTACTTAATGGATATTCAGTAAAGTTCAATATTTTGTTTATTCTTGACCACCAATTAATCATTTAAATTGTTGTAATTCCTATGACAACATAATGGTTCTCCATTTTTATAAACAAGTTATGGAATGATTTTCGTAGAAAATGTTAAATGATTAGGTAATGTTTGTCACTAAAACAACCAAAGATGCATTTTTATTTTCCGGGTAACCTGAAGAAATTTTAAAGTGGAACTGTATTTATTGACCATAAAATCTTGTACGTGCAAGTACCTTTCGTTTTAATAAGCTTGCACGGTATATTGGTTCACTGATTTCAAGGCACCTTTGGATATGCAACCATTTAACGCCAGTTTGCTTAACCCTCTGGAAAATAGTTAAATTATTTGTCCAATTATATGTATTTTGCATATACCAGGGTGTTGGTTTCAGGTTATATAAATGAAAACGGCAAAATCCTAAATCTCAATTACCCTTAAATATTTACACGCGGGTTTTTCTTATGTCTACCATTACATTGATGCTCCTCTTGCGATAGGTAAATTGACTAATGGAATGACAGAAAACGTTCAGATTGGCAGCCCTACCGCCCATGGGTACAAACTCCTGTGAACCTGTGACGACTTCTTACCATTTCCCCTTTTTTTCTCTGTCGTCTGTCGCAACATGTACAGACAACATGCAGTCAACAAAAATGTCTGTCCCGCTGCAAAACATTTGTACAGCGAAGGAAACCAAGAATTCCACTAGTAAAGGACAATTAAATTTTACAATTTATTTTTAATGCAACGCTTTGACACGTGTTTAAACTGTCGGTTGAATTATTAGCACTGCGTTATGAAGGTTTCCGGAAATTTCTATGTTCTAAAAATGCAAAATAATTTTTTTCTTAATTTCATGAAAAAAAGGCAAAGAATATTTCGCTTCTATAAAATAAATTTACAAAGATGCAAATGAAATATGTAAATCACCTTCACATAGTTCACACGAAATCTGCGTTAACGTACCTTCAATCAATCTTACAATTTAGTATATTGTTGAACGGAATCACTTTTGAGAGCAGTTCTTGATAAAATGATAGTTTTGTGCCTTCCTTTACCGGACCCTTCAGCCATTTTTCAACTTCGTCCCTTAATTTTTCTTTATCAAAACACCGGTTATCTGCCAGATCTACCCCGAATATAGAATAGACGCCGCGATTGCCGTTTCTACATCCATGGAATTTAACAGGAATGGAAAGGTTTGTGGCATGGATGCTACGCCATCCTTTATATTCCCTCTAAAAGAGGAAACATTATCTATACATTTGTTTTAAATACGAAACTAGGTTTGGGGACTCATACGTTGTCCAACACAAGCAACAAAACACACGCATTAACAGGATCATGACGCGCTATAGGCGCTGCTTATTGCTCTCATTAATTCAAGCAGAAATATCACTAAAGTCAAGAGTATGCGGAGAAAAATAGGAACGGCAGTGAAAGACAAGCAGTGTGAATACCTACACCTTAATAACGGTTTCAAAAATAACCCCAAAAAGCATCGATGACCCAATTAATTGATTCACCGTATCCTGGCACACCTCAAAAGGGTTCTGGACATCCTGGTCTCAAATTTTCCCGGAGGCTTCCACGATTGCGACAGCTAGGGGCTAAAACAATCACTTCATCGCGCAAGAATTTCATCTTTATTAAAACCCATTGATTACGATCCACGAATGAGAAGAATCCATCACCTGTTCGAAGACTCAACAAAAAAGCACACCAATAGATCGATCTCTAACTTCTACGAATAATGGTAAAATACTGACACATGTTTACTCACGACCCTGATGCCCGTGCTTTTGTTAACTAGCCATTCAAACCGGGTTCGCATATTCAATTCCGAGGTTTCTGAATAACAGAAATTGGGTTACCTTTTACACGAAGCGATCTGTTTATCCAACATTTAAAGATTGATTTCAAGTTATCGAAATTGATTCTTTGTAGTAGTTTTTGTTGATTCTACGGGTGGCCCAATGCGTTATAAGGTTTATGAGGTGATGGGAATTTCCTAAGTTGAGTTTTGTTCTTCACTTATAAATAAACTCTTTGCATTCCACACCACCGAACGGTGCGATCATTATTGAGGCACAAAAGTATAAATAAAATGCTAACTTACTTGGTAGTTATAAGCCCGCGCAGTAAATTTGGCAGATTTTATTGTGACATGATTACTTGTAAGGTCGTACAGAAATATCGAGTGCCACGACGACGATGGATAGTGAATCGTATTTTGCTCGCCTTGATATGAACTATTGACGATTTTGTTATGATTTCGACGTGGGAGTTTGTCATTATTTTGCGAAGCATTTGAACGCCATTCCACAAGTCATCATGTTCACTCGAACAGGATTCAAGTTCTGAAATGGTGAATTTTTGAAATAAATAATTCTCAATTATCAAAGGAAAATTTATTTGATATTTCAGTAAAAAGTATGACGATGATGTTAATTTGATCTACATGAAATGAGCTGGAAGATGGCCTGTGCTTTCTGTTGGTATAAGATAAATACTCAGAATTGAGCTTGATACTTTGATGAAATCACATTTAGATTATCAAAATCACCAAACGTACTCGATTGAGCCAAGTTAACGACTGCGACCAGAATCAATATGCCAGCGGGACACGACTTCATTGTGGTGAAGCAGTCTGCAGATTGTCTTTTTCACACAGCCGCTCTCTATATTTATGCTTCACGGATTTGGTGCACGTTAGCTAATGCCCCAGACGGCCTCAACGCCCACTCCGATGACGAAATTAAATCTAATCAGGTCATCGTCTGCTTGTGTGTGCACATTTGGGGAGGAATATTCTCGTTCCGTAGACTCACATTGATTTCTTGCAAGTGTGTCGACGATTATGTGTTGTTGATGTGGAAGTTTTTGTCTTAACTAACAAACCATATCTCGAATCACCACATGACGGCTATCAGGCTTTATATGAAGTCGGCGAATTATGTTATTTTTAAACAGTTGGAGAAAACATGATTTCGCAAATCGACAATTACAAGTCCTGTGTAGGAGTTGAATTTAAAATAGGATGAAAGATGCAACGAAAGCATTGTCTGCTGAATCGGAACTAGCCGACGCTTGGAGGCAAGTTGCGGCGTTCATCAAAATAACCATTATGCTCTGCAGCAGAATGTGGAGAATGTAAGAGCTCTCAAAATGGCGAATTGGACGATTTCACAATTAATGCTAACCCATATTATTATTTAAAGTCTCTTTAGTTTTTTCGGTGATTCTAGTGTTCTAGTTGACACGTTGGCTAGGAGTGGTATTAAGGATTGAGCGAGAAATAAATTTAAACCAAGAAGCAATATTCGGCCGACCCAACCAACCCTTTTGACATAAAACAGTAAATAAATAACGACAACAGACCCAATATGTTGGCTTCGATGACAATCAAAAAATCACTACTCGTGTTCACATCGTAACAGGTTCTGGTATCTATGGGGCATAAACACATATTTGATATTTAATTGAATCCGGATTGGCAAACATAAAAGTCAAAAAGTGTATTTATGATTCCAGGATAAAGAAATATTTTCGTTAACTAGACTTGCATTTAGGCAACATAAATGAACGTTGAAGAATGATAGGGTTTCTATGGACAAATCGATTTCTGTGAAGTTTGTCGACGCATGTCGTGTCGAAGATAACTTTACTTACATTTATTTTCAGGCAAACATTATTTTGCCGGCCACGCACTCTGTAAGTTCTCCTACTAAAAATGCTGATAGAGACCTTATAATTTAATCGTAGGTTAATTTTAATTACAAATTAAGAAATAAAAGTAAAAACGCAATCTGAAAAGCGTTTAAGGAAAATAAAAATGACATAATCTATGCGGAAACTTTCGATTATTCCGATAAGGTGCACGTTATTAATAAGGCCTTTTGATGGCCGCCATTTGAAGATGTAAAACTAAAAACAGAGAGGATTATTTTATTCGGTTACCGTAGTATATTTCATCTTCACGCAAAAATCACATTTCAAGCATCTATTTGATGTCATATTAATTATAATGCTCTCTACTTGAAACTATCAGTAGCAATGTTTGTTTATCATAGATAACTTCTAGGATTATTGCCTGATCATCCATATGAAATTTAATATAACCTGAACCACGTGCATACCAGATACACTTTAACAGACTTATATTTTATGCTTTTCGAATTGTCATTAAGACAATCATGCGCCCACCGTTTCATTTTTTTATTTTATTAAACAAGCTAATCATTGTTTTTTTAGGTAATGTATTTAAGCGGGCAAATTAAGGTAAAACGATAAGCTTCGTTTGATTTAATTTAATTGTTTTTATCACCAAATGTGTAATGCCTCAAATGGGAAGCAAATTATGGTCACTGATGCAAGTTTCCCTGGTTATTACACTTTCTGGGGAAAATCATTATCCATCATTATCTACAATACTCCGCATGTCTGATAAAATGATCAGATAAAATGAGTCGAATGTTGTATTGAGTATTGATCAAAGAATGGGAGATATTGACACTAAAAATCTCCCCAGTCTCTCTTACATATTACTACGCATTCTGTGAATCGGGTTGAAAACACACCCAACCTGTAGCTAAAGCAACATCTGCAACGTCTGTAAAGAGTTGCTCAATCGCGTAAGGCAGTTCTTTGCCATTGAAGTGGGTTGTTTGTGATCGTTCTGTGCCTCCCATGCCGTCCGATACCACACACAGGCAAAAATGTGTTCTCCTGAAAATGTCAAAACCAGTATGTTTGTTTATATTATTCCGTAAGTTATGATAGGCAAAGGCACTTCTGTTTATCTTATACACTTATTATGCACCCAGGACACAACGCACGTCTACCCACAAGTTGACATTTATTTAACCTAAGATTCCCCAAATCACTATCCTCTCCTCGCCACATGCATTTTTACTTTGGGGAATGCGGTATCACAATTCCTTTATGTTGGAAAGTCCTCAAACTCTATCTGTGAAACACCTATTTTGAATTATGTTCTGTTCATTTCTAACCAATTTCTACTTACGATTGAATGGGGCCGTATAATTGTAGAAGCTATAATTAAAATATGCCACTGTGTTCCCGCGAATATATTTATTTAGATCATTGCCCGTGCTTTCATTGGCTTCTGACGACGCACTGGGGAATTAAGCTCATTTGCTCACCTTTGTCAGATTTATATGTGGATAATTAACCCTTTTCGATCGTCTCCTTTGGGGATTTTGTCATCTCAGCATCGGTTACTGCAAAAGCAGCGAGATGCTTAATTCATCATAAAAACACCTACTTGCATGCTATTGTACAGCTGTTCACTGGTAGATGATTAACTGGCTTAATGTAGGTTCCGGCTGCCTATACACGGCCATCGGCGGTCAGGTTTGAGTAGATTGGCGCCTAGTTCTAGTTCCAACGGCTCACATTGTAGATCACCTGTAGGCCAAATCGCTTCAAATCGGGGTTTACCGTACAACTTAAAGTTTGTATTTGTAGGCGCACGTCCGACCGAGCAAACTTTGCCATGGCGACGACGAAAGACAGAGGTTTCAGATCTGTCGGTAATGTCTAGATAGCGGTGGAATCCATAAGGTGGAATTGCTAATTCAACACAGCTACCTAAAGTTTCGATAAAGCGAATTTATTAAATTGTTCTCAGTTCCATCGGACTTATTTAATACTATGCTATACTAAT
Source organism: Proteocephalus fallax (assembly GCA_028672205.1). NCBI lineage: Eukaryota > Metazoa > Platyhelminthes > Cestoda > Proteocephalidea > Proteocephalidae > Proteocephalus > Proteocephalus fallax. The sequence continues at coordinate 975,055 of JAPUBX010004022.1, read as the reverse complement.
ATTCGCTTTATGAAGGTCACGAGGACCAAAACTTCAAGCATTAAAATTTACGATGAACAAAAATGTGACTGGAAGTTTCTGTTAAACTGTGAAAAAGCATAATAAGTTGAGAAGAATAAAAGAAATAACAGCAAGGGAAATTAGCAAGAAAGGCCAATTGAGCCCACGAAGTATTTAAAGTCTGGAAAACGGGAAATGGCGGGCTTTGAAAGGACGCGCCTTTTATTTGGCGGCGTAGAATAATGTTTGAGATTTTTTGATTCCACTTCAAAAATGTTTGGCAGCTCAGAGACATCGATTCCCTATTTTTATGTTCTTTTGCCTACCTAGTTCCACTAAGCCAATAATTGTGTCCTCAAATGTGTTTAACATTTAGATGATATCTCCTGTTAGATCTCTCCCAAGAGACCTCTATATTTAGCACGTGTCTGCACTACTTATTGACTCATGAATGATTTATAAATCGTGCATCTCCGTCTAGTATTCTCACACCCTCTTATTCCTCAGATGGGCATGCATCCAGCGGGTTTAATGAGGTGCCCATTAAACCGAGTGCTATTTGAAGCCCAATAACAAAATAACACTTTGAGTGCTCCACATAGTTTTGTAAAACGATGTAAAAACGTTGTTCCGAATCTCCCCGGATAAAATAAAGACGCCGGATTATTCGGCTGAATTAATCGAGAAAATAAGCTTTACTTAGGACAATAAGTTTGAGATAAATGGTAAACCAAAAGGAAACAGTTAATTCCGGAATGGTAAAATACAGCGTCTTTCAAGTTCGATTGTTTTTCAAATTCAAATTAAACACCTATCCTGAATGAAAAACGATTTATATCTTTTATTTATTGATATACAAAAAAATTGGAATAAATTTCGAAACATTTCTTTTTATTTTACAAATTTAAATTTTGTAGGATTTTTGTTTCGTTTCAGGATACCCATATGAATTGTACAGGCCCTCATTTAGTGTAGAAACGTTTTTCGAGCACGAATCGGTACCTGCAACACATTGAACAACCAGTTTTTTCGTTGTCGATTCTATTCTGATTTTATTTAACATACGAATGTGCCCGTCTGCCCTACCCTGCATATGTATTTAGAGGTCTTGGTTTTCCTTTCTGGCGAATTTCCGATCGCTCGTTTTGAATGGTATAAGCTTGTTTTGGATTTTAGAGATCGTCTGGCAATGCCCAAGTAATTTATCAGAATTTATCTCTTTTGCCAATGCTCGATTCATCAAAAAAGCCTCGAATGGGCGTAAACGATATCAGTAGACAACTCCATGTATCCTTTTACAACTCAGTCAATTTACCAAAGACTCCCTCTATTGAGTATGATACACACTTCCGTGATCCGATAGATAATAGCAATTTGCAAATCAAACAAGTGACAATTCGCATTCTCGTATGAAAACCATATACTCATCGTACACCAAAACACCATTTTACACATAAAAAGGGTGACAATTCACTTTCATGTGATATTTTAAAGGTTATTTTAAGCCACTCAGTCTTGCGTTGCCGGGGCACATGTTGGCAACTGCACGACTGTCATCCACATGTGGGGGCGTAGTGGCCTGGGATGGGGGGGGGCTGGGATGAGGGCCAGAGAGGGTGGAGTGCCGGGGCGTGGGGGTGCAAGTACTGATCTAATGTTTCAAGCTAACGAAGACGACCGTCAAATGTCGCGCCATAATTTATGGAGTTGATGGGTATGCGTGCGTGTATGCGTGCGTGTATGCGTGCGCGCGCGCGTGTGTGTGTGCATGTGACAGGGGGAGCACATAGCCACTGTTGTCGTTCCACTTGCCTCGGTAAGCGATAAATGTCAGGAGTCCGAATGGGTTAATGGTAAGTTGGGAGGGGGGAAGGAGGGATGAAAAAATGTCACGCACCCCAATGCCACCGGAACAGCGATCCTAGGAAGCGGGTGCGATTTACAATTGATTTAACAGGTTAAATGTCAATATATGCAAAAACGTCATTGGAAAAATCTGGAAATCCGTCCTCCTGCCGATTATGTTACCATTTGACCTGGAAATTTCAATTCTTGTCGAGGAAAACGTCGTGGTTTAATTAATGCATCAATGTTTTCGGATAATAATAGTAGTAGGGGAAGAAATATTCATTTTTTTGAAGTCCGTGAATTGGTCGAATAAATAAGAAGAAAGAAAATACACTGCATAAGCTGACTAAAATTGATATTAATTTATCGATAAACATGGCTAATGCTTTAATAACAACGGAGCAAAATCAATTACATTTGAATTTAAAACAAGCTAACGGATTCCCGGAGTTAGAACTCCTCTTCGAATGTTAGGCAGGCATCTGCAGTTGACAAATCGTTGTCATCTATTGTATTGTTCTAATTATTAAGTGAGTGCATTAAATTTCGAAAAAAAGTCCAGAGTAATTGTTAGATGTTCTTGGGGTCGGCATTCTCCCGAGAGAGGATACGGAACATACGGAACTTGGACTGGTAAAATTCCGGATGACGCAACCGGTTTGCGCCACAACCATGAGTCTCCAAGTCCCTGAACAACAGATGCACACTGCTGCGGTCTTTGCCGGGAGTCGAACCCTGAACAGCGTGTGGATGCTTTCCGAACGGTATGTAAAATGTCTATCAAAATCCCTATCCATATCTCACATTACATTACATTTTCCACTACATATGTTGACGCGACGATAAGTAGTGTTTAGCTTAACATACTATTGTTATGCTGTTGCTAAGAGACCCGTCAAAATCAAAACCTCGTAAGTAAATTTTGTCTTGACCTCTCCTTTTAAACAATTTGCTCGCAGTTTTCGTCAGATCGCTCAATCAGTCAGTCTTTCTACTGATTCATCCCAAGCACGAGTGTGTGTGTGTGTGTGCGCGCGTAATCTACCGTTGCACGGTTTAACTTAATGGGGGCGGGATTCGTCTCAGTAAAATATCTAGTCCTGCCATCTCACCCAGTAACAAATGTCTCACCTAAGTGGACTGTCACTAAATCTGGGCCACTACAAATTACAGTCCCGCCACCAATAAAACCTCATTAATGCATAAATCAAGCTTCCTTTACTTTGATGGTTGCCAGTCCAACCGTGCACGTGTTTATGAAGAGCTTAGTATGCATGTCCAGGTGGCTTCTGATCATTATCGACTGAAGGACGAATTTACAAAACCATTTACAAGAGCATAGGCATTCGGGACTAAACAATTCAAGCGCATTTAAACCATTGTTAGAATTCGGAATTTAATATGAAAATATTGTCTCAATGAAGGAAGTTATTGTAACATGACAATGAATTATTCGAAATTATTTTTTAATATCCGATCGGAAGTGAATTGGTTATAGAATGGTTTTTTATCACAGATACTATGTTGTTGTAACAGTATGCTGTTTAATTAGTTTATTTATTACGTTCAAATTCGCTTTAAATTAACTGGTTCAAAAATTATCCTAGGTCAAGTTTCCCGTTTCCAATCACGTGATAATCAATAAACTATAGACAATACAAGTTGAGGCACACTATTTTAAACGCTATTTAATATTCATACAGATCATATTTCTCCATCAACATCCAACACCTCATTTGAGGAAAAAATCAGTTTTTAAATTGAAGCCGAATACAACAAAGCACATATTGACGGTCTTTGTCTTCTTCTTCTCCTAGAAATAATGAATGGTGGTCGTTGCCACAATTTACCCCTCAAATGGGGGCTGGATCCCTTGATTCAGAAAAGGCCACGATGGGGGGAAGAAGAGGCTGGGGGCGGTCAGCGAGGGGGGCGCAAGGAGGACAAGACGCCGAAGGTCGGGCGGCAGAAGAGTCGCCAGGGTTCTGGACGCCTGTGCGTACCACTGGGAGAGGGGAATCGACCGGAAGTCGGGGATGGCCGGGAAGACCCTATCAGAGGCCATCTTCTGGCCTAGAAGCGCCTCGGCAGAGAAGGCCATGGAGGCGCGGGAGATAGGGGACGAGGCAGACGAGGAGGAGGTGTCCGCTGGTTTGGTTGGGAGTTCAACTGCCGCACAACTCCAGCTGGACGAGTGGTGGTTGAGGGAAACTGGCGGCGATTCTGAGAAGTCTTGCTCTTTGGAGGAATCTGCAATTAGTTCATTATCGCTGGTCTCCTCTGGTAGAAAAATACGTCTATAAAGGGATTACATGTAGGATACTTAGAGTATTGCGTGTTTTGTAAAGGATTCTAAGGTATTGTGTCTCCAAATATATCCAAATCTGAACAAATATCTCGTACTAGAAGATAACCGCGGCTTCATTGGGGATTGGTATGAAGATTTTCTAGAAAACGTGAACAAATGGCGTCCCCAGTAACACCTGTGGTGAAAATCGAACCCAGCAAGAGAGTGAGAATGTTTAAGGTTATACCGCAAGTCCACCTTAGTGTATGTCCGTCTTGGCGTGAATTCAGTTTTTATTAAGTAGATATTGCCTTTATTTAAATAAATATTTAAAAAAACGTTAATTTTATTCAAAAGATGCCGATTATTGTTTCATTGATATCTAATAGATTAATTGAACTGTTGCCTTACACTTTCGTAGTAACTAAATATAGTTGTATTGACGTACGTCAATCTTTTTAGCGGTAGTGCATGATAATATTAAGCAATCATAAAGGTCACTCTTTTTTAACACCTTGTTTATTGGTCATGGATCACATGAAATCCACAGATTAGTGTTGCTGGTTTGTCCAATTGTCAACATATAGCTTGGATTTCAAACGCATACGCCGGAATTCCTCGGTCACTCTTTGAATACGAAAAATCACACTTATACAGTATTTCTTAACAACAGAACTCTCGTATATAAAATAAACATAAGGTCAAATTCATGTTTATGCTCTCAGGTAACATTATTCCCTTCGTATGGAACACGATTTCTTAATTTACTTAATTAATAGCATCCTTGTTGTGGCAGACATTCCGTAAGTACTTATATTCACCGACATTTTTTAATCACCAAGAAAAACGTTAATTACCAAGACATGTCAAGTGAATAATGAATTATAATGGGGCAGCTTGAAACCCATTTGGTGATTATCATCATTATGAAAACAGGTATGCTCGTGTGCTAGTGGGGTCGCCATGGCAACTATAGTCAGAATCAAGACTTACTGGTTTTTGGAAGCTGCAGCGCGATCTCTCTGACGTCTATTTTTGAACCAATTCCCAACTTGTGTTGGTGTTAGTCCGGTTGCATTCGCGAGCTCTCTTTTTTTGATCGGACCTGGGTAAGGGTCCTGCAGATACCACTCTCGCAGAAGACTCCGTGTTCGTTCTTTGAAGCAGTGCGTTTTTTGTTCGCCATCCCAGATGGTTCTTGGCATCGGGAACTTTTTCCGCACACGGTACTTGTCCACGGGACCCAGTGTTCGACCACGCAGTCGCTCAGCCTCCTGATAATGGGCCTCTAGCCACAAAGCCTGCATTTTGGAGTAGCTCGATTTGGAAAACGAGTTTCTTTCAAGGATTGAGTAGAGTTCGGTAAAGTTGCGAGTGTGGAAAGCTATCAGGGCACGCGAACGTAAGATAACTTCTTCGCGGTTCAGAAACTCCCAGAGATCACTTCGTTTGGGCAAGCTCCACATATATTGACACAACTGCTCGATATTCCCCGACGTCTCGAGGTTCTGGCATACTTTAATAATTTCATGAGGTGCGTGGCAGTCTTCGTTGCTGATTGCAGCCCGTGCGGCAACAAAGGCAGTTAAAAAACCTTCGGGTGGCTGAGGTGAATTGTTTTTATGCTCCCTGTTAGATGTATCTAGTAAACTGAGAGCTGAAAATGTTGCATGTCTTCCTTTAGTTGTCTCGGTCATTTCAGGATATCGCTACAACTTCGAAAATGACATTAGGATGATATTAAGTCATTGATGGGATAATGGCCAATGACTAGCGTGCGCTGAATTAGGGAGGTCCCCAACCGCCCGTGAGGTCGGATAATGCCACGGGATGATTGGGCATTATCCCCCTATCAGAGATGTGCGCGCAGGCGCACGCGCATAGATGCCGCGCACATTAACCGGTGTAACCGCGTCCGGTTGACCGAAAAGGAATTCTCTTCCATTAAATACAAAAAGTTAGAACACTTTGATATTCTGCAGGCTAAAAAGTGGAAGATGTTTTCGGTTTAATTTTTCATGAATAGTGTATGTCAGTGGATAAAATCGTTCTGTCCAGGTTTTAGTCGGCCATTCGTGATGAAACATCGGGAGTGCACAGTGTATGACCGATGGCGATTTATTTTAGTTTATTTGAGTCAATTGCGGACACTTTCGTTCACTTCTGCGCCTCGATTCTCGAGTTGTCGTTGACCCTCCGATCATTTGAATTCTAGTTTGCCTGAATCCAAATCTCTTCAACCTATCCGAAGGCTATATCGTTAAATAGACCCAATAACGGCTGAACATTGTGTTTCCCCATTCATCCCGATTTTCGATCTCATCAGATGAAGTGAAGCAGAAAGGCAATATATTTACTTTATATAGGTAAACATTGCCTACACTTTCAGCTTTAAAATAAACAGTAGAACAGATACAAAGGCGCTCTATCATCAGCTGATGCCTTCAATAATGCCTTGGCCGTTTATTACTTTTGAATAGGTAAACAAAATGTAAAAAGCCACATGAAATCTACGAGCATATCATTCTCGGGTTGTCTGAGGCTGCAACGCAAATAAAAACCTATGAATTATATAGTTTGGTAAATGCAGATACGGGATGGATGAAAAAGGAGACCATTTAAGGTTTTTTGCATAATAGTGCGCGGGTAGGAAATTGGAACTTTTTGAACCTTGTATTTAGGGTGTAACATTTCTATATTGAAGAATAATAATGATAATAATTGTAGCGGCTTTATTGAGGTCACGAGTACCAAAACATTCAGCATAAAAAGGCAGTATAACAAGTAATAGATATGGAAATTGTCTTTTAGTTCTTGCTTCACCTGCTCTGGTGAAACTAAAAATCGGGACAAATAATGAATGACCGAATTGCGATATGCAGCCGTTCTTGTGGGCATTGAACGGTTTTGCGTACGCATTTGTCGAAGAGATTTAAACTGAGATAAACTTGAATAGAGGAGATGGGAGGTGTCTCTTAAAATACGAGCAGAGATTAGTGAACTACTATTGAAGTGGCGTTGAACGATGATTTCTTGAATGGAGAGAATATACAGACCACTAGAAAACGAGATTATTTAAAAAAACCCTATGAAGGGTTTAAGGCCGGGGAAAATTACTGGGGAACAATATAGAATAAGGGGATGTACAAAGGTTTTTTATGGCTAGAGCTTAAACTAAGTCCTATGAACCGGCAAACTAGGAAGCAAAGGCGACGGCATTTACCAAAGACGGCATCCACATGATCACTCCGTGATAACCGACTGTTTAAAATAACGCCGAGGAATTTCGATTTTGAGCTCGAAGTGAATTATGGAGTGAAGGGATTTCAGGAGTGTCAACAGCGGCTGTCAGGGAAAATGTAATAGAGATGCATTTTAATGCATTACGCAGAAGACCATTCTGCATGGCATTAAGTCAGGTAATCCGAATATTTTATAAGTATCACGTCGTTAGAGAACCGAAGGCTAGACGTGTAATAGTTGAAAAGGAAGGTAGATAGCACTGCGCCTTGTAGAACACCGCAATTATTTGCCAAGGAGGTGGAGACTTCATTTTCGACTCTTACATGTTGACGTCGGTTAGAAAAATAGTTTTGAAGCCAATTAATCAACCATCCTTCAACGCCATCTTCACATAGTTGCGAAAGAATGCGGGAGCGTGAGAAAGTGTTGAAAGCTGAAGAGTAGTCCAAGAAAACTCCCTTGACGGCGTTCGCTCCGGCATCAAGTGAAGAGTAGAGGGTGTGCGAAAACGTATCAATGGCGTCCAGAGTGCTTGTGTTTGATTTATGAGCAAACTGAAACGGGTCATCGCAGTTTTGAGCGCGTCATCCAATTTAGAGAGGAGGTGCTTCTCAATCACTTTAAACCAGACAGATGAGTTGGCCATAGGTCTATACTTCACAGGTCCGACGGAACCATTGGCCGATTTCGGAATAGGGGTTATAGAGACATCTCTCCTAACGAATAATTGACGAGCTTGGTAACAATCGGAGTCATTGTGACCCCAATACAGCAATGGTATTACAGCAGCATTATTTACTTGACATAAGTGGTCTATTTAAACAAACCTTGAAATGCTGCAAAAGTTTGAATGAACAAAACTCCAATGTTTGTTTCTGAGTAACCCCAGAGAACCAATTATAACACAATCGTAGCCTTCGCAATGTTATTAAGGTTAAAAAAGGAGTTTGCTACCAATTTAGCATTACAATTGTTTTTGCAGTTTAAGTTTCATTTGTTTTATGAGTTTTGCTACTTTTTAATGAATAATCGAGATAAATTGCGCGAAACCTTAAATAAGGGATTACATAAGGGAAGGTTAAACAGTATTTCACAATAATATCGTTAAATTATCAATATTTGAATTTATCGTGTTCATATTGTTGAAAAGTAATACGCAACCGACCGATTTCCAATATATGCCCATCAAAACCTCCTGTTCGGTAAGCATATCCCACAACTTATACAGAAAACCATCACCTCTATACACGCATGCATGTTTTATATACAATTTCCAAGATGTATTTAACATGTTTATTTAATTCGAGATAAGAATTGGCTATGCTGAATTTGTCAATATCATTCAAAACCCAATATTATAATTGTATCAACTTATGCAATAGAAAATATCATGTTAAAAAGAAATTAGCGAAGAGACAACATAATATTTAAAGGCGACAGTGGGCTTGATAAAGGTCGAATTCAAAGTTCGAAGTCGCATGTGTATATTCATCGCAAATGTCAAGTCCCATGCCCAACACACGGACATGCTTGATGCAACAGGCATTCGAAGAAATGCTCGACAAATATTCCATCAAACTTTATCATTGCGTCTCTAGATTCCTTTATTAACAGAAATTCGTTTTTCTTTTTAAAAGGATTTGGAGGGCGAGAACTAGTGAGGATTCTGGAGAGGTGACTGGTAAGAATCCGAGAATTAAAATACCTCCAGTCACAGGTGAATGTCAACGTCTTCACACAAACTGTTACTATTTCATTCCAAGGTAGTGTGTGCACTGCATTCTATTATTATATACAAATAAACACCAATAATAAAACCCGGGAACGTTTAGTTTTTCGTGGAAATTTGTAGCATCTACATTGTCATGCCACCGTTCGTGTACCTGGCGTGAGTAAAATCAGAAAGTAATTATACCAATTTTTCCGTTAATTCCTAATGGTATGTTCCTTTCGAATATTTGGGCTCCAATATCCTGTCGAACCGCCCCAAGATAAACCTCGCGACAAATATTCGGGTCACCGCGCCACAAAACGTCTCATCCTAACACACAGTTAAGCAAGTGGTCATTTCGAGTGAAAGATACTTCTTATTTTTTGGCGCGGCTCCTGCTTTATAAAGGGGTCAGCTTCATGGACGTCGCAGATTGACTGCTTATCAGCGCACCCGCAGATGACTGAATGATCGATGGTGCATCAGAAATATCAAAATGAAATCGAAATATTCCACCGCGTGCAAGCGTGGGCATTTGCAATATATCATTGATCGTTCAACATTCGTTGATCTTTTTCTATAAATATATATCAATGAACAGACGATGCGTTTCCATTCAAAAGGATGCTTAATTTGTATTCGAAAAAGAAACTCGAAATCGAATCGGATCGCAAGAACGGTCAACCATAAGAGCGCGGTGTTGCTAATTGCAGGTTAGTCCGTCTTGCCCCGGGTCGTCCTAGCGCCACTTGGAGGGAGCCAGATGGCGTTTTTTGGCGGTGGGCAGACTCTTAAACAGCGACTAATGATGCTCAAATACTAGTAGCTGAGGAAATTATGGGCTTTGTTTAACACTGGGCTCAGGGATGCAGTCATTCGGAAATGCGCACCCCACTGTCTCCACCTTGAAGAGAAGAATGAAAAAGGCATAATTAAATCGTTTTTATGAATACATTCCCAATAAATGGGAATAACTTGAGAAGCAATGGAGACAAGCAAATGGAGACAGCAAATGAACAAGCAATGTAGACATTAATTGGATAATATGACTAACATCACAGCGCATACATATTGATTGTACGACTTTTGGCAAATTTATTCATAACAATAATTGTAGGAGCAGGAATTTCACCATAAAAGTTACAAGTGCGAACAGTTGGGACTAGTTAAAATCACGGGGAAACGGTATGAATTTGGTGAAATTATACGGGCATCAGGTTAACATATTCGGATTGAGTTCACCGCAAATCGCCCGAAAGGGCGATATAAGAAACGCGAACAGAGGGCATCCACATGACCACTCCAACACAACCAACTGTTTAAAAGCGGCAGTGCTTAAACATCTGTCGTCAAGAAAAACGTAATGCGCATGTTGATGCGTTAAACAAAAGGTTTTTCTATGAACACTATCCGACTGCCTCGGTGATGGACTGCCATGGTCGTTGAAAATGCTTATTTCTCTTGTAACCTTGGCATACACTCCGAGGATTTGATGAGTGCCGCAACATTACGTGATTGTCGTATCGACGTGTAATATGCGCCGGTAACAAATTTATTTCGAAGATTCAAGGACAGATTGTGGTGTTTTCAAATAAATATCCAGCAATAAATTGTTTTAACCTCAGCTTCTTTCTAGGAATGCGCGGAACGAATAGATAGGAAAAATCCGGATTTCACCGTCTATCCAAGCATTGTTCATTTTAATTTTTTTATTAAGGCTACATGCGTCCCAAATGTCAGTTATGACAAAGAAAAAACGGGAGGGCAGACAAGTGTCAGTATTATTACAAAGTTAGGTTATAGCTGTAAGTTTCAGTATTCTCAAATTTCTGTGCGATCGACTATGGGAAGTGTTAAACTGCATTTAGATATTTCCATCCTATTGCTATAACGAATTGGATTCCATTTTCCGGAGAATTCCTCCTACATTTCCGGACTTGCTTGTTGAGTTCCTATTACTGATTGGTTAAGCGAAAAGGGAAGGGGGTTAGTTGATACCGTATTGATTCAGAAGCTGTAAGTGCACGATCGCATGTAAATAGTGACCGTGCATCCTACCCAGAGCTGCGCGCCCAGACGACAGGTTGGTGTCTGATCGGTTAATACGAAATAAACAGTTTGGACTTCGACAATGTCCGGAACTGTTCAATCGAAAGACACGGATGTAAATTTGACCCCCTGGACACTTATTCCATTTGTGTTTAAAGCTTCATTCGACACATTTCATCAACTGGGACATTTCACGCAGCCGTCTCATCCTCTCGATGCCGAATGAAACGAGGCCAATCGTATTTACGGCTGTTTTGTTGTTCTTTTCTCGAAATTTCCACTGAAGCAGGCTCAACATGATCAGTGAATATCGAAACATGGGATTGAAGATGCTTATTCGAATCGAACTTTAAATGCCCAATAACGGACGGGAGACGCGAAGGAATTAACCTCATTATACCAAGGATAATGATTAATGAAGCAGTAATTGAGAATGACACCGTTTCTTCTTATGCGCTAGGTTGTTCAAGCGATCCTCCCCTGCAAACCGATTTGAAATTAAATTAGCATAATGGAAATCAAAGGGAATTAGAATTTATGGATTGGCTTTTATCTTATTCGTTTTACATTCTTAAATTAGTTCAGAAATTATATTGTCTCAATTCAATTATGATGATCAGGTACTGTGTTCTACCGAAGCTATGAGTCATCGTGAAGGTTTTTTTATTTTTTATTGCGGGGTCTAAAATGGACAAAAAGGATAATATGAGTGTTCCCACTAAATAAAAGAAAAATAAATTGTGCCGAATATTTGAGTCAATATATGGGTAAGAATATTTTAGAAATCTCCAACCAAAGCGTTTAAAAAAAATTTAAGAAAATAAAGTTCGGTTCATGCCAAATTGGACTTTTTCCAACAAACAAATTCGATTTTGAATTTAAATTGTTCAATCATGAGCCTATGTTACATTGATTAAGCAAAGAACAGCTGGTGAAATGGGTTGTTTGAGGCGCGAAGACATCTCCATTTTTTTGCTCATCCTAATTAACGCATGCGATTGTTATGAGAACAAAAATTTCGTATATAAGTACTTTTCAAACAAAATGCCATCGGGATACATTTGCCCGAAACAGGAGGTTCCTCTTACGCGATTAGACGTCCCAGGCTTTCATTGTATTATTGGGGACTCAAGAGAAGATGTTTTCATAATCGGTATGTTTTTTTAAATAACGATAAAAATACAATTTCGCAACAGATCCAGACAAATTCAAGCTAAACTGGTATCCAAAAAAGGAAGCTTATTCGGTACTGGGAGGGTCAATTACGTTTGTGCTTGAATTGAACGAAAAACAGCATCAAGGCATCTGGATTAAAATAATTTATGCCAAGGACTACTTCGACCCACGTCCAAAAATTTCCGGATCCAACATTTCCTGGCGCAGAGGTATAGGAGGTCGTTTCAAGTTCTACATTATTTCGCCATTCAAGGTTATCGGATTTACTCTAAAAAGCAAGTCTTATTGCGTGCAATTAATAGTGCGCTTTTTTTATGATTCTTAGATCGGCCACCACAGCTCTTTTTATTATTTTAAATCGACGTAGCAAACCAGCAAATAAATGTATTGAGAACAGGTAGGATAGATATTTAAATTTGTACCACTTTTAATTCGCTTTAAGCTTTCTACTTAACTCTATTCAGTAGTGTAGTTTTATTATACATTTAGTAACGAAGGAGGTCGACTGGAAACCTGACAGTGAAATTAATATTGATTCACCGTCCAACGGTGCCGGAACTTCTTTCTGGAATAATTTTGGAAAGATGCTCGACGTCATAAATTGCAAGCTTCAAAGAAACCGAGTGACCGTTGTTAGAAATCTCCTGTTGTACCACATTTCAGGAATGGAAGAGACGGAGATTTTACAATGTCGTATTAATCTTTCCCCATTTACAACAGTGACATGGACCACCGATTTAATAATCAAAAGTAATTGATTTTCCAGTTATTTGTTGGAATATGTTAAATAGATTTCAGCATTTGCGTGCGTAATTGCCAATGCGTACTGACGAGTTTCCCAAAACCATAACATCTGGACTACTCCTTATAGAAATGTCGTTGGTTGGCTACTTTCCACCAATAGATCGTCTCTACATTGCGGCCACCTCTAAATTCCCAATAACCTTTGATGTTGTCTTGGACCCTGTTCGATGTGGAACTAATGGAACCTCGTTTATCGTTGAGAATCATCCGTTTCTAAATGGGATTCCTGGACGTTACAATATTACGTGCCCTTTATCCGAGCCAATTGGATATGATCCTCTCATATTTGGTATGCTCTTGGGAATTACACAAGATTCCGAACGAAAGATGACAGTCAATTGTCCATAGCTCGGCGGTATTATTAAGCATTTTTTGCTAAGTTGCGACAATGATCTACCTAAAATCGGAAACAAAAACATATCATTTGATTTTTGATGAAAGTAAACAAAATTAGTGAACGGTTTTTCATGGGATTAATCCATAGCATATAATTATCCAGAATATAATTATTTAGAAAAACATGTGAGGACTAACCAAATTTAATTAACCTAGTACATAGGATACCTTAGACCTAGCATATTATACTAAACTAAATGATTATGCTACCCATTGACGATAGCAGAGGGAGAACACTCCCCGTAATGACCTTTCCGATAAACACAGAGCGGGGCTTCAATAAGTTGTCTCGGATTATTTCGTTTTATGAATTTAACCTCATTATTTTAAATCGTATTTTATACATTGTACCTTTTCAGCGACTGATACATTCGACCTAAAATGGAAATCCCTACAATCTCCATATGTGGTTGGTCTTGGCGATTCAAACTTAGCAATGAATGACATAAGCACATACAAGTGCTGGTGGGTATCTTTAAAGACATCAGAAGAAATACGCTTGGATAAACCATTCACAGCTGGGAAGGAAGACTTTGCGATTCAATGTGTTGCCTTTGGAGGCAGAGTTTCCCTGCACGGAAGATTATTTCACCCAAAATATTGTGAGTTTTACCGATCTTCTGGAATGGATTGAATAAAATCTATGCTTCCATTTTACTGTTGCTGATAATATCAACAAATTCAAGTTAATTATGTAGCCCTATTTATGTCATTAATTAACGAAAATGATAACAGTTAGTCGAACTCTTTGGAGCCCGATGTTTTGCTGCCTTTGTCAGAGTATTAAGAGTCACCCGTGAACCTATTTGCGAGTGTCAGTTAGTTCTTAATCAATGCATGTTACACCAAATAAGTAACTTTGGTAAATAAACTTTTGGGAGAAAATTTTCTTGATTGTTTATTCACACATTAATTGAATTCACGACATAAGCGACAATTTACCAGACGTAACGTGTCCCATTAAGCGAGTCCGGATAATTGACCCTAGGTTGTGATGCGCCCTGATCATGTCAGAAGCAATTTTAATTAAATACCGATGCTGTGAAAGTTATATAACGTGCTTAACGTACTTTTTAGTATCAGAACGCATCATCATAACATTGTTCAACAGCCGCACATACTACCTGATAGGTGAACACATTGAGGACATTTTGGTGCAAGCATGGGAGGGAATTACGGAAATTTCTTCAAAATCCATCCGGTGTAATGGACAAATACCATTCGACTCACCCTACATACGAATCAGCAATCACAAAATCGAGGGGGAATTCACAATGAAGTGCAATGCTATTCACATGGGAACAGAAGGACGTCTACATGAATTTCGGTTATATTTTATGGGTTAGTTGGTAATTTGGAGTCTACCGGAAAGAGGATGAATATTTTTTCCATCAAACCTTTTTTCCAAGTATAAAAAGGATAGCTTTTGACATGTTGCCGGAAATTTATATTATTGTAAATTAAAACTATTGATTTTGTCGTTTTATTAGCATTAAAAATCTAATTCAGTATATTGTAATCAATAAAACATATATATATCCTATTTTGTCGGCTAATTGAGTAAATAATGACCTTTTTAGGTTTTCGGATGAGCTCAGTTAACTAGGAACCCAAATAACCCCCCGTATGACAGAATTAAGTACGCCGAAGATCGTCAACGCTAACTGATTACAGGAACTGTAGACCTTACGAAGTGTCGGGCAGTGGTTTCTTTCCTGCGGCATGCAATCCCGGCTAATACAGGGTTCATCGTCATTGGCTTTCATAATTCCTTTCAACCCAGGTTGTAGTTGACCTTAGTTATATATTTAGCCCACTTACGACGGTCATTTATGAGTTTACCAATTTGGTCTCATGTGTAAATTGCCTATTTAATGAAACACCAAGAATCTGGTTCAAATTGTCTGTGATTAGGTTCGGTCATGGGTTGTGAACTTTATGAGCCTTTAAAATAATATTTTCCGAAATAAAATCGCCCTAAATCTTACCTTTTTGAGACTGATGTCTATTTTAATTACGAATGTAGTCTGTCTAACGTATATTTTTGTCTACAGCGCAACCCTACTTCGGTTTGCAAGAAATAAAGGTGGGAAACCTCTTTATAGCCTTCACATCATACGAAAAACATTCCGATGCCCACTTTTCGACCTACCGCCCATCTCAGCTTTCCCCCCAAATCTGTTCTGTCCAATGTATAAACATCGATAAGAGCAAGCCTTCGTTCATCAATTTGGTCGAACTAAACACACTACGAGACGAGTTTGAGGTCTTCGATTGTTTCTGCAATCGCACCTACACCCTTCTGGAATCCATGCGCAAGGTGTCTTTTCTGTTTCCGTTGAAGAGAGGCGTGCTGGTGAAATCGGAGAAGGAGGATTCCACTCGGACCTGTCTTTCTGAACTTCGAAATGAAATTAGCGTGGACAGGACAGATGAGACGAAATCACTGCCAATTCCTATTGTGAAGTATCAGAAGGCAACCGGGGATTGTCCCGACTTGGCATGTACTCTCATGAGTCAGGCACTGCTGGCTAATACCATCATCAAGTGGACCAACAAGTCCATGGCGGTCGAAATGGCTTTGATTAGGTCCTACAATGAGAAAGTCTCGATTATCGATTGCTACGGATATGCAGTGCAAGTGTACAATTACCGTAAGTTGACTGCATGGCACTAAATCCCAAATTCCTAAGTCGTCTAGGCAAGATTGAAATGACTAAGTTGAACCGATTATGAGAACGACCCTACATGTTGTAGACACATTGAGACCTCCGCCAACAGTTCATCCCCCAGAAACGTCTGTCATACCCGAACTTCTCTATGAACTCTTGGTGATGCTTCCTGATACCAATAAACACAATACCCTTGCCTATCGGTGCCAGTTTCCGGAGATCATCAATCCCTTTATGCAACATGGTCATGCGGTTATGCGGAGTTACTACACGGAACCTTTCGTCTCAAAACTTTACTGTAAACCAACGCGATACGAAGAGGCTGTGATAATCGAAACAGACTTTAATATTATCCGTGAGCATTTTGTTGTAATCAGCCATCTCTACTGTGGTCTGTAGTTTTTTTCATGCATGGCTTCTTGAGTTTTAATTCATCCACGAAATGCGCCAACTATTTTATGAAATAATCTTTTCGCGAATTTAGGTCCAAAATAACTTATCTCTGATGATGGAAATGCGGCAAAAGGTGCTTATGGGACTAATTGTCTTAAATAAAACGACCCCCAAAGACATCCTTTAGGGTTAATGCTAGAAAGTCCCTAAGTTAAACTTTAATGTCACTCCACCAAAAGTAAGAGCCTTAGAGGAAGCTGGGTTGTGGAAACCAGCTGCATTATCCGGAGGTCCATGTGTGGCTGCAAATATATTTCCAAGAATCCTCATAGCAACACTTCATGGAGAGGGTAACAGGAGGTAACAGGAGAAAAATCCAAGAACCGGCGTAAAATGAGATTAAATAAATTTCAAACGTTGGGTAGGTTCACTGCTGCGCGACAGATCGTCAATGTTGGATAATAAATAGACGAATTTGGTGATGCAGCTAGGTCTAATAGACTCACCAAAACTACTTGCTTTATGTAAATGTCTTGAAATTCTTCTTATAAAATGTTTGTACTAAATTTTCAATAATCACCGTTGCTGCTAAATTGTTTTAAAAGATCCTCTTTAGTTGTAATAACAGCAGCTACACAAATATCCAATAACCATAATAATAAATAATATATTAAAGTATCTTTAAGTGATATTAAAAAATTGAGAAACATAATTGCGATTGAAAACGGTTAATCACGGGATAGATCTTCTTTAAAGCGCAACATAGATCATTTTGAGATGCGCAACAGAATTTGCGGTTTCTTTTTCCGCAGCTTAGGTTGTGTTTGTCTTGATTGAACGTTTCAGAACTTTATTCCTGTAAGTAAATATCTCTCTCCCCTTGTAGCCCTCAAGTCTCTCACAACGACAATATCGCCCATTATGGGCAACACATGGCGCGTGGTCGAGACAGAATTCACGTGCACCACAAACGAGCCCAAACTTCTCAGCCATTATGGAACCCTCACAATGGCAATTTTCATAACTCAGGTAATTCACGCAAAATCGGAGACAAACGCAATTCGCTTGCCATTCGGTGCAGGCGGGGGACTTCCACAAACCTACTCCGTCCGCTGTTACATCAATGCCGATGGGTTCTGGGGTGAACTAAAAAGGATGGAGTTTCTGTCATACGGTAAGATTATAATATTATTGTCTTCATCATCAACGTTATGCCTTTGTAGGATTAAATCAAGAAAACAATCTTGATTATACTTTGGCTTGCGTTCTCTTTCATTATCCTCATTAGACGCGTATGTCATAAAAAGGTTTAGTGGTTTAAAGTATCGACCCACTTGGAATCACGACATTGGCGAGCATGCAAGGATCCGAACCTGGAATCTTCTACCAGCCAGATCTTGGCTCCAATTGGCCAATAATTAACCAATTACGTTTATTCATCAGCACCCACCCAAATTCCCTGGGCTTAAAATAGCATCTGTTTACAAGCCAATTAAATTGCATATTTTTCTTATCCATTTGCATTCTAAATTATATAATTTTGTTTTACAGCACAATCGTTGCAAAATAATTGTTGTGCAAATACCCCTTACATTAAATGGTGTCGATTAATGGTATACAAAGCTAGGTTGATATCGGAAAACAGGGTTATTCAATTATAAAATTATAAAAATCTCAATTATTTTAACAATAATAATAATAACAACGACCTAAGACGTTTCCTTGTCATTTCTGTGCTTAGAGGCCTTTGTGCCAAGTCTGGAATTGCTTTCTGTTGATTCAAACGTCTACGTTGTTGGAGGAACCCCCGCTATCAACTCACGTGTCGACTTTGAAGAAAAAGTAGTACGTGAAAACCCCGCCTTCACCGTTGCTGAAACGGTTGACGACGAAAAAATTACGACAAAGGTACACTATGATGGAAAGCTGATCAACACGAGGAAATGGGACGTAAAAGTTACCGGTAATTATACGAATTAATAAACTGTGATCGTTGCTAGTTTATCAGAATTATGTATGGCCACGTTATTCGAACTCTGTTTAAACAATCGATGTAGCGTCTTACACAATTGTCAGTTGCATCTAAACCATCTCCTAACATTCAAACCACAATTTGGGGAAATTAAGAATCGATTATCATTATTTATGTAATTCGGGATTTGGAAATAATTAAGACATATATTATTTGCTTGCCATTAGATTAACAATTGCGATGTTTTTCCAACAGATGTGAGCAAATTACAATTGGGCTTCAGGCCTGAAAATGTAAATATCGCGCTAAACACAAGTGAGGATTCTCACATCATAGAGTGTTTCACCAAGAACATGTCACATGACACAGCTTCGCTCAGTCAAACGGCATGGCAGTTGAGCGATATTAGTATGACCGATCATCCGCCAATATGCCTTGGACAACAAGCAATCATCAATGCCAGTGTCAGTGAAGGAACCTTCTGCTTGAGTTGCTCAATCCCCGTATTGCGAGATGCATCACCTTACCTTCGGGAATGTTTTACTGTAATCCGTACGTGTGCAGCCTATCCTACTGCTGATTTAACATGAATTATTTGCATTATCTATGATTGTTAGGAGTTTCAAGATTCGTGAGTTCAATATTAATTTTAAATCTCCAAAGCACTAAAGCCATTCGAAAGTTGGCCTGTAATGAAGTCTAAATTCAATGGGATTAAGTTTGTGCATGTGTCAATTTCTTGTGGAGATCAATTCGGAATTTTAGAATCGTGGCAATTTCTTCGAATACCTATCCACCCCATGCGACGTCTTGAGACGTGTGATTTCAGTATATTAATCCCGAAGCCAAAAGCAAAGGACACATCTTTCGCTTCACCCATTCTATGTCGAGCAGCGTGTTTCCGACTAGATATTATTTTAAACCTCGCAATTCGGTTCGAAACGGCATAAACGTGCTACGTTTCTTGTTTGTCTTGAAGATTTTCATCGAGTGGGAATTCAACTGACTCCAGTGGAAAGCGGTGGGATCTACGTGAAGGGTCAGGAGTCCTGGATAGATTGCCGAATCACTGCCGATCCCGAATACATTGAGAGGGTTAAATCGAAGATTGCATGCTCAGTCCTCCCACTTGACAGCTACCTCGAGGTCGACCAAACGAAGAGAATCCGACTTTCGCCTCAGGTTCCACCAGGACCGTTCCGTGTGCGAGCTTCCATGTCAATTGGCAGTTCAGAAGTCAGCAGCATCGAACAGCTGGGCTGGGTTATTGGTAACGTCCTATGAGTCTGATTACAGACAGATATTTAATATCGTGTTTCTAAAGACTCTCTGTATGCCTCCGAAATGGTAAATTTTGATTCCGGAAGTGTTAATAATAATAATTGTAAGCGCTTTATTAAGGTCACGCGATTCCAACCTTTCAGAAGACTTTCCATAAAGATTAAGAGATCAAAAACATACAGGAGGCGGTGCTTCTTATAGAGTTTCCAGGTCACTCTGGGACACTGAGAGGGTTGACTCCAAGTTTCCTAATGTCTATAGAATGTAGAAGTAATATAGGGTTTTTTTGTTGGTTTCCTTGCATTTTTCCATCAATCAGCTTCTTAATACAACCACCACCATGTAGTCTTCAAAATCGATTTTCTTGTTATCCGTTCAAGAGGTCCAAACACTCCGTATTTTGGTTGCTTTTTGGACATTGAAAAAACCTTTGCGTCACCAGTCGTGTGTAAAACCCAATAGATAATCTATTTTTTGGATAAAACTGAGGAAATGTGAGGGTATTTGTCTGAATTAGTCTCAAATAAATCGAAGTCCCTAGACGAGGATTGATATTTTCATCCGTTTTGTGCGTTCATCTACTACTAACCGATGAAATGGCCTCGGGGCTGTCGCAATAAATGTAGTTTGCATGAATAATCTCGACGAGGTGGCCAAATTAGCGACCATCTCTTACGCCAGGCTCTCTCGCCGTCACCTTGCCCAGTTGGCCCGGCCGGAGTCGGACAACAATTAAGGACCATGCAGTACCCGGTTTTGCAATCCGTCATAGGAGTGCGTCGCGGCAGCTAGAACCGGACCACAATCGTCTCCGGCATAACCCCCGAGCGTCGTGCTTTGGTAGCCACTATTCAATGTATTAACAAAGAGATAGTTTATCCTCTGGCGCACCAAAGAAGAAGAAGGACGGTGATTCTAGGATTTCCGCAACTCAAGGCGTCCCACATTCGTCATTAGGGCTTTGGTCTTTGAGCAGACCTCCTC
Organism: Proteocephalus fallax; assembly: GCA_028672205.1. Lineage (NCBI taxonomy): Eukaryota > Metazoa > Platyhelminthes > Cestoda > Proteocephalidea > Proteocephalidae > Proteocephalus > Proteocephalus fallax. The sequence continues at coordinate 954,239 of JAPUBX010004022.1, read as the reverse complement.
CTTCAACCCAATCGGCTCCGATCTGCCTACACATAGTGGATCGAACTGGTTACAGGCATCTCGTTTATCCCTCCAGCAACACGGTTTAAGATGCTGGAGAAGTATGCAGGCAGCTACTCAGATTAGAGTGACAGGTGGAGACTCAGAATGGGAAATAATCGTAGCAGTAGCACGAACTACCGCATTTATCGCGCATGTATTTACTAATATAGCTCAATCAATAATATCCCCTTCTCTTCAGATCAAAGTGAATTAATCCTCACGTTTCCCAATCAGGAGGCATGTTATGCCGAATCATGGAAAGGGAATATGACCTGCTCTCTTGGGAACGAGAACCTGACGGACTACCGTAGGGCCGATTTTCGGTGGATTTACACAGACACTGGGCAAATTGTACCCCATTCAGCATATAACGTCCTATACATCTCCAGCGTTGCAGAAATAAACCGACAGTACACCTGCGAGTTTCCGATTAAGAACCTTGCAAGGAAATTGGAAATATGTGTCCTGGGTAAGAGCGTGTTCGCCTTTACCCTAGTTGGCGCCAAGCATTCAAGTGAAATAAAACAGTTTGGATTCACTTATTTTAGATTTGGATAAATTAGTTTTCTCCACGAATGCTACGCTCATCTACGACATTTACGAAAAAGGTCATCGGATTGATTGTATTGTGTCGCCCGCTGAAGTAATGCTCATCCCTTATTTTGAATATGGATGGTATGATCCCTCTAAGAAGGAATATCACGATTGGATAGCCGTTGATAATTACGAAGAGGGTTCCCACACCGGCAAATGCAGTTCTCCGCAATCAGCGGCGAAGCCTTTTGCGTATACCTTTTATGTAATAAGTACGTCGTTTTTGCACAGGCAATTTAGCCCTGAACCAATGTCCCGAAATTTTTATTGGTAAAAGTGGAATGCTCGTGTGCGTTTGAGATGAGTTCTTTATTTTCCTAGGAAATGCGTCGACGCACCTCCAGTTTTCACCCGCACCCCAGCTGAGGTATAAACGATCAGGCACGTTACCAAAATGCCTTTGGTCCTACGATTGGATGAACAAGGAGGCTGGATTGACCCCCGTTCTCACTCGGATTGGTCAAACCAGGCTGTCCTTTTTCGACGGAGTTATGTCCTGTGAATCCAAAATTCCTGGTCTCCAACGCAAGATCGAAGCAGAATTCAGAATTGTTGGTGAGATTAGTAGCGTTACAGTTTGCGTGGATTTGCAGCATGGCTTTTGCCCAATTGAACAATCTATTTTAGGACTAACTTACGTTGCCATGAAAATTGTACCCGATGTGTCAAAGCAACTGTTCGTGCTTGGGAAACCGGAATTTTACAAGTGCTCAATGTTCCCAGATTCCGCGGCAAATGTCATCAGGCCCGATATATACTGGACCTTTGATGGGATTGATCGGATTCATGATGGCGCAATTCTGGACGTTTCACAAATTCCACCGGGAAAATACAACGCTCACTGTCGCTCGCATTCACTCGCAGAAACAGCAGAGTTTCTCTTTTATGTAATTTGTAAGTAGCATGGTAATTAGCAACAGTAGCGTTTGTTGCTTCAGATTCCCTGATGTCCATTTCGTTGAAACTCTCTTACTATATAGCGCCAACTGCCGAGCTCACAGTAACTGACATCAACAAGACCACTTACTTCCCTGATGAAAAAGAGCCGTCCTGTCAGTGGATCGACCCGTGGATGAATAAAATGCCCGGGCTGGCACCACAAAGTTCAATCGTGACCTCGGAAGAGGGGAAGGGTATTCGAAAAGAAATCCTCTGTTTCTTCGCAATGGATGGCATTCTGAAAAGATCCAAAGTCTCATTCATCGTTATCGGTAAATTGAGTCGGTCTTAAAGTCCTCAGATGGGATATTCGTTATACAAACATCATTTTACCGAATAGCGAATTGAAATGTTAAGGCATGTTTATAATAACTGGGGGAATCTTCAACAGTAGGATGTGCTAGACATTATTTTTGAATTATTAACCAAAAATGTGTTTTTGGGATCATAAAAGTTTTCCAAAATTGTGTTTTTCAACTTCATTTTCAGCAAGAGAGGATTTGGAACTAAGATTGACCCATCCGTTCGTGGCATACACAGGATCATTTCCCACGGTTACCTGTGACGTCTACCCACCACTACACAACCAACCGAAACCCGTTTTCTACACAGTTCGCCCACATGCTCACGTAACTGTAGTCGGAAACACAGTGGTTGAACAAAAGCCCCCAAACTCGTCGAACCCCCTAAATGGAACTTACATATGCATCTTCGACAATCTGGGACAGTACTTGACAAAAATATTCGTTGTGGGTTATGTGGGTGCGTCATTTTTTCGGCTACCATCGCCGTCTAGACTATTTTTCGCTCTTATGGATGTTAGGCTAAATGGCATTTACATGAAGAGTGTGCGGAAAAGCCTGGGCAGGCGACGTTCCAAACGCCCCATCTATATTTTTTTCCGAATGCAGATCTAGATTCCGGTTTAGCAGCGGCCAGCATCTTCGCTATGTCCGTAAGGTGTCCCAGGTCAGGCCACAACGACTGGTGATGGGGACAACGCCTGTAGTTTAGTTCCATGAATCGCCATGACAACACAACCCCTGAAGCCAGTCGCACCAAAATGATTTATACAGGGGTAAGGGACTATGAAGCAAGTAGACCAATCAGGGAATACGTGGATGCGGCCAATCGATGTGGTTACCCTTTACCACCGCGTGGTTGTTTGTGCTTTAAGGGAAGTAAAGAAGAAATTTCAACAATCGGATAGTTTTCTTTGGGAACAAATACAGTTCCCTTACAATAAAATGAGGAATAGAGCAAAATAATATTCTTAATTCCGCATTCTGCATAGATGTAAATGGGTTTTGCGTATTTATTGCAACAACACGCCAGTCCTAACACAATAGCACCGCAGAATGATGGGAGAAACCATTGGTTTGTGAAAATCAATAAGTGCCTTTTATTCGTTTGCCTGATGTTTTGTAGACATGGTCACTACCCCAGTGGTTACACCGGCAAAGCGCGAGATAATCAGTGGCGAATCAATCAGCTGCTCCAAGGGTCATGGGACAACCTCGGGATACAATATGCTCGACATCTTTCATAAGGGCACCAACCTTCCCATCGTCAGTCGACGGAAGAATGAAATTGTCGTCAAGTCTGCTTTTCTCACCGAAATAACCGTTGTCTGCACGATAAGGGAAACCTACCTGACCTTTAGCCTTCGTGACGAAAAGGTTACCTTCAGTGCACTGGTCCGGCGTATGTTCGGGATTTTATTTATTAAACCTAGCGATGGCACCCTGTCGTCATTAATATCTATGACAAGGTTGTTTAGGTAATCTGCACGAGCTGATTGGAGACCTTATGTCCTTCACCGTTATTGATGATTTCTATCACAATTTGATTTTTCGGTTCAAATTTAATTTATCTGATCTCCGCGGTTAATTTATTACCCACAATGCTGCCTTTATATCCGAACAGTCCCCTTTAATTGAAGTACGCGGCGCAGCGTTAAAGTCGTATCTTTGGTGTCGTTCCGCCCGAAATTTCCGTCCCGTTTTGAATGCCGGCTAAATGTAGGGCTGATCCAGCCATGTAGAAACACCGTTTCTCGTCCGAACATCGAAGCGACGGCGTGGAATAACTGGGTTTGCTGGCGTTTCGGAGGACGCTGTGGTCCAAATATTCTTCATTAAATCGGCCTTTTGTTGAATAGAGTCGCTAAAATGCGGATTTTTTGCGCACATTTTCAAGCAAAAAAGCTGCTTCAATCACTAAAAAACATCTTGGAAACGAATAATTGGGCTATATTGGGGCAATATCCATAACGCGATTCAGACAGCGTTTGCCCTGGATGCTAGGAATAACATGGTCTGACAAAACTGTTTATTTTGGACTTTGTCTTCATCTCATGGACATTGGACAATTGAGAAGCGTTCAGTTCTGTTTAAAATAAACGGTGAAATGCATTCAGGACACCCGCTCACGCGAATGGGCGATTTCTCAAACTACGGAGATCGCGATAAATCGATTCGACAGCTGATGACATAGATCGATTAATAAACTAAACAATTCCTTTTTCTCTAATTTAGCAAACAAACTTGTGACCCTTCATCCAGAAAACCTAAAGGCTGCGGACTCAACAACAATCATGCATTGTGTATACGCAGCGTCATCGAAAATGGATCAACAAGTCGCCGTCAGCATTTTTATCCAGCCTCATGGGTACCCCCATAGGCAGGATAACATGCCCTTCTTTGACTTTGCCGATGTTGGTGTCTTGGGAGGACGATATTTCTTCACCTGTATCCTCTCTAACGCGCAGGGACCGCTTTGGGCCAGCATTAAGGAGGTTGCTTACTTAGGTAATTTCAGTAGAGATAACCCAAATCAGGTGATATTATATATTATACAAGACAGACTGTTTTAGATAAATACATTGCCTGTTTTTGACTTGTTCCAATTTTCCCATTGCTTATATTTGATGTATTAAGAATTGTGATAGAACCATTCGGGGACGTATTACACAGTGGCAATGAAGTTGTATTTATAACCAAGGAGCACGCATAACTCCCACAAGAAACTGTTTTCAGACTGATATAAATCGCAACTATGACAAGCGAAATATCAACGAATGGTCGGCCTATCTCCGTCCTCTGAGTACTAATGTAACGGGTGTTTTTCATTTGACACGTATGTTTTTGTTAATGCACTATTGCAGCATTCTGAAAAGATCTAATTCTCAATCCTAAGTGACAGTTTTAAAGTATTGAATTGCTCAATAAAGCTTCGAATAATTGGCACATTTTACATCATACTTTGAAAGGGAGAACGAAGAACCAGATACTTCACTAAATCACTCGCTTATTGGAGCTTATTTATGGGCACAATAGTGCCCAATGAATGCGCGCGAAGATTAAACCAATAGGAACACGACGTGTTATAAACCAGTACCCGATGAAGCGTTTGCCAAATGGCAGGATCCTTGAAAAATATATTTGCGGTTGAGAAGAAATGGTTTGTTTACCAAAAGATCAAAACCGTCGAATATAGAAACATATATGAGCATTGGTGTTGCGGGTTTTCGTAAAATCACGAACGACTGTTATTTTATTAGATGTTTAACAAATGCTTTCACCACAACCGTAAATCAATACCTACCCGTGACGTAGAATAGAACATATTGTGCCACTTCTATCACGTGAGTAGTATTTGTCAAGACTTTGTTTATGGAAATCTATTTGTGAAAATCCGTTACAGAAATTTGCGAATCCTAGCGCATCAAAGTTCAAACATAAGGAAATTGCCCACGCGAATCTGTTGACGTGATGTTTGCTTGATAATGTCTACACACTGGTTTCAGAAACGCCCGATATGCCCAGATTAACAAACAAGAATATTCGCGGGGAAAATCCGGTTTACTGTTGGACGAAAGAATATCCCACTCGCGGTCGATCGGTGTCGCCGAAAACCCGCGATGAAAACGGTGAAATCGTCAAGAATAAGAATGGGGAATACCATTTCAGCCAACAGTCGCTTTACGGCATCTACAACGTTACTTGCCACACCATTGGGGTTCATCGTCTCACGGTTTTCGAATTCGAGAACACCTTCACGGTATCATATACCGGTAGGTGGGACGCTGACCTCTATTGATTTGCCCCTTTAAGGCAGATTGGAGTTATTTCAATACGTTTTCCCACTTAGGTAATGAATACGCGCTCAATGATGGAGTACATACATACAGCAACGAGGTTGTGAAGATATTTACGATGTTTCTCATTGCGGTGTTTTGCGTTTCGATACTACTTTTCTTCACTTTGGCCACCATCTACCGGGAACAGAGAATAAAGACGTGCGTTGACGAAATAAAGTACAAGGGATGCCGAAAGTCGACATTTCGGGTAATTTTTTGGACTTTCCGTTCTGAATGCACCATATTTAGCGCCAAATGTTATTTTGTTTCATACCATTTTGTTCCGATGATTATCGTTAAATAAAAAATGGCTTAACGCAATTTATTTATTCGCCAAAGGAAATTCACGGTCACTATGTCTACATCGATCTCAAGGAACTTTCAGTCGCGGACGGCTTACGACTCATGACACTGGTATGCCTCTACGATGCAGTTTATTCGAGAATTAAACCTCGAATCCGTCGAAAGCGGCCAAATTCGAAGTCGAATTGGACCATGGAGAAGGTGCGTCAGCAGATAAAAACCAGGCTGAAGGATCTCATCACGCTACATTGTCTGAACAAAGCCCGAAAAATAGAGGAGTCTGACAGCGATGAAACGGTGTTTCGTGATGAGCCCACCTATTAAAGTCGTGACTACAGTTCATAAAATACACAATTTCAACCGGAATCCTGTCCGCATGACCGTCTTTTTTTCCAAAATAATAGAAACGTGGTATCGTTATTTCTTTCTTTTTTTCTAGCACACCCCATGTTTTAGCTATTTGCATTCAGGCTGTGTTGGTTAGGGACCCGAAATCGATTCCCAGGTCAGGCAACTACGGGTGGCACTGAGGATGCCACCTGTTAAAATATTCCCGAAATTCCGATGGCAAACCGCCAATGTAGTCGGTTTTTAAACTTGTAGTTGATAGCAGCGCGAATTTCGATTTTTCAGCGTTCTTTCTTGGATTAAAATTGAATGAATCGTTTACTCTGGACTTGGGAAGATATACTATTCTAGTGGCGTAAATATAAATCATTATTAAATTAAATCATCATCATGGTTTGGTGTATTTTCACGGTTAAATGCATCTCAAATTACGTCTTATCGCAAACCAATCAAATAGCAGGCTTGAAATTAGTCTTTATCTAGATTAATTATCTGACATATCGCCGTCGTTGTTATTGGCGATAATTATCATTCAAACTCGAATCCTAAGTTTTCAAACGCATTTTTATTTCCTGTCGATCACTGTTCATAAGTTGGACGGTTACATGCTTCTTATATCAGTTTAATATTCAAGATTACCGATTAAATAAAGCGGTATTCCTTTAATTAATCAAGATCACAAAAATTCTATATCAATAACTTGCCCCTTCTTTTATTTAAACCGAGACAATTTAGTTAATGACGCACGTAACAACACTAAAATCAAACCAATTGAAAAGTCCATCAATATTGTGATGTCGAAGGTTTTGGCTTCGTAGCAGCGACATTTGCTGCCGTTTTTCCAACCGACTTTTCATCCAGGGCTTCCACACTCGCGGCAGTGGTAATTATTTGCGGACACAGTTTCACATCTTCGGTCTTTTTCTTTTTGTCGCGGATCTTTTTGCGCCAAATCATTAGGCAGATCCCAATGAGTAGAATCACTCGCAGACAAACCAGGATTGTCATGGACATGAAGAACCCGCGGAAATCAAATGTGTCGATCACTGTGCCTGAGAACAGCGGGGCAAACAGCATACCAACACCTGCAATGCATTTCGTCACTGGAAACGCGATCGATCCGTGAATTTGCATGACCTCCTCGGTTGCTGCATAGAGAAATGTGTTTCCTGAGCCCACTGCAGCCCCCAGAAATCCTGACAATATCAGAACAGCCCTTGGGTCTTTATAAACCTTTTGTAGAATCAATAAGATTGCCGCGGCTGCCATTGCTCCCAGGAGGTATGTCTTAGCTAGGTGACCGCGGATTTTGTCACCCCCGAAAGCGCCTATGGTGAAAATGATGGATTCGCCAATTCCAAAGTACAGATTGACTTTGGAACCCTCTTTTATTTTGTCGCCTAGTGCCTCACTGACATAGGTGGTCATATTCATGAGTAGGCCGTACATGACGAAGTTGTGGATAAGTCTTTCCAGTGCCCAAAGAAAAATTTGTTTGTTTTCCTTAAGATGAGCAAAAGAAACCAGGGCCCATCCTTTGCCCGTGGATACTTGACTTTCAGATGCTGCTGTGCCATCTCTCTCTGAGTTATTTTCCAGTTCCTCGTAGGACTCCTTTTGTTTGGGCTGGAAGAATACTGCAGCAAGCAAATTGAACGCAGCGAAAACGACACCACAGATCTGGAATGCTACCCTCCAACCGTAATCGTGGATCCAAAGGGCGAACAGGGGCCCGAAGATGAGGACACCATAGGGCCCTCCGGAGACAAAGGCCGTGGCCATTACATGGAATCTGTGCGTCTTGTCAAAATACTCCCCCGTGATAATCGCCGTGGAACAGAGAATCAGGGTGGAGCCGATTCCGTGGAGAACAGTGTGGGTGAAGAAGAGGTACCTCGGAGATGGCACGGCCGCTGAGGTGAAGCAACTTACAAATATGAAGGCGCCAGCCACCGCCATAGACAAACGATAGGCACGATCGGCGTGAACAATTAGAGTTGTCATAAAGGGCATCAGGAAGAAGCCTAGGGCTGCGTAAGAATCACCGATCCAATTTAGCTCAGTCATCGAGGTGGCATTGAAATCGTTATGCAGAGCTGTTACAAAAATGCCGAAAGCCCTGCGTTTTCCGCCAATAAGTATGACGTTGAGTGACGCGAAAAGAAGGACAATCCATCCAAGGTGGCGGGAAGAGTGAAGTCGGGTCTTCCATTGAGTGAATTTGTCCCTAAAGAAGCTACTGTCTGCTGTGAGATTGGACACCGGCTCTTCTTGATCCATGTAGGAGGAAAGTTATGCTGCTGCGATATAATCCCGCCCGCATAATTATGATTTCACTTCCGGCTATTTGAAAAGAGGGGTTCCGTTAATCCGCTTGGGATTATGAGCTATTTGCATCCGATCATCAAGTGAAGCGCTTCCGCCATTGTGCCACCACTTTAATTGGTTATTTTAGGACACATTTTCCAAATATTTCTTAATCAGATAAGATAAAGATGAATTTCCGAAAAACAAAAACATCGAATCTTTCGAAATCATAACAAATAAATAATAATAATAATAAATGTCTTGTAAAAAACGTAAAACTTACATTTCCCGAAAAGATAGGCCCATCCACAAGGACAGTTATTTATTTTTCTGTTATGATTTCTCAAGCAGACGGTTTTATATTTATATAAGATGAGACGAAAGCTCGAACAAAGAATAATGGAAATAGCATTGCGACGACAAACAGCCCTGGGCATTGAAGTCAATCGACATCTGGAAGCTGGCGTTTCTAATGACAATGAGGTTGAATGTCTTTATTTAATTTAATTTTATTATTGTTCGTAATACTGAACATTCTGGTAATCCCGACCTAATTAAACATACAAAACATTTAGCAAATGATACTAAATGATTCCGGCGAGAGTTTCGAGGAGGAGGAGGAGGAGGAGGAGGAGGAGGAGGAGGAGGAGGAGGAGGAGCTGTTGTGAAGCTGTGACGGGAGCATAACAGAGAATCGATTTGGATCCGTTGATAAAGTGAAACTTCGCAAAGCAAGCGGATGGAAAAGGCCGAGTTATGGAAAATCAATCACTTGAACTCTTTAAAGACGTGGACGATTGACAAGAAGAAAACATAAGAATACGCGGACGAATCGTCGTACCGCTCTGTAAACAACGCCGTCGGCTGAGGCGAGCGTTATGGAAAAGGCCTTTCAATGGCCGCCATTACGCGTTTGCCAAACTTTGAACACATCAAGGGTTTAATTTGCCTTTCTTGCAAATTTACCTCGATTTTATTTCGTTCATTTTTGTTCAATTATGTTACACCTGCTATGTACAATCGCAACTTCTTATATCATTTTTGTCTGTTGTAACATTTAATGCTGAACGTTCTGGTCCTCGTGACCTTAATAAAGCGAATACCATTATCATTATCATTAGAATCAGACCGTAGTCATAACAGTGATTTTTTTCCTAAATTCACTAAGTTGATTTCCCGAACTCTTTCTCTGACCCTTCATTTAATTATAATTCAAGTTTTTTAAGGGACACGACACAATGATTTCGACTAATTACTTTAATGAGGGCAAAATTCCTAATTCCGATGCATGCCATATTAAACATTCACTAGTTGTACATTAGATGATTCCTCACATCCCTTCTATTCAGGTTTATCTCGTGTAAACATCTTTTACCAATTCGTAGGAAATACCGTTCAATACTTACAAGAACGGCGGCATATCGCAATTCGGTCATTTATTATTTTTCCGATTTTTAGTTAACCCAGAGGAAGTGAAGCAGGAACTAAAAGCCAATTTCCGTATCTAGTACTCGTTATACTGTCCTGTTTCACGCTGAAAGTGTTGATCCTCAACAAAGCAACTGCAATAATTAAATTATTATTATTATTGTGTCAAACACCAGTCTAGCCAGAATAGTCAAATAAATGAAACATAATCTAGTGTGTGCCAAGAGGTTTGTAATTGGTTTAATCTTCAAGAATCAATGATAGAACATGTGCAAAAAATATCAGCTTCACAATTAAAAAAAAGCAACCTTTTCTATTAATGGCGATATAAATATTGAACTGACGGATTAAAAAAATATTTAAGTGGGGCAAATAATAGTCGAGGTGTAATGCAATGTTTAGAGATGTTGGTAAAATTTGATCATCTCCACTTCTACCCCGCCCATCTCCCGGAATGCGTTCCATCGCCAATCATTGGATCCCTAACCCCAGATTCGAAAGACTCTTCATCCAAACTTTGTCTTCTCGCCGTACGACGTTTTTCTCTTGCTCGCCTATTCTGAAACCAAGTCTACAACATAAAACAACAAGGTCTGCCAATTTATGGGTGCCATCCCGGTGATTAAACTACAACCTGTGACCAACTGTATTCATACTCGAGTGATCAAAATGAACTTTACAATGGGAATAAGGGTTGATTTCATGTATCTGACGTCCTGGTGAATCAATTGCTCGGAGAGAAATGAGCGATTTGCTTTCGGGATCGTCATTAAACAAACAATTATCGCCCACTCATCTTTGATAAACGGAAATCTAAATTGTGAATCATTCGTTTCAAAATTACTTCCGTTTTAACTTCCAAACCGATTTGAGAGTGACAGAATTTTTCAATTAAATTTTCCAGGCTTGAATTTCAGTAATAATAGATTGATTTAAAATTCGTGGGATGAACCGATCGTAATTTGCGGATTGAACCTAAACTTTTCTCGTCTTTAATCTATTATGGACGCCACTGATAACCATTTTGGCACAAATTCGAATAAAGTGTTTCCTCGTTGAATCCAAAGGAATTTTAATACCTGAGGCAATTTAACCAAACATTTGAGTAACCATGCGATTAAAGTGTTTGGATGTTCAAAATAAGCTACACACACAAATTGCGTTTCATATACATAGAACAGGGAAAATAAACTGACCATAACTTGCCGACCATCAAGACCAAGCTGGTTCGCTAATCTATTCTTCTCCATAATGTCGGGATGTTTAGATTGTGCGTAGGAGGTTTCTAGAGCATGAAGTTGGGTATTGGTGTAATTGATTCGTCTTTTTCTTAACCTGGTTACTTCGGCAGGACAGCAAACTCCAACATTGGGGGCTGGCGGAATTATTGGCCTTACTGGACTTCTTGAAGTCGACGGCATTTGCGAATGGTGTATCGGTGGACCTAAAAGACACACAAAGCTTACTGACATGCGTTTCGCGAACAAACTACCTTATTAAATTTCAATCTACTTGCCAGCAATAACTTGGTTGGCAGTATTAATCGGGTCAGATTTCACAGATGAGAGATTTTGAGGCATCGCAGTATTATTGGTAATTCTGCGAATTAAGAATCTAAAAGGATTAACAAATACTGCGGGAGCAGGAGCAATTTCGGGTCGCTGCCGCAAAGACCACGTGACGGTGGTTGCTGAAATTAAAAAAAGAATGGATGCTGGTAATGAAGACATCTGAAATATGAGTAATTTAAACAGTGAAACCAAACTCACCCGACTGCTCAGTTGCCGTAACGGTTTCATGTCCGGTTGGTGGTCTTGACTCAGATTTCGGATTCGAACTTGAACCCTTGTCGTGTTTTGGCGAGGATTTTCCAAGAATATTCTCTATACTGAACGGAAATGACATGGCTAAAAAGAAAAAAGCATTCATGTTATAAAATATCAACTCATTGTATAAAATTGTTTCTGTATCGAAAATGGAAAAACAAAAGCGAGTTAGTTTATAACGAGTAGATTGACACCTATAAATCAATTCAATATGTATATCTATATATGTTTATTTAGATCACAAACACTTTACACGTTGCTGAAGCAGTCAAACCAGTAAAGGGAAAATGAAGCTGACTTCAGGCAACGACAAAATGGATAGATAAATATCCATCCGACAGTGGAATAAAAAACATGAGTAATTTGTACGGTTAAACGACGAAACACATGAACGTAATATCAAAAGTTGACACGTGATGTGGGCTAGCATTGGAAAGCATTGATAACACAATAGTACGAACTTTAAAAGTTAATATGATCCACTCTGCTGATAGACGACGCCTCTTGACAATTAATGTATGATCTAAATTTGAATACAATTTGACCAAATTCCATGATCTCGATTAAGTGAGAGCAGTTAACTTAAATTCACATTAATTTTTACTCTCACTCTATTGGTAAAAAGCAGAGAAACATTTAAAAATAATTTATGACCCCGAATATTACCTTTCCACCGATTGTTATTTTAAATAGTTCCATTGCGTTTTATTTGAATAGTCGCTATAGAGTTTTATAGTCATTTTTACACAACTGTTTACAATTAAATGATGCAAGTAATGTCTCATGTATAAATCCCGAAAATGTTTACGTAGTGGGACGGACAAGTATTTTTTCAACCACATATTGTGCAAGTTCTCGCACTTAAAAAATGATAGAGGTTTGTAATTTTCATTCTAGGTGCACTGAACATACGAAAAAACCCAGAAAATAATGGATTTATTAGTTAATTCATCGGTAAACTAAGTATTTGGTCACCTGCAAACATGCAGGATTTATAGCTCACACATACCTGTAACATTTTTTTTAAGATTCTCACATGTCCTATGCTCGTTACTAACATAATAGTACCTGTTTAAAATTTTATCAAAATACAAAAACCCTTGTCTGATCAATCTCACGGCTCATCCATATAACATAATAATAATTATTATAGTGGCTTTATTGAGGTCACGAGGACCACAATTTTCAGCATAAAACAAGACATTATAACAAGTACTATATATGAAAATTGGCTTTTAGTTCCTGTTTCAGCTTCTATGATGAAACTGAAAAACGGGAAAATTAAAGGGAAGCACGCGTCATCTACACCAGAGGAACGCGTGGCAGGGTCCAGCTATTAAAACTCAAACAATGCTCATTATAAAGTACAATATGTCTTGGAGATTATTGGGGCAAGTAAAGGTCTCGTGACTGAAATGAATCGATCGGAATTGTTAAAAAATGTAGTCGATTCACGAAATTCTTCTCTTTCGTAAATCACGTTTCTACTCATAATTAATAAATAGTAATAATAATTCGCCACCTTATTTTGTCGCACCTTTGTTGCCGTCTAGAGGGTTTATTTAGAATGGATGGTTGGCCTTGATTTTTTAAACTCGCATCTTTCGGGCATTCAATTAAATAATCAGGTCACCATTTTCAACTATTTTATTTGCTATTCACGCTATTATTTAGAATAATTGTAAGCGATGTCCGGACCATTCGCCTTGGAGCTTTTGAGACTAGCCTTCATTTTAGAGGTACCGTGGAATTGATGATAGAGCCAGCATTAAAAGCATCAAGATCTAGGGCACCACTTAGTCGATATGAGCAGCGGGTTCCCGTCAATCTATTTAGAATTTTCCAGAGGTCGCTGGGTTTCGATGTTCAGAACAGCCCATCATCAAAAATCTGATTAAGCCGATTTACCTCAGGAAATAAATTGGTTTAATTTCAGATATCGGAGATAGCTATTTATATGCTCGATTTCCTTTTCAAAGCCAGAATCCTCAAAAAAATTGAATTCGGTTGCTGCAACTGCATCTTTAAACGGATGCAACGTTTTTTTATGTTTGGCACAATGTGTATGGTTTTTGCCATATTGTTTCAGTACACCAATTGCAATTAAATTTTGCCGAACGGAAATTTGTGCAAAACATGTTAATTAGACGATTGGGTTTTATAATTAGAATTTAAACTTTTGTTAATGCACGCAGGGTTCATTTTAACTGACGCCGAAATTTCCCTGCGAAAAGGAAGAAGACAAAAATTAAATAGCGATATATTTAACTATATTGCTAATTTATTTGCTACTTACTGAAATTATTAGAACGCTTACTTGGATTATAAATAACATCCTACGGCTGCGTACAACCCCATGGGGCCAAACCGCGATAAGCCTTAGGACAAAGATTCGCGTCGACCCTTTCAAGCTCAACTGTGGTTGCAAAACCTGGCCACTTCGTGTCGAGGACACAGGGAGAGATTAGAAGTATTCTATCATTAGTGTCTGCGGACTTTTATTACCAACTCTCATATAAAGAAATAAGTTTTCGCTGTGCAGACACGGAGAAGATGTCAACCCTCCTATAAAGCTGTCGGTTGCAGTGGTTTGGTCACGTTTTAAATCGGTCAGACACAGACCTTTCAAAGCCCAGTCTCTCGCAGTCGCTGGAAACAGAGCCAGATCACCATCGACTTCGACCTGGCTCCCGATCGCCGTACGTGGAAGTTACGACTCTGGACATTCATGAAGCTTTCCAATCCTCTGTCAGGAGATAGCCATGTTTGGGACACCGTATTTGTAAAATTGTATCGTCATTGTTACCTGATCCAAATTTCGGACGCCTATATGTCAGCTAGACAACGATCCAGGTATTCGTGGACAGCTACACAATTCCCGCATAATGTAAGGTCAACTGTAGTTTCCAAATTAAGGGATGCAATCAGTTATTGAGCATTCTAAAGAGAATTTAAACTATTTTTATTTTTTCCAGAAGAGGTGGAGAAAAAACCTTTTTCGTGTTAAGTACTGCTAGTTTTTTAAACGACGAAAGTTGTTGTCTTCATAACCCGAATGAGACCAGTACCCTTTATAAACTATGCCTAGCTGGAAGTTGATTTAGGAGACGAGTATAGATAAATCCACTCTGTATACATAGCGGTTCTTCGAAATGACATAATGAGAAAAAAAACAATGCAATTTACGTATATCTGTCTGAGGGAGATAAATCTTAAGAACCGATGAACAATCGAGTTTCTTATAAATCATAAGAAACATAATTCTAGTCAGATTGCTAGTCGGTCACAACCTTTCATGGTAAACGAGTCTATGGTAATGGGATATGAATCACAGTCGGGGGATTATGATTAAAAATACAGCTAGGAAAATCAATGCGAACACAGCTGGCCGACAATTAAACATAGGAAAATGACTTATGCAAGGAAAACTTGATATAAAGAGTGAAATGGGAACATTTTAGGGAAGGGAAGATAAATTGAAAAATTACAAAAGATTAAAGCCGAAGCCCGCCTCTCCTTGTGCACCACGGCAATGCATTAACCCAAGCTTCGTATGATTCCATTTGCTAAGCAACCGATTTTTCCCTTTTAGCAGGGGTGCCGAGTTAGTGGCAATGGTGGTGGTAGTGATTTCGGTAGGGAGGGGTGAGGAAACAAGGAGACATTGGTTTTTTCGTTTACCTAGCCCCGCCTGTTTCGCCGACATTTGGCGAAGCTCGTCAAACCCCAGTTACCAGGCGCAGGAATTGGAACACAGCCAGGAATATGTTTTGATCCTGCTGATTTTATGGCCACCTAGGAACTACCAAGCAGCGTGCCTGGTTAGCCCATGCTGCTGTGCCTTTTGCAGAAAGATAAACACAATTTGGTCGTGCGAGCATTGCAGATGCACAATTGTTTCAAATAATACAATTATTGTGGCGTTAATGGGCATTCGTTGCGCTTTGCTCCCAATATACCTTGAATATCGAACATTTTCAGAGACTCGTGAAAGAGAATCCATCCAGAGACACATGGACAAATGATTCGAGAATAATATTTCCAAAAGATACTCTACCCATCATGTATCCCAACTGCAATGTCCCTTTAAATTGTGCGTGTCAACAATTAAATTATCATCCCGTTATTGGTATAACATGCATAGAGTGTATTATGGCGAAAACAGTGCATTTATTTTTCGTATCCTGATCCGTAAGCATGCTTGATGCTTCGTCACTTTAACGTAGAACCAAGCCCGCAACTGCGCAAAACGCACAATTATAACTATTGATTAATATTACGCAGTGAACTCGCACAGTTAACTCAAAACGTCGCAACTAACCACCATAAGATTCGCATGTTGTGTAAAGAGTTAACATACTATCCATGGTGTGTTCCTCTGCATGCAATAAAGTCAAAAAGCCATGTTGTTAAACGATACGGCCCTTAATTTATTTCTTTATTTGACTATATAACGGACGGTTTTATTACTAAGATTGTTGTATTTTTGTAGTCTTCAATGATATTTAAACAAGACACTTTAAAATTCGGTAGAATCCTCGATTTATAAAAAAATCAATTTGATGGCATGTTTTTGAATTTGACTTAAAACTAAAGTTTCTTAAATTTAACCAGACCCTTGTAACAGCAGAACTGAAGGCGGTATATTTTAATGCTGAAGGTTAGGTCCTCGTGACCTTAATATAGCAAATAATATTAAAAAATCACACACTCGCGGTCAATCAATCTCAAGTTATTTCTTAATTTCGGTTTTAAACGCGTGCTATCCCCTTGTCGAAATTGAATCAGAATGAAAACGATTAACCTAGCTTGATTTCTCCATGCTCTCTGGACAGAGCCGCTCTCCCTGTAAATGCATTTGATTCTTAACAACGAGATGGTGATCTGCAAGATAAATGTCTTCAGAATATCGTTTCAGATGACATATATAAGCCAGTTGGATGGAATTCGCTTGGCTCAGAGGACGGATAGTCGATTCTCCGCAAGCACCAACAGCAGTTAGTCAAACACGAAAAGTAACGCTGTTGATTGAATTGGGGTTAAAATTAATTCGCGGTCTCTCATCAACTGTGAGTCAGTGATACGTGTTTGTAATGTTTGTATGCCTCTATAATGCACCGGAGGCGGGAAAAACGGTGCAATGCGATTTTATTAAAGGTTTTATTTCAGTAATTACTGAAGATTCCTTTATTAGGCGATACGTAAAAGCCTAACTTTAACGCGCGGGCTTAATGGTGTCGTAAAATTTCAAACACGCACTTATTGGTCTTCGATACGTGTCGTAAGCGGGCCCCCAAGCGGGTTATGATCGCTAAATTGTTTTTGGTTACAGATAATATGTGTCATGGATAGAAATTTTATTAATGCTGTCTCAAACCTTAAAACGTGAAATCTCCAGAACAACATCTATTTAAGTGTTGATCTTCCCGATTTTCGGTGATTCTGACTTCACTCAATAAATCTGAACGATGTTTTCCTTCTCATTTCGCGTACTTTAGGTTACCCCTAAAACCCAATCTAATCTAGCCGAATTCAATTAAGGTTTTTGTATGCATTGTCGATAGGGCATTTCAATAACCGCCATTGCGTGTTTGTCGAACTTGATATACTTCAAGACTTTAATTTACTGCAAATTTACCTCGTTTTTATTTGTTTTGACTTCTTTTGAATATTTATTGTATGGTCGCACTTGCTTACATCATTTTCTTTTTAGTCCTCATTTCCTTTATAATAAATATCACAATTCCCAAATTCGTACTGGGAAACTGTGAGCGTACGTTATCTTCGTTATGGATGGTGGAAATGAATGCGTTCTGTTGTTTGCAGAAATAAGACGTCACCTTAATGTAGCGGATATCATTATTATTACAGGATTTGAATACAGATTTTAAAACTTTAATGATGTGAAATATTTACGCATGGAAAAAACAATAAATAACTAATAAGCTTAATGACTCCTTCATAATACTACTCAAGAACATTTTTAACCGCGAAACCTATCGTTGCTTATGTGAATTCAACAAAATGATTTATTTGTGTGTTGTCGAGCAGATTTAATGATGTTTAATAGCAGTTTTACGGTAGCACTGGGCAGTCCACTCGATTAAACTGATCAAATCTAATCAGAAATATCATTGGTGCAATAAAACGATTTTAAGCTCTATATTTCTGACAATCACTGCAAACCCAGGCTGCATGATAACAACTGCCGTTTTAAACTCAAGTCTTAAATTACATAGCAATAAACCACTTCTGAAGTGGGAAATTACCCATAAATTGGGGCGAAACTCAATCTTAATTGGCTCAAATGGCAGCAAGGACTATAGAATGGTCTGGTATTTAGTTGCGTATTCTCGGGCACTGAAAGTCCAACATCAACGTTGCAGTCGTTGATAAAACGGCGTCTCTCGTGTTTGAGGTATTTTTTATATTCAAATTAAACAAATTTATTGAATGGCAAATAACCTTTATAGATATATATAATGGTCTATAATGTAAGAATAATACATGATAAATCGATAATTCCCGCAAACCCTATGATTACGCAGATCGATTCATTTGGTGAAATTTTCGATGCAATTTAGGCATAATTTGGGGGCCATCTTGGAAATCTCCTTATTTAGGATACTTAATTGCTTCAGAAGTTTGTTAAATTAATGTTCCCTTAAACTTCGTTCGTAATTAATTAATTATATTTTTGATTGCATTACATATCTTACCGTCTCGTCGAAACCGCATACCTTAAATGTCAATACCATCAACAATAAGCCAAAACAAATATGCTATCATCTAACGAAATCGCAATCCTTTGAAGTTAAGCGCACTGTAGCACGAGAAGCATGTAAAGTCTTTTCAACATATTGCCGTGGGCTTTTCGATTCCCAGGACGTCAATTTTGTTTGTTTACTAACACATTCAAATGGAAATGAGACGATAAGTTTTCTGCAAAACTATCTTCTCGTTCTCTCCAAAATAATCGAAATTTGTAAGCGTGCACATGATGATTTTCCTTTCAGAATAGGTGTTTAATTTTGATTTGTAAAATAAACCCACCACTTCACTAATCGAGCGAAGTATTTTGTTTAACCTCTTAACATTGTTGCGCATTATTTTTTTTCAGTAGATTTATTGGAATACTTACCGCACACTGGGATGCCTAGTGCGGAAGTGATTATGCCTAAGCTACTTCGCATTTCTTATAATTTCTACGAATCATTTTTCTTAATCACTGCTATTACGGAAACATACCACCATTAAGAGTTCGACTCCCAGTTACCTTCTTAACGAGACAGGAAACAAGCGAAGTCTCGAGGATAGCCCAAACGATGCGCGTTAACATGGCTTTCTTTGAAGTTTCTCTCTATTTTTAAAACAAGTAAAGCGTTATCTCTCGAACACACACAAATGCAAGGTTTTTGGTTGGGTAGGGGGATCCAGAGATTGGGAAATGTACAAAAGGGTAACTGAAACATGGTGTTTCCAAATAGACATCATGAGGTAGTAGTATGTACGATTTGCAATAGTCTTCCTTGCTTTTTGCATTTATCGGAAATTTTGGCTATTGCCAGCTTGGTTAATATATAACCACCAATGCTATTGTCGTTTTTACATTGGATCTGAGGATTGAAGTGAGGCCGAGGGGGTTTGATTGTGTACATAGGAACAGGTGGGTGTCAATGGTTTAAAATAAAAATGGGGGTCTTCAAAAGACGTCAAAGTGTAATATGCAGGCGCGAAATTTCATTTCATCTGTCACTTCACTCAATGCTGATTGGTTTATCAGAGGATGCAATTCGGTGGGGAGTCGAGCGAGTACTTTGGCTGTTTTGGGAATACGATTGACGGCACGGAATGTACATTTTTTCGAAGACGTTCGTGTACACACGGCAAACCGAGAGTAGCATTGTCTTGCGGAAAAGTGGTAATCGCATGCCGTCGGTGAGGGGACAGGAGAACGCTTCCAAAACATCGGCCTTAGGTCCTAAAATAACCACATCACCACCTTACTACAGCTTCCCATTAAATACCTATGATAGACACATTTATTCGAGTGGCCACGAGTTCCTTCTCAACGCTACGAGGGAGGTCAGACGTAGTTATGCAAATATAAACTAGATAAGACATATTTAATGCCAACTTACTCTGCAAGAGCCTTCTTTACAGGAATAGAAACCCAAAAAGACGCCTGCTATTTGAGAGGAGGTTAGTTGAGTGATTGGTTGAGACCATCCGCAACGCGTGATAACGAATACTTCAACTGGTTGAGAGCAACGCCCTGGATTTGATCTATCACAGTTGGGTATCTTGAGTCGGAAACCTGGGTTTGATAAATAATTCATATTTAGGAATAATCAAATAGCTCCTTGATCGAACAGTGCATCAACAAAAATAGACTAGCTGGTGTTTTTGAAAACAAATGATTTTTTCTAATTCGTTTACGAATACGTAACGTAGAAAATGACGTTTAAAACTTCCAAATACAAAAATAGTCTACCGAATTCAATAGAAATAGTGCCTTGACTGGTAATATAACTATTTTTCGTGCCCCAGATTTAATTTATTTTGGATATGATCTTGCGTATTAAAATAATGTTCTTTAAACACAGTTATATTGCAATAGAGTAATTAATTCGAATTTGTAACACAGAAAGAATATATATTCGAACATGCAAGGTTTTAAAAAATCTTCTGGTCTTAATTATGCATGGGAAATACTTTTTGGAATTCCTAATGGTTCTAAATCCTGTAGAAAATTAACTAATTATGACAGATTTTCAGATTCTTGCGACAATACAAAATTTGATTTCCGCTTACCGGGTTTTGTCATTAATACAGCAATAGAAACTTATTTTCCGTTTGCTTTTACCAACTGGAAGGTTGGTTTATTTGTTAGCAAGATGCTTGCAAACCATATTAAACTTAAACGATCTTAACCTAACCAAAACCGTTTAAAGAAACGCAAGAAATAGAAACTTAATGGCCTAACGTACATTCAAGAAGGAATTGTTTTAAACGAATTCTGAATTAATGAATGAAAGTAAGCAATCATATAATGAGAAGGTGGGGAAAATAATCTTTCAAATTGGGAGCATAAATATTGTCAAAAGAAGTCATTCTTTGGAGGCCGTTTTACCGTTAAAAGGATGAAGAGAGCGATTTTGTCTCTCTGTCGTTAAAACCAGCCTCACCTGACAGTAAGAAGGACTCGTTTGTTTCGAGTGGAAGCGGGCTATTTGGAGCAATGCCACATCCGGTGCCCTGCACGAAATAGAGCTCCACGCTCTGTTTAGCCCTTAGCGGGCCCTGCAAAGAGACAGTAAATTGAATAAATTAATCGACGGGAGGAAAGGCTTGTATTTTTAACTTCAACATCATGCGTTGGCGTTATCTAAGAATTCAATTGAAAACAGCGATATTCATAGCTGTTTCACTAGTTGTTCCATTGTCGATGCTTGTAAATTAGGTGTCCCTCTCCGCCCTTCTCTATTCTAGTCGGTCTCTGGGTACATTGCTTCTGCTAAACCGCCAAACTGCCTCGAAATGACTGCAAATTGGTCCAAATTTAAGTTTAACGAGCAGGAAATCACACCCGGTCTTCATATTTCGTGTTGTTACTTGTTAAAATTGAAGGTTCTGGTCCTTCCATAATACCTTTTTATTTATCTGACGGCTTTGATATACGATGCTTTTTTAAAGCTATACGCTTTGATCCTATTTTCTAGTTATGCTAACCAGAAAATAAAACGTCCAATCAGGGAAGCGGAAAGATATCAAACGTTTAAGTAATCCGTCTTGTCCTTTGGGTATTAACGAAAAGTGAAGAGAATTCCGCCTCCCTTAAATAATAAGCGTTGCAAGGCGCGCGTTTTGGATAAGGGCCTTTAAATGGCCGCCATTTCACGTTTGCCAAACTTTATATGCTTCGTGGGTTAAATTGGCCTTTGTTGCAAATTTACCTCGATGTTACTTCTTTTATTCTTCTTAACTTATTCTGCATTTTCTACGTATAATCGTGACGTCCTGTAACATTTTTTGTTTATTGTAAATTTTAATGCTGAAATTTTTGGTCCTCGTGACCTTAATAAAGCGAATATTATTATTATTAAATCTACGTTAATTTGAAACCAATGCGGAATAAACATAAATATTTAGCCGAAAAAAAGAATAAAATCTAACGACAGTATGATTTGGTAGTCACTAAGGGTACCTTTCCATAAGATAAACTTCTCCAAGAAGGCGGACTAAGTAATTACCATTACCTTGACGCCATATTGAACTGTTACGGGAATGACTTTGCCGGAATAGGGCCATTCGATATGTGGGGCCCCTGGGAGAGCGTTAAACGTTCGGGTCTCGGCGTTTGGTGTTCTTTTTCCGACGAAAACTTGAAAGAAAAAATGTTTTTGGGAATGAAAATTAATGGATAGTTGTAGCATCATGTTCCTTGTTAGTATCGCGTGTTTGTGCACTGGTCCGCGGAGTGTGTTACAAGGTATCAAGAAGGGTGTAAGTTTTTGAAGCACACAAAACTGCACGTAGTAATAATGTTCGAGCAACATATATGTTCCAAATTACCAAATTGAGCGGTCTAAGGAATGGATAAACGCTTTAAATTACTTTGAATGTAATGCAACATAGTAGGGGAATGGCTTTAGAATCAAGCATCCTTTGTTTTGGCTATTCTAAATCCACAGGAATACATGTCTTGGAGAATTTGAAGTTCAAGCACGATCAATTAAGTTCGTTTTTGGAAATCGACTCAAGTTCAACTGTCGGAACATAGACCGATTCCCAGGGACGTCACGTTTATTAAATCGGAGAAATGACAACTGCGTTATTGTATTTTAAATTACTTATGATTAAAGATGCAATTCTACAACTAAAAAATGTTCAATCGATGTGCGATTGGAGAAAATGCGATTTTGCCTCAATCAGATAAAAGTGAAACGAGCTGAAACTGCAAATTTTGCATGTGATAGATATCCATTTACAGACCTCTCGTAAATAGGGAAGTCTTGAAAGATTTCTATAATTTTGAGCGCAGGGGCTTAAATAAGTCCAAATAAAACCCCATGTCTATGTGTGTTAGCTCGTTTATTTACAAAAAAAACACTTACCGATTTAACCCAATAAATTTGGAAGCATTGCATGAAATATACGGTTCTGGCCTTAAACACGTTGTTTATTCATGGGGCGCATTGAAAGTCGCGTGCGCTATGTTTGCGATTTGTTTATCAAGATCACGAGTTCTACTACGACAAAACGGTTTTCTTATCTTCGTTTTTTTTCAATTCAGAAATTTAGGTCACTAAAGGTATTTGTCTGGACCTCAAAACGTTTTTAGTGATCTTAAGTTACAATTAAACAATCTTAAAGCTGAATCTTAACAGCAAACAAGTTCTGGGAAACTTCTTGACGTATCAG
Organism: Proteocephalus fallax; assembly: GCA_028672205.1. NCBI lineage: Eukaryota > Metazoa > Platyhelminthes > Cestoda > Proteocephalidea > Proteocephalidae > Proteocephalus > Proteocephalus fallax. The sequence goes on along the minus strand of JAPUBX010004022.1, from coordinate 930,887 downwards.
GTTTCATAAACATACGTTTTAATTCTATTTCGGAAATCGTACTCAATACAGCAGTCTTGGTGCGAACTCGATGCAGCAATTGTTTAAACAGTCGCTTCGTTTGTACTATTCGCCTATCGATAAATTACATAGAGTGCATGATAAGAAGTGCAGATTTTTAATTTGCTGAAACGTAAAATATGAAACATAAAAATACCAACATTTCGCAGAATCGCCATGTTTCTGTGGCAGCATAGAAATTTGAGATTTTTGCTTGATTCAAACTGTCCAGGAATTTAGTAATTTTAAAGGATAGTCTAAACGAATATATAAATCGTGTACAACCCAGTTCGCATTTGTCATTGCTAAATCTCCATCGCGGTTTGGGGCTCCATCGTGAAAACCTAGCCCCATTCGCTCGTCAAATGGTTTTCAATCGGTCGTATTACTTACCAAAATGCTGGTTGCAAAACCGACTCTGCAGTAATGGTGCACTGCATGTGCAGTGGGTCTGTGTTAGCTGGCGCAAATGATCGTCTGCCGAAGAAGGCAAATGTTCGGGGAATGCAATGAGGGAGGGGAGTGGAGAATGCGTGGTGCTGTCGTGTTGATGACGATGATTGGTATTCCGCGAGGCCTGGAATTCCGCCGAGCAAAGAAAACACCTTATCGTGGCGAGAAGAACTATGTGCGTGGGTATTGTGAATAGCCGCATTTTTCCACTTATTTTCTAGCCAGTCGAATGGTTTCGCCCTGTACAGAGCATTCCCGTTATCGAGGGATGTTTGTCGGGGGGGCGTTGGGCGAAATTGTTTGCGATAGTCTGATTTATGCCACGGTTTGGCGTCGTCTCAAGGCCTATACGGGATCACAAAGAATTGACGAGAAGTGAAATTACAAAGCCACTGAATGCGTATGTTTTACGCGTGGTTCTCTGCGGTCGGACAAACACACACATACAAACACGAACGCAAGCAGACCGTCGACCTTGAGAGATGAACCAATGAACTGTAAGTGCATCAGTTTTGTCGATCTACGCGCCAAATGGGATGTTCTATCAGGAGCACCGTCTATTAACCGAATATGCGCGCGCCCATTACTCGTGGTGCGTGTGCCAACAAAGCCACACCTTTAGTACACACCTCCGCCGATAGCGAGAACGAGGATCCAGGCCCAGGTATCACACGTGCCGCGATTGCACGCAACCCTGGCGCTGACATTTTCGATTGGAGAAGAAAGTCCGAAAACGTCACACACCCTGCTGTCCACACTCGCGCTGGTTGGGTTGGCCCACAACTCGAAATGCCGCGAAATAAACTGAGATATCTCCTTGCTGGTCCAAATTATTTAACAAGTAACCTCATTCTTATCAGATATCCTCATTCCTATAAGCACAACGCTAGGTGACGGTGGTTATTTGCTCGGGCAACGCCATCGCAGACAGCACTTTTTGAAAATCAGGCGAAGATGACCCTTATCCTTTATATACGTATTCAGGCGGGTCAAACCCTGTGGTCAGAGTCCTCAAAGGCTATCACTGATAGCTACCATAAGCTCTTGTCAGTGGTGCTTTTTTCTGGGAAACCTGGCCATTCCATCTATGTTGACATCCTTTTGTGCATTAAGGTTTAGGGCCCGTTTGACGTTTCGGTTTCATGGATACAATCGGATATCTGACCTCTTCTCTAACTCCGTTTCAAGCTGTAACCGGCATCTTTTCATAATACCTGCAATGCCTAGTATCGCAGGTGCAGCAACTTAATAATCCTTTAGTTTAGCCTGGATCTCCGAATAATAATAAGATTTAATAATACAATAATCTGTATGACCACTAAAAGGTTTCGGGCTGTTAAAGAGAGACCTGTGTCCAAATGGAACAAGTCGAACTTTTTGTGGACCTCAAACGTAAGAGATCATTCGGCACATAATTACAATATCAATTTGATAATAGTAGGATAGTTTTTAATAAAGAATCCCTTCGCAATGAGGGACAAAAAAGGCAATCATTGGCATTTTCAACGATATAATTGTTCTTTCGCTCCGATTCATTCCATAGAAATTGGGACACCTCTCAATGAGGAATTATTTTCTCCAATTCTCGTCAACGTGAAGCGCAATGGTTGATGGTATTCTTCAACTTCGCCTGACCTTCAGACAGAAAAGGTGGCGTCTTTTTATGTCTTGCTCCTTGCGTTTGCAGACTGATTTTAAGGCAAATCACTTGATATTGCGAGAATAAACAACCTATTCCTAGCCCTCAGCCGCAGGGTAAATAGAGAGCTATCAATGCATTTTTTAATCGCGTTAAAATTGAGCTTTGTGAGGGAGCTTGCAAATCAGCCTTGTCTGCCTGTCCAACTACTAAATGGGTTTTTTAAGCTACATTCCTACTCATTGTTGCGTTTTTTCCTTTGAAAATCGATATTAAAATAGCGCCGTTTAGGTCTGCACAGAAATGCATGTGCTGCGTTTAACAGACTGTGGTAGTATTGTATGTAGGGTTGGATTAACCCTGAATGTATAATAGACGGATTGTCTGTAATATCGGTAAAACTCTATTAGCCAACCGAGACCCTTAACGAATAAGACACGTGCAGCAACGATAATTCGTATTCAAAAGTGTGATATACAATGCAAGTTAGTATAGTTAAACACAATTAAAAATTAAAGTTAGCAATCACCACATCCACCTGGCTGCAGCAGCTTCGATAGCATGCGGTAGTTGACCGGCGATTTCAAACCCAAACGCTCCGAGCGCCGAGGTAGAACTTGCGAGCTTTGGTCTGGAACGGATGGAGTCGTATTAGCCGGATGAGCTGGTTCAGACGAATGGGAATCAGTAGCGGGCACGGCTGGTTCAGAAGGATGGGAATCGATGACGGGCATAGCTGGTTCATCGAATCAGATTTGATCGACATGCCGACGATGACTTTATAAATCAGTGACGTCGAGGATGGTAACCATACGATTTCCACTTCTTCCAAGAATAAGACCTCGAGACGGTGGAAAATCATTCCCTTTGAAAAAGGTAACTTCTCCCGATTTAAGGCATTGGAACGATGTATTGATTTTGCGCCCCTTGAATAACACAACCGGACTTTTACCAGTGGTAGCTTGATCAGCATTACGGTGCTGTATTAGGAAATTGTCGATAAACCGATCTAAATCTGTAAATGTACTTGGTTTCATCGATGATATGGCTGCCTTCAGGGTCTTGACGAAGTTCTCTGCTAAGCCATTCGACTGAGGATGTCTGGGAGCCGTGAGCAAATGCCGGCATCCGAGACCTTTGACCCAAGTGACCAAATGGTCGGCGGTGAAATGTGTACCATTGTCCGTAACCAAAACGAGCAGAATGCTTTCACGGCTGAATAACTTCCAAAACACCGGTTTTGTGAAGTCAGCATTGGCACTGGTCGTCAGAAATACTTCAGGCCAACGTGAAAATGAATCGATCACGACAAGATCATAGTATTTGCCGAGAAATGGTTCACAATAATCAGCATGTATTCGTTGCCATGGCTCACAGGACCCTGGTCATGGATACAATTTAGAAGGCCTTGAGGGCAACTTGTGCAAGCAGCCATCACACCGGGCAGCCGTTCGCCAGATATCGGCTTCAGGTTTCGGCCACCAACATGAATTTCTTGCCAATGACTTCATTTTATCGACACCAAGATGACTGGAGTGCAGATCGTCAAGAACATATTTACGCAGCACTGGTGGTACCACAATACGGTCTTGATAACATAGAAGTCCTTCTGGAGTGGAACCCAAATCGTCCCTCCGAGAGTAGAAATGTGGGAACTTCTTTTTATCTGCATTATTCCAGCCCTTTCTGAGTGCCGTTAGAATTCTCTTGAATGCCAATCGCGTCTCGGAGATGAGATCATCGCGACTCGCAGGCAGTGGTTGTAGCAGGAGAGACGAGCATTCAGTAATCTCCTCTGTAGTATCAGTTCTGGATATGTTTGGCAGGCCGATGGACCACGTCATAAGTATAGGCGCTCAAAGCGAGACGCCACCGTTGCACCATAGCTGCAGAAGCGTTTGAGATGAAGATTGGATTGTAAATTAATTTTAAAGGTTCATGGTCAGACACAATCGTGAATCGTCTGCCGAATAAGTATTTATGTAACCGCATCAAAGCCCAGAAAACCGCTAAGGCTTCGCGATGCCTGTGTGCGTATCAACGTTCAGCTGTGGACAACCGCCGTGATATGCAGACAACAGGTCGGCCCTCTTGCTCATACACGGCAGCTATGCCGGAGGGCGACGCATCAGTAATCAGTGTTGAATGTATTCTTGGTGCAAACGGTTGTAGAATAGCTTCTGAATTCAAAAAGGCGAGCAACTTCCGTAATGTCTGCTCATGCATAGAATTCTATTGGAAGGTTGGCGCATTCTGAAGCTCGAATAAGCAATCAGCGATACCAGCATAATTCGGTATAAACCGCGAATAGTATTGAATGGCTCCCATAATAGAGCGTTGACTGCAATTCGACGGGGACTGCATTTCCACCAAAGAATTCAGTCTTTTCTTGTCTGGGTAAAAACCAGACTTATCGACAGTAAAACCAAGGCAATCAAACCTTTGGACAGCAAATTTTCATTTCGACGGATTAACCGCCACATTGTACTCGATAAAGCGTCGGAATAGCTGGAGGAGTCTCTCGTCATGATCATGCCTGCTGACACCATGGACAAAAATGTAATCTTGGTAAACTTCAATACCATTAAGGCCATCCAATATGCCATTAATGCACTCCTGGAAAATAGCCGGGGCAACATTTAGCTCAAAAGGTAGAAAGTTGTACCTGAATAACCCAAAGGGTGTATTAATCACTGTCAGCAAACTGGATTCATCATCCAGTGGAATCTGCAGATAGGCATCTTTTAGATCTATTTTCGAGAAGAAACTCGACCCCTTGAATTTATAAAGGATGCCCTCAGGTTCTGGAGTTGTACATGTCTTCTGTAACAATCGGCGATTGAGTGTCATCCTGTAATCACCACATATCCTGGGTGTACAACCGTCGGATTTTAGTGGTGTCACAATAGGAGTGGCCTATTGTGAACAGCTCACAGGAGTCAGTATATTCCTCTCCACCAATTCGTTCAGAGTGCGTTCAACAGAGTCTCGTAAGCCGAAGGCAATAATCCTCCGCTTCAAGAACATAGCATCTCCGGCAACATCGATTTTGACTTTGGGAATTTTCATTCCACCAGTCATTCTGGTGCACTTTTGGACCAAATATTTTAACTGATATCTGGTGCCATCTCGTATAATATTAATCGTACAGAAGCCAAGGATTTTCAGTGAATGACCAGTGATACCAATAATCAACTGGACTTGGACAGAACTTCTTTAATTCATGGATATGAATGAGTCATTCCACACTCCCAGTATCAACAATAAAGGACATCTTTTTTCCATGTGAATTACAACTCATCAGAGCCATATCAGATATATTGTCCTCGAAATCGTTAGTAATCGCACAAACCTTGGATTTGCAGATCGATTTTATGTGGCCTATTTTGCCACAATTATAGCATTTCGCATCACGGAATTTACATTGCTCCCGTGAATGCAATTTGCCACACGAATGACACGTATTGAATGAATTATCAGTCTTGGTTTTGCGATTTTTGAATATCGTTTGGTCTCCTAGCGATAGATGTGGAGTGAAACACGAGATCTGGAATATGAGAAATTTTACAATGTTCGAGACATCATGGAATTGTTCGCATATAGCACGAAAACGTTGGAATGTAGGATTCTTTAGTAATAATAATTTTCTTTGGAAATTAGGATCATTGATGCCTGCAATTAAACGGTCGCGTAATTGCGTGTCTAATTGAGCGTCAAAATTGCATTTTGCTGCCTAGGTCTGAAGTAGAAGTAAAAATCTCGAATGTTTTGGTCGGATTTTCGCATGATAATATGGAATATGCTCCGTTCAGCAGCCTCAAAAGCTATAGGCTTAATATGCTGAATAATAGCTTCCTGGATCTTGGCGAGTGGCATTTTTATAGGAATATCCGAAAAAACCAAGTTTATCACCAGAGCATAAGCATCTTTGCCAATTGCATTCAGAAATAAAGAAGATTTCTTTTTTCAGCGAGATTATCTTGGGTTATGGCCCAAATTTCGAAACGTTCAATATAGTCCGACAATTCTCGTGAAGTTGCATTTACTGATAAGGATTCCAGGTTCATTTTTGACATAGTTGCGACGCCAAATGTGGTAGTATTGTATGTAAGGTTGGATTAACCCTGAATGTATAATAGACGGGTTGTCTGTAATATCGGTAAAACTCTATTAGCCAACCGAGACCCTTAACGAATAATACACGTGCAGCAACGATAATTCGTATTCAAAAGTGTGACGTACAATATGCGTTAGTAAAGTAAAACACATTTAATAATTAAAGTTAGCAATCACCACACAGACGTTCGACTTCTGATGACTGTTTCTGCTTTCTACTCATTTTCATTGTTTGAATTGGTGTAGCCCATGTCGCAACTTTTACAGATGCTTGAAAACGTTCTGTTGTTTAAATAGGAATTTAAATTAAATTAAATCTCAAAGTTCAGACGAGGTCTCAAGCGATAAGAGGCCCGAAACATTACACTGATAACGCTTTTAAATGGCCGGATTGGCCTGGTATTACTAATTGCGTAAGTGCAGAGTAATTTGACTGTCACCTTTTCAACTCGTAGAAACCTCCAGCGAAGGTTGGCGATCACGAGGTTTAGTTAAACCTGATCTGTCTGAGTATACGGGGATTATACTGTGAGGCCGATCAAATTAAGCGTCACCGACGGCTCGTATCCTCGATTCCGCGGCCTGCTATCTCGGCACTCTGGAGAATTCTGACATCGTCCTCTTTGAAGCTCGGTTCCGCTCGGTGATTGCTTAATGTACCAGTGGATTGTTCGGGCTTCCTGCAAAGCGGACGTGTCCAAGTAATTTGAATGTCGAAATGCGGTCTGTAGAGATTCTTAAAGTTGTCCACTCATTTGGGAGTGTTATAGGCGTATTTTCGATTGTAGAACGTCAAGCTTCTCCGTGTAAAAGAACAAACTCCGATAACACGCAAAAAGTTCGGTTTCGCATACACCCACCGTTTGAAGGTCTTACTGGTTGTTCTCGAACTGTCTTCTGGCGTTGTTTCGGAGAAGCCATGCACTTTGCTCTTTATCAAGATCGGCCTCCAGTTAGCCTTGATCCGTAATTTCATACAGTCAGTCAGCTAACTGCCATAGCTTTAATTACTCGGAATTTCAATTTTTGTCCTATTTATTCGAAAGTGGTCCTTCGGCCGTGTCAAATTCGAGCGGGGAAGAGGGCTGGTTGACCGGACGTTTTCTTGTCATCGATCTCTGTTTGGGTAGTCTTCATCGCATTTCATTCAATTAGACTCTCTTTCCATCCATTTCAAGTAACCGCATATGTGCACATCTTCTGGTATTGGTTACATCGAGGCCCTTTTTTAGAGTCAATCGAACCCCTTCTTGTTGATGTTGATTTGTGGGCCACGTTTTTTACCTCCTCTGTTGGTCCAGTTTCAGCCATAGCAACCCTAGAAAGGCTTTCGTACTCACAAGGTATCGTTTCTGAATATCGTGCGTAACAGCAGCCATCGTAGTCGAAGCACCCGAGGATGTAAGATGAGAACTATAAAATCCCTGCAGTTACAGGACCTTTTTCGTTTCGGTATAGGATAAGAACTGTTTGGTTATTGACCCATGATTTAGTATGGCAGTTCGTATAACTTGCCCCCCCTGGCTGGACAGTCTCTTCTGGGTCAGTAAATTGGCATTATTCGAGGCATAGGGCCAACGTCTCCACGATTTAGTGACATATCACCTTAGAGGTCAGTCTTTCATTTGGTCCATCTGTCCGTTTCGAGGAAGCGAGCCGTCGCGGTTCTAGCGACTGTGAGTCTGAGGTGAATGAAGAACCTATTAATTAATCTTTTTCCCAAGCCTATTTCGTGTTAGACTTCCACTTTAATAATTCTTTAATCGCAATCTAGCAATTCTTCATTATTTTCGTTCGCTTGTGCAATGTGGGACAATTCTAGAGAAAATTCATTTGGATCATTTTCGATGTGAGGCTGTTCTGAGCCTGCTACTCATTTATGTAAGTAAATCTATATCCGTGGCAACCTAGCTCATGTACGACATCAGTGTGAAGCCATTGATATATATTTCCTGGTCTTAATATAAAATACAATTAGATGAAAGTAGATGTATTTAACCGTTATGGGCAAACTTAGAGTCCGAGATCTACCAACACCCTAGTCGGTTAATTGCTGGCCTACTTTGCAAAGCCCATTTGCAACCGGTGGTACACTCCATCATTCGGTTTGGTCCACGTCATTCACGTCATCCACGTCATTCACCCACGTTACGGTAGGCAGGCCATAAAGACGCTGCTGTAGATGTTGCAAGACGTCTCCTAATGCCAAGTTCGTGGGCCTACAAAATATTAATTTCAATGTATAATTGAAACATTTCCCACAAAATCTATCCTATAAAAAACGGTTTTTTATCATGTTGAGATTGATAGAAATCAATACAAGCTTTTGAAGCAATTAATGCGATTCAAAAATTCTTAATTAATATAACGGGTAAGAATGATGTTATTCCTGATGAATTTCCATCTTCTGGCGATGTGTCGGTGTCTGCAATCCGAGACACTATAATCCGCTCTTGTAGGCAGTCACTGACGTACTCCAGAATGTACTTCGGAGAATGGTCGTCTGTTGAATGCATCAAAATGCATCTCAATTTCTTTTTTCACGAGAGCCGATGATGACACTCCCGAATTCTCTTCACACCATCATTTCGCCTCGAGCTCAAAATCGAAATTCCTCGGCGTTATTTTCAACAGTCGGTTATCATGGAGTGACCATGTGGATGTCGTCTGCGGTAAATGTCGTCGCTTCTGTTTCTTAATTTTCCGGTTCACGAGACTTGGTTTGAGCTCTAGTCGTATTAAAACCTTTGTCCATGCCTGTTTAATTACCCCTACTGTATATTGTTCCCCAGTAATTTTCCCGGCCTTAAATGTTCTGACTTTCTAACCCTTCGTACTAATCGTGATTGGTATTTATATTATTGAAGTTGTTGATTAAAGTCTCTGAATTGCACATGGCTTTTACGCTTCAAACCAAACATATGTTTTGCATAAAAACGTTTAATGCCTCCGTTCTTTAATTCATCTCAAAAATTCTTAGTTATAAAATAAATAACAAAAAAATTAATATTTATTTTGAAATGAACAACTTTAGACATTTGCTTTATCTTAATTAAGTCGTGTATTTATGCATTTCTAAATACATTCGAAAACTTACTATAATAGACTTTACGAATGCGAGCATTATACTATCATAAAAAAGACAGCGGATTGAACAAATGTTGTTTCATCTGTTGTTCAGCAAAGCTGGATTGACAATTTAAAAAGAGTATTTAAAAGTTTCAGGGACTCTTTGGGTCGTTTCAGGTAGTTCGATGGTGCGAAAGTGAAATTTGCGTTTTCTAAATTTTGCAATGAACCTTTTTGGAAAAGGTGATATGCTATTTGTTATTAATTAGAAGTGGTATTTACTTTAGAAGAGAAGAATGCAACTAGACTACTATTTCAGACTTCACTACCTGGTATCATGATCTAACAAAGCTTACAAACAATATTAATTTACTTCTCGCGATGGTTCGTACCTCATCGGTCCTGGAGTCAACTTTAATCCCACGTACCTATTGCAGAAGACACGCGAACTCACTCACAACGAAAATAAATAGGACAATTTGAGTTGACTGCCTCTGTACAAGACATGCAAAATAGTATTGTACAGTTGTCTCGCTGTTTCACTAAAAATATAGCTGATGTCATGAAAATCATTTAAGAAGATCAAAATGTTTCAAATGAGCGGCGCTTTTTCAGAAATTGGGTTTATCTGAACCACCAAATGGCGAATTATACATAGAGATGTCGGTTTTAAGCCTTTCAAGCGATCTTAATTAGGCGAAGAATTCAAAAAACAGTTGAATTCTCGAAAGACGACATTGGGCGAGAAATATCCGAGATAGAGCCGAAATTTGACTGAAATTTTCACCAAAATAATAGACATATTTAAGCGTGCACTAGGGGGAAATTTCACACGTATCATTTATAATTCATAAAATTAGAAAAATGCCTTTGCGATTGGCACAAAACTGGCGGCTAAATACCGAAGTAGAGGACATCTGGGTAACAGTTACCTGTTCATATGAACCAATAGTCGCCATATGCCATATGCCCCACTGCCCTTGCCTGAATATAAATACATTGGAAATCGGTTATTGATCGAGAATACAAACTTTCCATTGATTCCGATTGACGATATTACTGTTATTATTTATCGAAATGTAATTGCCAATTACCTTAAGCAGCGCATTTAAACAATCCCCATATCCCAGAATGGTGCCTGCCTCGTTTTTCCCGGGCTAAACCATCGTCAGACCATATTTCTTTAATTGTTAGATCAAGCAGGCAGCAGTAACATTAACTCTTAATAGTACGAATTGTCACATCTTAGCGGATACTACTTTCTCCGTACGTTGTTGATGTAACGGTTTCCTTTCATTTCAATGCGTCTCCTCATTATGGCTGCCTGGGACGTGTATCCATGTTCTGCGATTATCGTTACAAAACCCCCAGCGAAGGTCTAATATATCTTAGGTCAGCACCCCACAATTGGAACAGCGTCGTATTGGTGTCAGAAATAACTAACCTTACGTCAAACACGACTGCCTCGACCATTTCCTCCAATGCTTGGTATAACTTCTAAGTTTCCTATGGACATCTGGCTCTGTGACCACTTCTTTGGTGCAAACGTGCATCCGCTGACGCTTCCATGTCCCAACTCATTTCCGAACTGATCTAACCCTCGCCTATCACCATGAACATCCTCTCCACTAGCACTTAGGACAGTGCTACACCTGAGAGGGGGGTATGTAACGGCCCGGTGTTTTACTGGGAAATTGCGCGGGATATGAAGGACACAATGTCGACTGCGCGCCAATAGGACGCCATCTTGTGTCAACCATCTTAAGACGGGGGGCCGTCTTCTATGACGGCGAAGACTGCAATCTGGTTCATCTAGAGTGGGATCAAACACTCTCCCCTCTAATACAGGATGCCTCACACTGGATTTCACAAGGTCACAGCCGCCTTCATCCACAGTCGCCGAGACTAGAGCAACTTCCTGCCTTTTCAAACCAGCATCGTAGATTTCCCGTTATAAAGACCCATACAATTTTTACCCCAAGTCTATATTACCTCGTTGATATCAGCATTTTATAATCACGTATGAACTCTGCTATGCTCTGCTATATCAAAATTAAATTTACATTGTTAGTCAATAACGACTATATGAACCCGACGCCTATACGATATTAATCGGTTTAGCTGAACTTGTTTTGAAACATAAAACAAATGCACGTATTATTATGCTGATATAGGCGCATAGTCGTCTTCCTCTTGCGGTAGATCGCAACTTTTAAAACCTCCCAAGACGCATAAATTATTGTTTGCAGATGTTTTGGGAGGTCGGTTATTTGATCGAGGCACTAATTCGTGAAGCAATCGCGGCTCGTTTCGCGTTATGGAGATACCAAATCACCCCTGGCTTTGTGTCTCGTGGCTGGTGTTCTCCTTTGACATTTACACCGCCACTATAAAAGGAGGGCAATTTCGATTTGCGAAAACGGGTTTTGCGTTTGAGTACCTCGTCTCTTCTAGTGTCTTTCGGTTTGCCTGCGTTTCGACTAAACACTAGTTCAAGCAAGATATTCTACGCGTCGACACAATTTCAGCTACGGAAATCGTTTCCATTTTCTCAACTTCAAGATGTTAAACTTACTCGCTGTATTATTCATAAGCCAGCTCTCCGATTCAGGTAAAACGATGACCAAATCCTTTTCAGTAACTCTTTAGCTGAAATTAAGGCATTCTTCAACACTCCCAGTAACTCAAACTATGACTTCAAGATCGCCGTCCCCAATATGGCGGTAAGTTGGTAATTTTCTGGAGATTCGTATTTCACAGTACGTTAAGATAAACGGCGAATCCTGTGATCCAAATGCCTGCAGTATTCAAGGTTGGTCGATTTAATGACCTTTTTAAGGTTTAGTGGATCCATTCATATCCCTATTTTCAACACCCATTCAAAAACCCTACAATGCGATTGATGTTACCGGTCCCGATAATGCTAAACTGCGTATACCGCTGTATAAAAGTCCAAAAGATCAGGGTAAATTGTCTTTTCTTCTTCTTATGCTTGCATTTTTTTTAAAACAACACGTGATGCAAATAAATACTTTAATTGATGATTACATCATTATTATGCAAAATAAAAATCTACACGCCCATCAATCGGCGCAGCTTACGCTACTGCCTACAATCGAGGTTTGATCAACGGGGTAGCTGTATAGTCGGTCTTTGATACGATTAACCATTGCGTGACAGTTTCCGATTAGAGGCAGCCATTCTGAGCTGCGAGTGTGATATTAGAGTGCCAGTTCGAGATCAAAGATCGTGAAATGATTGCATCACAAAAGACCCCATGATGGGATATACTACTCATGCCTGTTACCCCCTGCATCTGGCACAGAAAAATCAGTTTAAGAGATATTCATGACCAACTAACCAATCTTTTGACTTTTAGTACCCGGCCTCCTTGGAATAACACTCACATCCGAATCAAAGATTGCCGAACCAGCATTGCATGTTCCTTTCATTGTGCTTGTATGTAACGGTCTCAATCGGGGTCTTATTTAATTAACTTCAACAGTCACTAACGTCTTACTCCAATCCCCTTTAGACTCTTAATTTAATTGACGGAACCTCCGCGAACCAGGTTCCTCATGCGATTTCAGAAACACCAGTTGGATCACAATGCAATGCTAGCAGCGTAACTGGATGCTACCAAAATTTACAGCGAGGTTTGTTCGTCCATTTATCTGACGTATTACTTTGCTTCTAGCTTTTAACGTGACCATGAAAGGACACATGGAGAACCGGGATATTGTCTACACCATTGAATCACTCCCGGCTGGCCAATTTACAACCCTCTGGGTCACTTTCGAACCCAATGCGACAGTAAAGGCCGCTGTCTCCAGTGGTCTATTCTTTGTTGCAGTTGCTCTGTTCCAAATTGTTTTCTTTTAAAAAGGGCCTCTTTCTGCACTGTTATAATTCGAGAATAAACACACTCATTCATGGCTACTTTGCATTGGTAAAATCGGCGCATACGCGTGTTAAGCACTCTGCTTGGTGTAACTGCAGTGGTCAACCTTATTGTTTAGTCATTGTTGCAGATTCACGGAGAGGAAACGGAAGTACGCCTAGTTCACTGTGGTAACTACACCGTCGTCCATTGAATCCGGAAAAATTAATCCATTTATGTCACGAAGACGAACACGGTAGACACTGCAACATTAGAATATCGGAGCCATGCCTAGGGCAAAAGATAGTAGCGAACTTGTGGTGTTAGTTAATTGAAAATCTCTACTTATTATAAACGAGTAGAATGATTCGTTAGAATTAACATTTTCTAGTTTTGTCCGCACAAATACTTGCTGGGATAGAACTTCGGCGGTAGTCATAAATATCTACCTTAGAATTAGCCCATTCTTCGTACTCAACGTTCATCGGTTCCTGTTTCGGCAGTTGGTTGACAGTGTTGCTTCTATCGAAGTAACACTAATTAAACTATTCATTGTTCTGATCATAGCGTTATCAGAAGCCAAAAAGATATGAATTAAGACTATGTAAACTGTCTAGCAGAAGACAAAGTATATTCTCGTAAACATTTGCATGCAATCTATCGTCTTGGAGGCTGGGTGGTGGCGGATTCACAGGGGAACAATATTCCCATCGGCAAACCGACCATAATTCGGTTTTCTCGACCTTCAACCAGACTCGAAGGTCTGTTATGCACTTTCCTATTATAAGTTCTAGAACCGTTGTTAAACATGATGTTGGCGACTGCGTGTCTGCCAAAGAAGCTACATTTTTAATGCAAGGCGACTCATACTCCAGCTTACAAGCCTGTCTTTCGTCGTCGCCCATCCACAGGTTGGGGCTGTCGGACCGGTGGATCAGATTCGTCACAGCTTGCATTGAGTGTTTACAACACCAAACCGTCTGCGGAGAGCGTCGCTGGAAACAGAACTTGATCCCAATCTGTTCTGGCCTGGCTGCCTCCGAACGCCGCACGTGGGCGGCTACGATCCGCGACATCCATGAAGCTGCCGGCAATCCCGGTGTTGCTCCTTCATATCCGAGGTACTAAGAATCCTGGACTCATCGTTTCCTGATGGATTCCACAAAAGGAACAACCAAACAACTTAAATCAAGAGCGCCGCCTCCCCTTCAACATACTTTTCGTTGATTCCATCTTCCCAGGAGAGCCAGTGAAAGAGCAACCCATCGACTCTGCTACAGCAACATTCCCGGTATCGCTTAAACCCAACCCTCGAGAAATTCAATTTTGAAACACCACTGTTAGACAAATGGCATTTATAGTGGGATAGCAGTACTCCTATTTTGCGTGCAGGATGAGTCCCTCGTCAAAGAGCTCCTTGGTGGAGCGGTACATAACTCGTCGGCTGAGCAGGGCATCAGAGTCCTCGCGACGCTGTACAGTGTATCCACGCAGAATGAAGCCTCCGCCACCCGCGGACATTCGCATCTCCGGGTGACTGCGGTTCGGCAGAACCTGCATGGGACGCAGCCAGGAGTCGTGGAGGACCAGGTGGATGCAACTGCCACGACGCTTGAGGATGTTGTAGAGGTCCACCAGGGGCTACAATTATGGTGATGATGATGATGGTTATTGTGTGCTCTAGAACATGCGTGGGGAGGGGAGGGGTATATTGAAGTCTTCCGGGGGAAACTATTAGTATCAACTCCATAGAGGGGTGTTGGGTACATGGGAGTTGGTGTATACCTGGTCGGGGGATCGGTCATGAAACTTGCGGAGTAAAACTATTGTCGTTCGACTCTACGATCACACCTTTGTCTCCGAACTGCTGACGGCATTCGCCAAGGGTCACGCCGCAGAAAAATCGCTTGAAAGGTCGGCTAAAACATGTGCGGGTAGCAGGAAACGTAAACTGTGCGGGTACGCCTCTCGAAGGTGATCTACTCCGCGTTTCAACAGTGGTTGGAAAGGCGATTCTGGTCTACACCCTGCATCCTGCTGCCGACTCGCAGGAACCACTTGATTCGTCAAAGACTAGGGATGCCTTCCCTATAATAACGTGGGTACATGACGCGCACCTTAATCCCAAGACTATAGATGCAAATTTCATAAACTGCTACATCCCTAAAATTAGATCAGCTTCTAGTAGGAGATATCCGCACAAATGATGGAGACGGACCAAGTCAATTGGGGACAACAGCAAAGGGTAATGGACAAATGTTAATTAATGTTGGGGACTTCCTCTAGAAATGTGTCATGGGCAATCTAAGGGGTTTGTAAGCGCGTTGACCATGTTTGCAACGAACGCAAAACCTGTTGAGGATCTAATTGTGTGATTACTGCCCGGCCTGTGGCGAGTGGCAGTGAGATGTTCAGAAATCGTGCTTGGAGGATGAAAAGTAATCAAGTTACTGTACATCCGGGCTCAGAAAAAAATTCCGGAAAACGCCATCCAATGGACGAGTGTGGACGCCCGGTTCACAGAAAAACACCGAAGGAACAGCGGGTCACTTAATGTATAAATGTGTGAAACTCACTGCTAGAAGATGTGAATGGACAACGAAGGGTCGTCCAGGGGGCAAAAACTGCAGCAGAAGGAGAGTCATCTCGACGGGATGGAATCGAGTGGCGACAATGAGACAGTCGGGTCTTCCCTCGAGATCGGGCGCCAGTTCGTCGTCAGCCGGACAGAGGACCCTGCACACATCGGCCTCGCGATCGAGCCGTTCCGCCAACAGCTGGGCCTTCTCGGCATCGGTCAGTTGGATGGCGTAGCGCATGCGCGCCCTTTTCCCCAGTCTGCGCTGAGGTGGCTGATCCTTGAGTGCCGATTCGGCATCGCCTGCTTCTTCTTTCGGATGCCCCTCTTCACCTTCCTCCGCTTGCGCCAGATCGGGGATCTCGCAGTGTCCTTATCAATAAGAAACCGATCACGTTAGAACAGGAATTGAATGGTCGACATAATTCGGCGTAAACTTCCCGGGAGTTATTGTGGACAGTCGGTTACCATGGAATTGGTAATTCGGATGACGTCTTCGGGAAATGGCGTTATCTCATTCACCGCTTACCATCATCATTATTATTATATTATTTCACAGTAACAGATCACATTAATTCGTAATATGGCCCGATGGAATCGTGGTTGGCATCCTGGCTCTGTTGGTGAGGCACCCGGATTCGACTCTCAGGTCAGGCCAACTCGAGTGGCACTGGGGTCGCCACCTATTTACATATTCACGAGAAATTTCATGGAAAGCCCCCATCCAGTAGTAGGAGATAGGCGAAAAAATTTAATTGGCATCATGGTCTTTGTCGATGCCTTTATAATCCCCTTCAAAGTGTACTGTTCCCGCTTGGTTTTCCGAGGCCTCCGATGTGCTGGCTTTTGAACCCTTTTTTTAATATTCTCGTTTTCTAGAGGATTATCCATTCACCTCATTCAAAACACCATTAATCGTCGGCGCTTAACAATCGCCGACCAATATTACGACTATAGCGTTTAATCCCCATAGTATCGGCTGAAAATCGAAATTCAGTCATTCCGGGTGTCGAGATTTTTACTTTTACCAGAATCGCTGAAGCAGAAAATCAAATACTATTTTCATATGTAGTGTTGCTAATTTTAAATGCTGACAATTTTGGTCCTAGCAACCTCAAAAAACGATTACCATCATTATATTACCTTCCACAGCGTAATCCAGATGTAATTTCTAAACAAAAGACACGATAATTACAATAAAGTTAGTGTGATTGTAGCAGAATAGGGCTGCTGAACGATGTGTACCTTTGGTGGAGGGCTGTTGTTTTGTTGTTCACCCTGACCAACATCCTGATGATGATGATGATGATATCGGGAAAATTTGCCTGTAAGTAAGAGTGATGTGACGTCAGTAAATCGCACGTTGTACACCTGCAAAAGCGAAAAGCACGTCAGTGGTGGGATGTCGCGGTAAAGAGGCTTTGGGAGGATTCAGAGGCCATACCGGTGAATACTCGTCCTTCGGCCTTACATCCACAATTGGAGGTGACGTGCCGTGAAAGAAGGAGATAAGCTTGCCGCCGAAATTCCGATGCCCAAGGCGTTCCAGAATCGCCTTGCTAACCAATCCACCGTGCGAATCGCTTGTCATTACCGTTGAACCGGCATGAACGTTGCCATACATCATCAACTGAACAAGGGAATCATATCGCATGGATCTATTATAAATGGGTTTAATTTGAGGAAATCGCTGTACGTCGATTTCTGCTTTCCGGAATAGCAGATCATGTCGGCAACAGCTCGTGAGGTGTGGGGTCGAACAGTAAACAAGAATAGATACGACTTTTTCTTCTTTTTCAAGTACTTCTCTTGTGAATACTTGGTCTTCAGTTTGAAGGTTGCGCTATTTTCAACCAGTTTCGAGATTATTTCCTACAACAATAAAATTCATAAATAAACACGGCTTGCATTGCCAGAATTTCCCGAAGATTTCAGAGAATTGATTTCTTCGGCTGTAAGACATTGGTTTTCCGGACGATCGAAGAGATTTCGGTTATCCTTTGAGGACTCCGTCGCGACATTTTCGAAAACTGTTTCCCCACCTTCAATTTGAGAAACATTTTTTCCATCAAAGTAGAAAGTGCTCCCGATTGGGTACCCAATAATTGAGGAAATTGGCACCCTTGTCCTGCCGAAAACTATCCAGCTGCAGAAACGGGTTAGGAAACGTTAAGATCAGTTACCCTGTTGGCTGTACTTCAACGACGTGATAGGTGTCATCCCTCTGGACGATTACTTTGTCGCCACTTTGAATTAGACCCGACATTCTAGACGATAAATATGCAACATTGACAGTGAAGTGATACCGCAAAATTAACGCAAATTTGTTATTGAAAGGAAACGGTCAATATTGATAGTTAAAATCTAAATTTGCGCGGCTATCCCCTACTAGAGGATGCATCGGGTTCATGGGGATGTACCCATTTTCTCGGGAATATGGTGACAGTTGGCGTCCCCAGTGCCACTGAAGGTGGCCTGACCTAGGAGTCGAACCCGGGTACCTCACCAACAGAGCGAGGATGCCAACCACTACTCCATCGGGCAATATTACAATGGAAAATAACACCAAGACATTGAGCCACGACTAAATAATATATACAAACGACCTTGTGGAAGAATATAGAAAAACGTTATATCCATAAGCCTGCAATACAAACCATGTAAATGCACACAGACCCTCAACGATGCCCTGAGTGGGACAACCGCCAACATAAAAGAAAGCTTTATGGAACCAATGTCCTTATTATATATATACCTATCAGTTTATATTATGCAAGGAAACGTCGGGGGCTGCATGTGCAAGACTATATGGAAAAGGGACCGATTTCGCAATATAATGATTTTCCTTCAATGTACTACATACCACAAATTGTTCACCCAAGCTATTTTCGTTGGCATGTCCGTGTTAAACAAAAACCTACACGAGTTTGTCAATTGAGAAAACGGTGATTGGTTGGCAGATGGTCCGATGCAATAAGCGCCGTTTATTTTGTAAATGAAAACATGTGTATAGATGATACCATTTATATTACGGAAAAAACAATCTATTTTATCTACTTATATATTCCAATTGCTCCTTTGATAATCATGCAATTCAACAATATTGTATTTGTATTTATACATCGCAGATCTTATCTCACACAAAGATGGCCTGTCACTGGCCTACAAAATGAAAGCAGTAAAATGCTTCCCAACTCAAACAAATTGCCTTCAATATCACCGAAACAAATTTCTAATTGTCTTATCATTACTAATCATTTGGTCGAATCATTTCTTATAACATTGTTACGCCTTTACGCGTTTAAATGTACCGGCATATTACATACCAGGTTTCTGTTCCTGGTGGGTAACACGCGGTAATGTGTTATGGAACTCGTCGACTGGGGTTGCTTGCACCGCACAATTAAAAAATGCTGGGTATTGCTCGTAATTACTGGTTATGTCTCTCTAATTGGTTCCCTGACCTTCTTCGATTAGGCATGAGGTGAGAAAAATCAGGCAACTCGTATTCCGCAATAACGAACGGGTAGACATCTTGATTGCTTTGTGCTCTTTCACCTATACAATCATCAGCCTGAAGATAATTGCCCAACCTTGAATCTATTGCATTCGTTAAAGCCCTGTAGGAAACGTAGATGCACATACATATTTCGCCCCAAAAATAGGTCGCCATCCCAATATGCAACGCAACGAGTTCGGTTTTATGCGATACATATATTATCACATTTATTTGTACCTCTATCCTGCAGTCGTATAATTTTCAGCGGCGTTCGCCATGTAAAAAGTGACTGATGAGCGGTGGCTGGGACACTCGCACGTATCACTACATGACGACGACACCGAAAATCAACTACCAGGTACTCGCACAAACCCAACAGGTACCTCAGATTGGCACACATAATCCCCCCTCCAAAAATGCAGCCATTTTTTTGTCGGACCTAGCCATTATATTTTTTTATGATTCATCTCACAGTCTCCTCACAACCTTTGTGTTCCCTAATTATCTTTCACTAACTCCACCACCTTGCAGGGAGTGCGATTATGTGGTATTGCTGAATATTCTCTTGAGCTTTTCGAAGCCTTCCTGCTGCTCCTGACTCCAGATGAACGGAACTTTCTTCCTTGCGAGTCGGTTTAAGGGCTCCGCTATCTCCTCTATTCTGTAAATCTATTCGGAATACTACGCAAGGAAACCCAGAAATCTACCTATGTCCAACACGTTCGTCGGGCGGCCGTATTGATGTATGAAACTAGCCTGCTCGGGAATAGCTAATAAACCTATGCACCGGTATAAGGTGTCAAACGTATTTTAACGATGTCTGATAGCACTAGCATTGAGAGGGATAAACTCAAAATCCGGTCTCGCGCAGTATCGAAAGGGTTTGGTGGAGATGTAGAAGGTGGTGCTCCCGCTTACTTCAGAATCCAATTGTATGTGGGCGGATACGAACTTCAAGCTATTGAATAGTGAGTCCATAACGGAAGAGTCGTTTCCGAAAATGCGTCTATGGAGATGTGATTCCGCGAAATGAACAAAGCCGTTGCGGTTTTAGTGACGGGGATCAGAATACGACACAGACAAGGGATGAACCGCCGCTTCCGGTACTTTCTGCAATCGAAGCTGGTTCCGTGCCCCGTATCCCACATTCCCCTGAGCCACCACATCCCTCGTCTCTTGCAACCGAAGCCATCTCTGTTTCCGTCGTCCCTACTTTACCGGGTAAGTCTCCCTACATATAACGTTTGGCAAACGCGTAAAGGCAGGCATTGATGATTCCAAAATATGTGGTGCAAATAATTATGCAGTTGGTGTAGACTTCTGAGTGAATACACTGCAAGACACTTTCGCCGCACTCAGCGTTCCAATTAATTTATATTTACCCCAGATTACTGGCAGGAGCTCTGTCCTCGAAAACTTTGTTAGCAGACCATTTTTGCCTCGTGTCACCGGTATTGTAACTCGCCAGCCACTTGTTCTCCAGCTCATCAATGGCAAAACGGGTACATGTTTGTGTTTTGACACTTAATTAATGAAATTCCAATAGAGTATGTCGGGTTTCTTTATTCAAAAAAACGAAACCTTCACCAAATTGGATGACGTTCAAAAAAAGATCCAACTAGAAACGAATCGAGTGACCGGTAAAAAGAAGGACATGTGCCGATTGATCTTTGAGTCTGCCCTCCATCGGGTAACCAGCTGATTCGCCGTTACTCCTCTTGCCGAACAGATCCTCAAGATACGCCTTGCAGCCCTTCGAAGAAGCTGCGCCCCAAAACTTACCAACGTCACTGAACTTGACCCGCCCAATAAAAAGACCAAACCCTCTCTAACCACTACTACAAAGCCGGTATAACTGATAGAACTCTTCAGCTATCTGCGAAGGTCATCGAAGCCTGAAAGGCTGTCCAAACTTTCAACACCTCAGGCGACAGGCCATATGCTCGGCGAGGCTAGACCGGCATAAATACGGGTCAGATGTTGCAGAGAACATGGAAACTGCAGTCCCAGGAACATATACTTCGTTGATACCTGAGATGTAAAGGAAGGTTATCGATTGTGAACAACACTTTGAACAAATGTTGGAAGGTTCGACAGAACACCACTCGGATTGCATCCCCCTTATACATACGATATTCACGGCGACCCATCAACTCGGTCAGACATAGCCAACGCAATAGAAATGCTGAAAAAGCGCAACGTCTCCAGCAAAAGATAACATCCAATCCGAAGAGTACAATGACTGCCTGCAGACCATCATTGATTCGCTCCACGAAGAATTCTCAAGCGACTGGAGAACTTCCATCCTGCTTCCACTCATTGAGCAGGACTACAGGTTAGGGTGCTGCAATCATAGAGGCATCTGCCGTGGCGTCTTTCGGTGCGCACAAGGATGCATGCACCAGATGTTTACCCTGCGCAGAATCCTGGAAAATCGTAACAAATACCTACAGCCTATTTCATCGTCTTTCGGGTGCCATTTGACTCGTTCAACTGGGAGTCGCTCAGGGTAGTAATGGAGGCGGACGACATGCACGGAAAACGTGTGAATCTTCTGAAATCATATAAGTTGAACACCCGTCTACGACCAATAATCGAAAGAGTTCCCCCCCCAAACACTGTGCTCATAAACCTCTGTCTTTCGTAGCGACCATCCGCAGGTTTGCGCGTACGGATTTGAGCGCAACTAAAATCCGGGATCAGCTCAATTAAGGCAGGCGATTAGCGCTTAGAGCTTTCGAAAGTCTACGGTGTGCGTCTAGATTACAATCTGTTCCGACCTGGACGTTGTTTATTTGCGTTTGTTTTTTTCTTAGCAGAATCTTAGGACGACATTCAACCGTTTTTTATAAGAAGCATATCCCCAAATCTATATATTTACTCAATTCTTCATCGATGATTACCAATCACAAACGACCATTGCAAGAAAAAAAAACCCCTTTTGATCTCTTCATCACAATCACGAAGCATGTTGCTCTATGCTCGCCTATGAAAGGCGTCCTGCAAAGACAGAATCCATGGCTTCCACCATGAATAACAACCCCAAAATCACCTAATACAAAATAATATCGCCCAGTAAATGGGATTGAAAGAAAACATGTGTTCAGCTCTTTTGCTCTTGTTTCGTTGCAACAATTTAATATTAAGTCTGTCGCAGTGCTATTTCTCCGATTGTAACTTCATAAAGTTTTCGCCTCGGGAATGTTCATTTCCTTTTGAGTGGAGATACGTTGCTAAAACACCGATTTCAAAACTAGCCAATGGTTCCGCGGGACCTGTAAAGTATAGACCTAAAGCCAAATTCTTTGGGTCGTTGAAATTGGAGAACCCCATAAAACATAGACGATAACCGTTCCATTTCGCTTATGAACCAAATAGGAGCACTCATGACGCCATTGCAAAAGAGATAATAGGAGTATTTTGAACTTCACAACTGATTTCAGCACTATTTCACACTCCCGAATACTATCCGAACTCTGTGAAGTTGGCGAGGGAGGATCATTGATAAATTGCCTTCAAAAATATTTCTCTAGAAAGGCCTACTGCTGAACGCATTGAAACGGTTCTCAGTCACGTTTTCGCTCGATAATTTCGTCTCGAGATCAAAATAAATATTACTCGGCGTTATTTTTACCAGTCTGTTATCATAGAGTAGTCCTGTTGATGGCTTCTTCGATAAATGTCGTTTCCTCTGTTTCTCATTTCAACGGTTGATGAGACTTGGAGCAAGCTCAACATGTATAAAAACTTTTGTCTACGCCTTTATAATTTCATTCATTATCTATTGTTCCCTCCGTTGGCTTTTTAAAATTTATTAGCCTACCTAGGCTCTCCAGCCAACATACCATCATCGAACGCCATTTCACTAGTTGTACATGTAGTGACCTTAAATGGTGTGTTTATTTATTCCAAACGCATGAACTCCATTATGCTGGCACCCCATTGGCTAACGAACACCACAACGCATGATGTGACCTTAACGTGGATAGATTAAAACAATATCGATGTCACCTGGCCGGCCCCCATTTTTGACCACTACACGCCCCACGTGTGTTCAGACAGGACTCGCCACAACTGGCGCTACGCATCGCGCCTTGTCGGCGTTTTCGGCCCAGGTCGGGCCCTAACAATTATTAGAATAATAAATAGTATTATTCATTCTTAACATTCATCTTTGGCCATCGTGCCATTCTTATTTTTGGGCCAAGACATCGTCAAATGACTATAAGTTTACAAGTTTTAAGGCATTCCGTCCGCATCTATTGCTTTCCAGAGCGACTACGTGTTGAGCCAGCCAAAAGACGTCCAAAAGGTCGATAAAACATGCTACGGTTCGCTGTTGGTCATTTTAGCGATGCTCCAGATTTCTGCGAAGGATAACAATCTGGTGCACGCATTCTCGGCCGCGCCGGAAGCCTCCTTGGTTGAGGCGGTGCGAGCGGCTTAGCAGGATTGCTGAAAATACTTTCGCGGTTATTTTTCTAAACTGGTGTCGTAGTAATTAGACCAAATTGTTTTGTAACCCTTCTTAGGAGGTGAAGGCAGAAGAAATGTGCTCCGGAAACATGGAAAGTCTTCATTTTTCCGGGTCCAGCTGAACAGGTCGATGAGAGAGTGAATGATCGTCGACAGGCACTTTGGTTAGCATGTTATCCTCCCCTGGAGACGTGCGGTTTTTCAGCATTTATATTGCGGTGGCAATGCCTGCATCGATGTTAATAATGGGTTGTTGTCCGTATGTAGTTATGTCGAGCCATTCACCATGTTTTCAAACTGATGGTCCTTTTCCAGTAGTTTCCTTTCTGGCAAAACTTAAAATAGCTATTGTTTTACAGTATGAAACGATTTCAACTGATCGACTCGAGAACGAATTTATCGAGGAACCATTGTTTAAAACCGTTCCTATCCCATATACGTCCACAAAGACAAGCCAACTAAAAGACAGTTTTTGCATACAATATCAATAATTATATATTTTAATCGATTTTTTTGGTTCTCGTGACCCAAAAAAAGGTCTAACGAATACTTATATTGTTATATTTAACCCCTGGGTTTTACCATGGGCGTATGGCACGACCATAAAAATTGCATGAAATAGCAATTAAATATTTGCCTCTTCTTAGATATTAAAATGTTGCTGGTAGTTCATGAAAATGAGAACAAATTCGCAATTGATTTCCTCGAATTTTTAAAAGAACTCGTGCGTCATTATATAATGGCTAATATAATTTGTGTTTTGACGAATCAGTTAGGAGTTTAGGGTCGCGTTCGGAAGCGCTCCGCTCAAATCTTGGTGTAGTTAATGTACGCAATCATACTTTCTGTTTTTATTGATGTTTATGTTGACTGGTATTTCAAGAATGTTTTTTTATTTTTTCATTTATTGCATTTGTTTTTGTACGATGATTTCGAATGCCTTTTCCATTTGTTTTGTGTATTCTAAATGCATGTGTTGAACCAATTATGGTGGATTTAGTGTAGACTTTTGAGTTTAATCTGTCTATTTAATATTTTTGTTTTGCGATTTCACTATTGGTAGCTCTAAAACTTCGAATACAAAGACCCGCTTACTATATTGCTCTCTAGCAAAATGAGTGGAAATCAGGGGATGCAAATGTTAATCCCACTGGTGAACAAATTACAAGATGCTTTCGCCGCACTCAGCGTTCCTCTTAATTTGGATTTACCCCAGATTGCTGTTGTTGGCTCCCAGAGTGCTGGCAAAAGCTCTGTCCTCGAAAATTTTGTAGGGAGAGACTTTTTGCCTCGTGGATCCGGTATTGTAACTCGCCGGCCACTTGTTCTACAGCTTATCAATGGCAAAACTGGTATTTTTTTCGTTTTAATATTTAATTAATTGACGTCCATAGAGTATGCCGAGTTTCTTCATTTAAAAAACAAAAAATTCACCAACTTTGACGACGTTCGAAAAGAGATCGAAGCAGAAACTGATCGAGTGACCGGTAAAAACAAGGGAATATCAAATATACCGATCAATCTTCGTGTCTACTCTCCCTCAGGTAACCAACTGATTCGCCGTTTTGACAAACTATTTTAGTTCTTAATCTGACACTTATCGATTTACCTGGTTTGACGAAGGTTGCCGTCGGTGACCAACCCCATGACATTGAAAGCCAAATAAGAACCATGATATTAGAGTTTATTGAACCAGAGAACACCCTTATTTTGGCTGTCTCGCCTGCCAACTCAGATCTTGCAAATTCGGACGCTCTTAAATTAGCCAAGGAAGTTGATCCGACGGGTATTCGAACTATCGGTGTAATCACTAAAATCGATCTTATGGATGCCGGTACAGATGCGAGAGATATCCTTGAAAACAGGGTTCTTCCCCTTCGACGCGGTAAGTGAACTTCCTACGTCATCCCACTGAGTTGGCGAGTTTTTCTTCATTGCCTTCTGACCTATAGGCTATGTCGGCATCGTAAACAGGAGTCAAAGGGATATTGACGGCCGAAAAGACATTCAGACGGCAGTTGCCAGTGAACGGAAATTCTTTTTGAGTAACCCTGCCTACAGACACATGGCGGATCGAATGGGCACAGGCTACCTTCAAGTCGCATTAAATCAACAATTAACGAACCACATACGGGATACCCTTCCTGCTCTACGAAATCGACTGCAGTCTCAGATGATCAGTTTGGAAAAGGATGTTGAGGCGTTCAAGAACATTCGACCAGACGATCCCTCTTACAAAACCAAAGCGCTGATGCAGTTTGTTTACCATTTTTATATTATTTTATTTATGCAGATTTGACCTTGATTGTGGACTTTGAACCATAAGTTGGTCTAGTATCTGGGCGAGTATATATACAGTGTCCTGCGTTATTGTAACTTAGTGCATAAATACTACAATATTTCTCATGCTAAAAAGTGGCTGAAGCATTGCACCAGGCATATGTGAGCACAGTGTGTATATTTGCATAAGCAACTAGGGACTAACTGTCGTGCATTCGGTCTATCAGTAGCCGTGGGAATAGTTAATGCAACCGCCGAGCGTCACCTATTAATGTGAAAGGTTGTGTCGGGTGGTTTAGGTTTTTCCTGTTTTCTCCAGCGCTGTGGTTATTCGTTTTGGATTTTCAAGTTAAATGGCTCTCACAGATACCTACCCATTAAATGCGTGGGATTTGCAAGCAAACTGTGTACACAAACACTTGTTGCAGCATGTGGGTGACATAAACTATAGGCTCTTCCAGCTGAAATCATACACTCTGACGTAATCCATAAAATCTTTATGCCATCATCCTTGAATCAAGGTTCGGCAGGTTTCGTCACAAGTTGTGCTCATCGCGAGTGCTCACCTTTCAGATTGGTCAATAATTTCACCGAGGAGTTCATTAACACCATCGACGGTCACTCCGGACAGATAAGTGTCAGTGCCTTGTCGGGCGGCGCCGAAATCAATAGGATCTTTCACGAACGCTTGCCTCTAGACCTCATTGAGGTGAGTCATTGCGTTTCTTTTATCCGTGATCGATTAGTCGAATTTCTGTTTTCCACCACCATGCTTGGGGTGTTTTGCCTAAAGGGTAGTTGGATTTCCGTTCTCGTCCCCTTAAGTCATAATCAGACCGTCGCATGTATAAAGACCAAAGCCACCGATTGCTTGCACTTAGAAGCCTCACCTAAACCACTATAGGTGCCACTTGAATATATGTGCATAAAACATCCTTTAATTAGTAGGCATACTCACTTGCATGGAGCTGGTTATTATGCCTTTTCTGGTTCCCAACTGTGGGGGCAATCGATTACACGAGACCACTTGAAGAAGCCCTGGCATTTCTGGTCTGCGTAGTTATCGCCTGTAGCCGTGTGTGTGAAAACAGTGTGAAGGTGTGCTGCTATCGCTGCTAGGTTTGTCTCCGCACTCTAAAATGCATTATCGTCTTTATTTGATTCAACTTGTGTGATAAGGCAGAGTTTTTAGCTACTGTCGGTTGCCTTCATTGGGAAGAGTGGCCAAGTATGTTTCGTGTCATTCACTATGTAGCATGACTTGAGTCCTCTGTCTATTTGCACATTGCATTAGTGAATGATTCAAACCTGGCTCTTCTGATTGGACTGGCGTTCATAGGGTGCCTTGGAGGCTGTCTCATTCTCTTATAGTGTCATCAAATATTGACAAAGAGCAAACAGGGTTGTATGGTTACTTTGTTCGCGTGTCATAGAGGTTTATTTGGAGCGGTTAAAACATCGGTCGGGGTCATCACGTGCCTTGGACTTTGTTTTGCTTAAATTTGTCATTTTTTTAAATCCGAATCGAATTCTTGGTGTCAAATCTATTTCACGTTGGTCATGAGGTCTCGTCATGTTTCTCGATGACCCAACCACATACGCTTATTCAATAGTTAACGACTGACAGGCTCTGTGTTTCAGTGGGGGTATCATCTCTGGTCGCTGGGTCTGTCAAGTCCTAGGTTATCTCCCGGTCTTTGGTCTCCGCTTGACACCCGACACCCACCGGTTGCTCCGAGTAGCTGCACGCAGCGGCGGCGGTGATGCCCCGGTAGGTAGCTGAAATGGATTCCGTTGTGTAAAGGTTAGATTCGCCTCACGAACAAAGCCGGGTGGCACTGCGCACGCCACCTGTACCAAATCCCCCAAAATACGTTATTCCAAACTCTTACGCTCAGCTCATGCTATGGTGTTGCCGGAAAAAGGCGCTTCCCCTGCGACCGAGGTGAAAAACCATCTTGCTTGGAACCGACAAAACCCCTTCTTCCTAACCCCAACATAATACCACACATCGGCTGCTGGAATGTCACTACGCTTTTGGACAGCGGCAGTCAATGCATCACCGCTTACACGCTACACGACTACCGCATCGACGAAGCCTGCATGCCCGAATTTCGCCTACCCTTTTTTCTGGAGTACGGCATATGAAGATGCCCGGCAACCAGCCATACCCCTGTAGGCCTGTGCTTAAGGATACTCCTAGTAGCCAGTCTACCCTCCTGCAACAGGCCACAGACGCCGAGCTAGGGACCAAAAAGCACCACGGGAAAGACGCCATCTCCGAGAACACTCTCCAGTCTTCTGCGAAGGTTAGAGAAGCTCGTCTGCAAGACTATCCCGACTTCCAACACGACGGTCGGCGCGTCTAGAACAGGGAACATGGTGACTGCTTATAACACTAAGGACTTTCGCAAGCTTTTCCGTCTTATCCGGCTCGCATCCGACAAGCGGCAGTCCTAGGACCTCCTCCTTCACGACGATGCGGAATAGCGGATACCAGAGATGGGGAGGGAGGTTATGCGATGGGTCCAACACTTCGATCAACCGTCGAATAGCTCGAAAGATCACCATCCGGACCCCATTCCTCTGATTCAGCGCGAGACATACGGCATTTGCTGTGACCCACTAACTTGGTCAGACATTTCCAACACAATAGAAAAGCTGAAAACCACAAGGCTCCAGTGGAAGACGTACAAGACCTGCTCGCAGACCACAATTGACCCTCTCCACGCCCTATTCAGCTCGATCTGCTCAAATTATGACGACATCAGTCATCGAAATAACCGCGAAAGTATTTTCAGCACTCCTGGTAACCCGCTCGGACCCGCCCCAACCAAGGAGGCTTCCGGCGCGACCGAGAACGCGTGCACCAGATTTTTATCCTTCGCCGAAAACTGGAACATCGCTAAAGCTACCAACAGCCAACCGTAGCACATTTAATCGACTAACGGGTGGCATTCGACTCGGTCACCAGAGTCGGTTGAGACATTAAAATGGAAGTTTACGGCATGCCTGGAAAATTTGTGAACCTTTTGAAGCCATACTTCTCGTCCACCCGAGCGAAAACTCGTGTCTACGGCAGAGTGCTTCCTGAAAGCTGGTGTCAGACAAGGCTGCTTTCTGTCACCGGTGGACAAGGCCTCGTTGACTACAACGGCGTACAAATGACCACGAATATTTCCATCGGCAAACTCGAATTCCCTTTCGATATCATAGTCCTGGCGGAGGACCACTGAAACGTGTATAGACACTGTCAAAGTGGGCGTTAATCGTTTTGGACTGCAGCCCCACCGCTGAAAATAGAACTGTTATGCTATTCGTAACATTTGGCAGAAGCTAGCCGCGCCAAAGAAGATTTTTCACGGGTGTGAGACGATTTTCAACAAAAGACACCGGAATGTTTATTTCCTGTGTGGTGCACCATGCACCCCAAAACGAATTCTTGGCCATCCCACGCACGTGAAGTCGTTTTAACAGCTTAGCCGAAAATACCTTAATGATTTTCCCATCCGTATCAAAAGGCTGCATGTGAGAGAGACTTCATCAATGCTCTCTTGGATGGTTTTTTGGATCCACAAATGAGGATACACTGATCATGTTAACGTTATTGGTCCCCCACGGAAACCGTCTCTCATATCTGCCCTCGAATTCGATTTCATGTCTATTTTCGACTGATTGTATTTTTCAATGTGGAGAAACGTTGACTTCCTGGCGTGTGGGCCTTCGCCGTGTGGCCATTGAAAGTGGTTACCGGATAGTGGGTTTGTGTGTGTGTGTGCTTTGAAGAATTTTAATTTACCTAGCTGTTGCCGTCTTATAATTATTATTCAATGCGTCTGTTCGCAACTTTTGTTGTCGGATTTAAGCCATTGCGATGGCCCGATAACCGGCTTTATCACGAGGGGTCGTTCGATGCCAGAAGTTCAACGTTTCGATTCCATGGGGTCGCAAAACATGTCGTCAACGTCACCAAATTGCCAAAAATCTACGAAATGGATATGTTTGCTCCACCAGCGAGTCCGACTAGACTCTGCTCTTTTAGCTTACGCCATCGCCTAGGTTATGGTTGCGGCGTCTCAGACGCAAGAAGCAATTCGACGGTTATTTTCAGCACATTTTCGGGTTATAATTCGGGTGTCTTCTTTCTGTTTGCGTAATTGTGGGCCCATTCGAGTGTGGGTTTGGTCTTGCCAAACTTGGAAACTGCAATTTGCTTGGTGTGGAATGAACTGCAGCTCTAACAAAATCAGCGTCTTCTACCCCCTCCAGGCCACACAATGGTTGCAGTTATTTCGAGGTCTTCTTCTTCTTCTGCACCAGAAGTAATGTGCCCGTTTTCGGGAATGTTTCTTATAGATCCAGTTTGACGAGGAGGCCCTTCGTCGCGAAATTGCCTATGCCATTCGCAACGTCCAGGGCATTCGGTAAGTCGTTGCTGATTGCACTCACACACACACACTTTTCTTTTATAATTTACCCCTAGAATTTCCGATTGTAAGGTCACGTGCACTTTATGGTTGTGTTGGGGTGTTGTCGTGGGTGTTAAAGGTTGAGGGCGTCTCTTCCTAAATGAAGAGCTTTTAGCGGGATGGAATGAGTACTTGACGACTTTCAACTCTGTGCTTGTCTGACGCGTGTCCTATACAGCGACCCTAAAGCACATTGCTTCTTTTTCATGACTGTGTATGTATATTTTGTATTATAAATGACCCATAGAATTACCGATGCTTGTTCGTTTTGCGTAGCTGAAACATAAACCAACTTGGATTCCACGCATTGTAGGTGCCTTGAACGGCGATCTGAGGTCAGGTTAGTACAGATTGATGTAATATTCTGGTTCCAGCTGCGCATGCCGTAGATAGACTCAGATTAAGCGGTCTACATCCGATTCGGTGGTCCTGATGAACCTTTTGAGCTGTCCACTGCTCCGACAGTTACAACATCCTGGTATCTTGGACGCGTAGCGGCCACGTATCGAACACGTAGGTTAGAATGGGTTGATTGGGGGTACGAAAGATGCGAACCCTTTGCCAGAAGCTGATCTCAGTGTGGCCGCAAAGGGTTGTGCGCAACGCGTGGAACGTCTTGCTGGTGTTGTCGACAGGCTGTCGGACTTGGTCGATTTTTTTATTTATATCCCACTGATAGCAGGTTGTAGGGCCTTCTACATATGCGTTACGTTGTATAAAACCCCGTGGAAACATGACAATTGGAAAGAGCGTCTTCGGGGGACTTGTGACTTGTTGTTTTTTTATCGCGTCGACGACGTCTTTCCGGGTTGGTGGATTGCAACTAAGATCATTCAATAAGAGGGATATGGCCTGTCCAGATGCCGCTACTATGGTGCCATGACAGATCCCATTTCAGACAAACATGGTTTGTCATACTGATATAGTCCTGGCCCGAATGTAAGCGAATATTTAATCTTGGTTCTTCGATCGCTGCTTTGGGAAGACTTGGGCTTCTATATGCTATGCGGTCTTGATGCATTCCGTAGAATCACCATTTGCTGGACAACAGCCTGCCTTCAATCGTGTGCGCACGCTCGCTCGCATCTGTTTAGTGCGTTGGTGGAGTTAAACGTGTCAGTAGAGGCACGCATACCTGCGAGCCTCAAGGTCATTCTTATCGGCGCTAGCGTGTGTGCATTTCATTTGGTTGTGTCATTGCTTAGTTCTAATCAATGATTCTTTATGAAAATGGTCTCTCCCTCCTCCTGGCCGTTTGTGGGTGTGTGTGTGTCGCGCTGTTCTTGTCGCTATAGAGTTTCTTCGTGGGATCGAAGGATCCCCAGTACCCAGTACGTGGGTACCTAGAGGTCACAGAATATCCGATAGGCCCTAGCCGTCACCGCTGTTGCCTCTTCTTAACACCCTAACCGTTTGACTCACCCACGGTTAATTATGAGTCGTATGGCAAATCGATTTGTTATGTCTTGATATCAATTCGCTCGGGCCTTTTCTCTTCGGTGAGTTTAATTATGACATTAATAATGGTATTCGCTTTAAGGTCACGAGGACCAAAACTTTCATCATTAAAGTTATCGACAAGGAAAATTGATGGAGGACATGACGATTATATTGTAGAACAGGAGACGTATTTTAAAAAAAGGTTCTCGAGTTAATGGTGTCTGCATTATTAGTTTTCATTTTTCAAATATGTGAAAATGTGGGCATATAATATTTCTGATGAGTATTCAGAACGAGTGAAGACGAAATAACAACGAGGCAAATTTCACCGCCGGCTTGCGTAAGGTTTGGCAAACGCGTGATAGCGGCCTTTGAAAGGCCGCTATCCGTAAATGTCAACGTTTGATGCCCCAAATTCTCAGCCGCTTTCATCGACTTGTTGTCTGGTTGGCTGCTTTGTGTTTTTTGGCATTTCTGGATTCGATATACTGAAAACCTACAGGATTCCCTTTTAATTCAGTCTACCAATTGTGTGTTCATTCCAGGATACTCGTCTTTAAGTGGTAAATTGGGTATGTTGGGTCCAATTCCTAACCCTTACAGTCGTAGGGCGTAATCGAACTTGTTCAAACAGACAAAAAACATATGTTTTGTGTGTGCTAAGATCGAAGGTCAAACGTGGAAATACCTAATCGCCTAATGGCCCTGTCAATATACCACGCTAAAAATGTACGCTCTCGTAGTACACGTTTTTTGGGTTCCTCTATTTCGGTTCATTGGTAAGTAATGGGATGGCTTTGCAAACAATGGCTCAATTTCGAACAACGTAGAATGCTCAAGGTCTTTGGAATGGCGATAGTTGGAGCGATATTCGCCTTTTGTGGATCTGTATCACGGGACTATTTTTCGACAAATTGCCAACAAATCTGTTTCGTCCTCATGAGGCTGGAGCATGAGCCGGTTTCATGGTTGTTTTCGCAATTTTTCGCATAGATTATTGGCAATTACGTACACGGATGACGTACACAGTGGTACCCGGATTTTGGGGCAGAGGTCGCCTCTAACCGATTTACAGTCATGTGTGTCCTGCAAATCAGCAGCAGCAGCAGGCATGCAGGTTATGGAACAGAATCGCCCTTCTGGATTCTGTAAAAAATGCCAACTGCACCGTTCACTCAGCGTTCACGTTTCCGAATCAATAACAGTCGCGGACTGTCTCCTTTCGTTGAGGCGTCCGGGCGTGGCGGCGTGTGATTTTCATCCATCGAATTGGAGGCTGCCCGGTGGCGCAATGGGGCTGCCTCATCGGGAATTCGACCAACTTCCGCGTGGAGCCCCTGTACATGTGATGATCCAGCGGTCACTTCAGCCTCTTCGTGTGGCACAGGGGGGACATCGTCTTCCGGGAGATATTTACACGAAATAGCGAGAAATTGAAATTTCCAAAACAATTTTGTGCGGGGGTGCGGTAAAGAAATAGGCAAATTGGCCTCAGTTTGATTGCTGTTTGTTTTTGCGGTTCTGGGGTCTAGGGGTCGTCATATTTGTTGCCTTTTAGCGGTGGCTTATTCACTCCTGATCAGGCATTTGACGTCATCGTACGGGAGCGCATCTCTCGACTGCTGACTCCTTCCCTCGCCTGTGTTGATCGCGTCGTCACCAAACTATCTTCCATCGTTCACACCTGTCTCCAACAGGTAAGACGCTAACCCCCTAACCTTCTGAATACAGCACACTGTTCCCGTATTAAATGTACGCATACTTAATTTACCCCGGATACCCCCCGAGACCGATATTTTGGCTTCAGGGTGTGCTTTAGTAATAGATGGATTTGTGTGTATCTAGGTAAAGTAGCACTTCGTGAATCCAGACTCAGTGTGTTCCGGGTTTTCTTCTAGATGAGATGTTACCCCCTGTTGGCGGACGAGGTTGAGCGCAATATCAGTCTGCGTATTCGCGAGGCCGAGGTCAGGACTAAGGACCAATTGCGTTCGATTACCAATTACCAACTAGCCTACATGAACACAAATCATGAGGATTTCATTGGCTTTAACAAGTAATTTTTGATCACTTATCATAGGTTTCTCCGACGCACCCTATTCTCTGATTGATAATTAGGTTTTTGAAAGTAATTAATTGAACTCTGTCCTCGTCTTTATTTGGCTTGTTTCACTCATCCTAGTCTCCCCAAACCGCAAACCACGTTGCCTTCTCCACAAACTTCACTAAGCTCTTTAGACTTCTCGCTCTTTCATCCACCTTCTCTCCCCCTCTTCGTAAATTCTTGATGCCGATATATTTCTGCCCAATTCGGCCGAACTAAGAAGAATGATTCGGATCCAGCCAGGATCGACGAGAAGCTCCTTTACCACGGTGTTACAAACCATTCAGTTACTTTTGTAGATATCATACTGGTCTGGAAGGAAATCCAATCGATAGGACTTAACTCGAGAGTTAACCCTTGGTGTAATTTATATAGGGATTGGCCAATAGAAACACGAGTATTTCAAATAAACCAATGAGAACATGGGGTCAAATATGGCATATATTTATTATAATAAAAATAATAATAAGTATGACTCAGCATTAATTGGCGCCATGTACTCCATCTGAAACGTATGCTAAGCAACACCACCAACTACAGAAACGATGTATAACGCGATAACCATTAAAACAACGCCTGCAACTTCCTCCATAATTCCCTCATTAATCTTCTCCTAATTTTCCGCATTCGTTTTAGTGCCGACCCACAAAACGCCAACCAACAGACCAAACAGAAGATCGGTAATCAGGTAAGATCATCGGGCTTCCAGCTTAAAATCCGCACAACGCTTCTGTCGTATGTTCCCACCCTCACCCACCACTTGATTGGTATCAACAGCCGTTGTTGTTTCCGATGAAGGCAGCCAGGTGAAGGACCGTCAGTGCTATAACGGTGCTCCATAATCATTTACCGGACCTTTAATGGCACGGGTGGCTGTTGTTGTTGTTGTTGTTGTTGTGGCGGTGACGCTATTGCTTCCTCGCCTGGGTCTCCTACGGAACCCCAGTTCAATTCATCCATTAGACCACACTTTCTCATCTAGGAAACCGGGCACCACCGGGCCAATGTGAAAACGGTTAGCAGACCCCTGATTTTCTCTCTGCACACCCCTCTCTGTTTCTAATCAAGAAATTGGGAAGGTTGAAACGCCGATTTATAATGCATGAATTCAGTGGCTTTGATTTTTTCTCGTGTTTTTTACTGAATGTCAAATGATTTGGGGGAACCTCTTTAGTTTCAATCGTTGTTGTTATTGCTTTTGAGCCCAAACGCGGCTGTAGAAAGGGAGCCGCGTTTGCATTAGTCATTCGCGACTTGAGTAGTCCTAGTGCGATGCCTCCGCGCTTTATTTGTTTTTGTGGAAGAGTGTGATGTGTTCTCTGCCTCGGTTTAGGATCCTGCAGGTTCATGTTGTCTGTTGCCTGATTCGGTTTACCCGCTGAACAATGCCACCGTTCATCGCCTGCAATTGCGATTTTTTACCCTCTTTAGATAATCTGTAAGGGATGGCTTACTCTCTTGAATGGCAAACTTCTTCGCGGGGGCAGCAAATACTTTTGGTTTGTCCTCACGACAGAGGCCCTTACCTGGTACAGAGATGATGAGGTAAGCATGGCATTCTTTCCTGTGAACAGCTCAACCAAAGGGTCACATGATTTTCCGTCTAAGGGTCACCTGATTGGTTCAATACGACTATGTGCGTGCGTATCGATTTTTAGGAGCGCGAAAAGAAGTTCGTGTTGCCCCTTGAAGGTCTTAAACAACGAGGTGGTGACACCTCTTTCTTCTCCCGACGTCCGAACTTCAGTCTTTTCCACCCAGACCCCAAAGTTAATGTTTTCAAGGAATTCAAGACGTTGGATTTGGGCGCTGATACTGTCGAATCTAGAGACAACTGGAAGGGTGCCCTCCTGCGTGCCGGAGTCTTCCCCGAGAAGACTCAAACAACAACAACCGAGGAGGTTAAGGTAGACGACCTTTATTTTAGTTATTTGGGTGACGAATTTCTACTTAACGTTTTTAAGTAGATGGTCCAATTTATTGATCATTAGTCAGTAGTACTGCATCTGAATTCAGAGGTTTAAGCGTGTGCGTATTTCTTCTTAAGGTTGGTTGTTGCTGTTGTTGTTGCCCACGGGAGAAAAATCGGGTCCAATTTATGACCCTCGACCAGATTCCACCAAACCGGTTGCCGTCTATAGAGGAACAGATCGCCTGCGTGAGAGATCGTAGTTACTGTTATTGCGCGTGCATGCACCTCAAGGAAATTTCAAGCACGCAAGCACCTGGATGGTATACGTTGTTGTGCGATTGGTTGTGCCGATTATATATTTGGGGAGAATTTTCTCTCAAGTTGGAGATTGGTTGCAACAGTCAGCATTCTCACTCTATTCGTGAGAGATCCTGAGTCGGACGTCGCGGCATGTGCCAGCGACATGGGACTGGGTTGTTAAAAGGGGCGGCATCATCGGATTTATCCTGCGTGTGGACGATTTAGGGGTGGCGTCGAGGATGCAACCTGAAACCAATATTCCCAGGAATGTTCCCGGCACCATCAATGGAGGCGCCGTCTTGTCCCTTACCAATCGATAGCGGCACTCTGCAACGCATTGAGTCTAAATTCCCTCGATCGTAGCTTTTAACACAGCTCTCTTTCTCGGCATCTAGGACGACGAGTTGAACCAAGGCAATAATCCGGTGCTCAAGAGACAAGTGGAGACCATCCGCAATCTCGTCCGGTCCTACATGACGATTGTTAACAAGACGCAACTTGATATGGTTCCCAAGGTCACAATGTACCTACTCATTGACGATGTAAGTAGTAGTAGTAGTAGTAGTAGTAGTAGTAGTAGTACATCTGTCATGTGTGGTATTTAATTTATCATACCGTTGGGTCCTCAAATCCAAACCGTTATGAAACGACCTCTTAGTTTATTTTCTAAATCTCGAGGTTTTCGTATTTCTATTCGTCTCCACTGTCAAGATTCAGGTCCTTACCGGTGATTTACTTGTGTACTAAAAGGTTTTTCACGGTGCCCGCCTTATTCGTGAGCATTCGTCGTTGTGCATATAGATGTTGTTGTAATTGCCCTCTTTATTGGCCATGTTTACATCAGACAGTTGCATCATCTCAATTATAGGCCAAGAAGTATATGAAAACCGATCTGCTCCCAATACTTTATGCATCTGACACAGTAAGTTTATTGTGTGTTTTGTGTTTCTGTTATTTCTTCTATTGGGTCAATTATAATAATAATTGTGGCGGTGGCTTTATTGAGGTCCCGAGGACCAAAACTTAGACGTTGGCAATTAACCAATGAACCATGTTCATTCTGACCCAGGACTATTGATCAATGGGTAAATAGGCGCCACTTGGAGGTCCCTTTTAATTACCGATGGCTAGACGATGATCCCCACAAGTGATAATTCGACGATGATTATTTATCGATCTGTTGTTGAGGTTTATGTGGATTTTTACTTTCAGTCTCGAATGATGGAGGAGTCACCGGAAGAGAAACGGCGCAAACAAGACATGGTTTTCATGTACAACACCATGAAGGAGGCCCTCAACATTATCGCCGACGTCACAACCCACACCATCACGGAACCCGTCCCACCCCCAATTACCGACGATTGGAGAGAAAACGTACGTTTACCTCCTCCTCCTCCTCCTCCTTGTCCTCCTGTCGAATTGCCCAAACGGAGCCTTTCGCGGTTCTGGGACAGCGCGTTTGCGAGTTTCCTGTGACTAGAGGATAAACTGGCCTTGTGGTTGTTTGCCGCGATGATTCTGGGACACATTTTAGCAGGTCTCTCATCTACAGCGACCGCTACACCATCGGGTTAATATAACAAAGTTGATTGAAAACAATGTATAATCGGATTATAAAATTCTGCGTATGTTTCGTCGCCTAGTCAGTTTGATTCCATTACCGAAGTTAATCACTCCCACCACTGTTTATACCAAGAATTCCGCGGTGTTGCTTCTACTTCGCCAAGGCACTTCACGGACACGTCCATGAAACGAGCAGCACCAGAACACTCCGTCTATATTTTTTTTGAGATTTTAAGCGCCACGCTTTTAGCCGCCTGTTCCCACAGCCTGACTAATAAGCAGTTCTCGGCTGATTGGGCGGAGGAGGAGGCCTGCTCTAAGATTCTACGACTTGCGGGTCGCAATTGATTGCCCAAAAGCGAGGATGGCCTCTCGCCTTATGCCCAAATGTAATTAACAGCTGGACATCTTCATCTAGTTTAAGATGCTACTTCCTGTGTGGGTTTTGGGAGGGGTCTCTTTAAAATGAATTGCAATGAAAAGTCCATAAATTCCCCTTCTTGGTGGTTGTAGGAGTTGGCGGGTAGCGGAGGCGGTTCATCGCCTCGAATGGGCGGTCCCTCCCGCCCCAACGCTGGGCCGCACCGCGGCAGTTCCTCTGCCGGAACCCCCTCGGGGGCTCCCAGTTTCGCGGCCCCACAATCTCGAAGCAACGCTCCCTTCGCGCCGGTCGTGCGACCCTCAAATACCGCACCCCCGCCACCGCCTCTAGTACCGGCGTAAGCTCCTTCCCCCATCGTCGTATTCGCCCACTTGTCGTTCACTCGAGCTGTCTAACGAGCTGTGCCAACGCAAAGGCGGAGACATGTCACGAACAGGACTGATTGGCTGGGCCATTATCCGTTTTTCGTGCAAAGCTGAGATATCGAGCACGCTTTACTTTGTTAATGCCTAGACGTTGTTTTTAATCTTAAGTTAAAATGGGAATTTAAATTGTACCAATTAATTTCTCCGCAATTCTTTTAGATTCGACGATGCCTAAATGACACATTAGTAGTGAATGCTCAGTTGACTTGCAAAAAAAAACATTAGTTATGTGTGCGGGTGTTTTGCGGTTTTTGAAATTCACTTTTTTCAGCGAATATATATGACATATTTTCCTTCCGGTCGTAATTCGAGTAGTTTTTTATCCAAGACACGCGAGGGCGTAGATGGGGAAGACGTTAGGTGCTTTCATGGTGTGGCGATTATACTACGGTTACTTCTTGTTCTCTTAAGCAGGGTTACTGAGTACATTGTCTAATTATCCCGTCTCCCTACAAATAGGCCGACCTACATGTCCCCCACAACCCCGTAAGCTCAAACGAGAGAAAGAGAGAAAAATCATTTAGACTAACGCGCAACCGAATTCGAGGCTGATGCTATCAGGCTAACGACAGGGCTGTCCTTATCCTTTATTCCTTTGTCTGTTATGGATATACCTATTTTTTGTTGGTCTGGAGACGACATTGTTTGTTCCTGTCACTCCCACTCTATGTGTTGCTTATCAACTTGCACGTGTATTTCCAGCATAGGTTTGGCCTTACCATAATTGGTATTTCGACCGAGTTTATAGTTTCTCATCTTAACTATTTGTCCATATTACCCGTCCAGGCCTTGGGGATAGACAGTTAATATGTACCTATCCGTATTGGCCATATCAGTTATGAATTAACCTTCAATTGGCATTCTTAACGCTTCTAATCATCACTCGGTGAACTCATCCACGTCTGGGCCTTTAATAGCTCCGACGCCCTAGCTTATTTTACGCTGGCTTCGCGTGGTTCATTCCGTTGCACTAATCACCTCCCCCCCCCTCCCCACACACAACCTGCTAACCACCCTCACCTCCGTCCCATCCTGCACTTGCAACACTTCCTACGTTGCCGCCTGATTAATTGCCGTCGCCGTCACCGCGAACCCTAACACCTACAGCCGAGCAGCCGCGCAGCCTCTAAACCTCTCCCTGACACCCATTGTCCCCACGCCCGCCGCCATCACCCCGCTGCTGCCGCCGCCGCCGTCAGCGGCCGCGAACCTCGCCTTCCACCCCAGTGCCTCTAGTGGAGACCTCCGTTTCAACGGCATCCCCACTTTTGTCTCTTGGGATAGATCCGCGGCAATGTCATCCGGCGTCCGGATGTTCGATCCGGTGGTGGCCAGCATCGGTGCCAATGCAGCTGCCGGACACACGGAGGAGGCAAACGTCACTGGCGCACGAGCCCTTGCGTCCATGTTTGAGTAAGCACCACCCTCCCTCCCCCACCCCCCATCCCCCGCTCTCGACATCTTGCCGATAGGGCATGTCCTTGGAGCACATTCACCAGGTGGTTTTGGGTTGTTGTTGTCTTCGTGGTAGCGGGTGTTGATGTTGTAGACTCATCTTGCGACTCTTGCTTCATCCTCGAATGAAATCGCACCGGTTAGGTCGAGTTCATAATCACCGCGATCTCTCTGTCTGAGAAACGTGTCAGCATCAGTTGACCCCGTCTGTCTGCCTGTCTGTCTGTCTGTTAGTATGCTGTCCAGGTTACAAAGCAGCAGTGAACTCGCTAGATTTGCGCCTATTGTTGCGTCATTTCTTGCCAATCCCCAACAGATCACCACAATCCCCGCAATTAGCATTACCCTATTGGTTCGACCGTTTTACTCCGAGGACCTTTACCCCTTTCCATCATAAATACCCCTTTTCGGAGGATTAGTAACCTTGTCGTCGTCGTCGTAGTAGTAGTAGCAGCCATCGCGTCCTTTCTGTCGTAGCTTTTCTAACGTGAACTTTGGGTAAGTGTCCATTTTGTGCGTGCTGCCTGAAATACCGCTACACTGCAAACGAGCCTGTGTTGTGTTGGCTTTCATTCGTGTATCGCCCCCCCTCCCAGCCCCCTGGTTTTGCCAGACTCTCTCTCCTCCGAAAAAACCCACTATTTTGTCTTATTGTCTGCGGTTTTGCATGTGCTCGCCTTTTTCGATTTCCCCAAGTGTGTCGGAGCAACCGATATCCGCCATATCTTTCAGGAACCGCGCGGTGAATCCCTCGGGACCTCCGATTCCACCGAGGCCGTAAGGGCGTCAACGCATCGGTAAAAACAACACTGCAGCTTCTTCCGACACAAATTCGGTAAGACACGCCAATGTGGTATATTATGGACAAAAACTGTTCAATAACTAATAATTGGAAAGCAAATAGCAAGCCTAAACGTAGAGGCAGTCCTTCGGGTCTGGTCGGAGGGGAAAACTGAGTTGTTGCCGGTCTGTCAATGACAATCTCTGTCAGTCAGTCAAAGCCTTTCAGGGCTTCTGGTTCGATGTCCATGGGGTATGCACCTCGATAAATCGATTACATTAGTAAAACTCGCGATGATTGAAAGTTGCGTAGTCGATTGGAACTGAATGCACCAGTATTACATGGTAAATGGCCATTTTTAACAGCAATTTCAACAATAATAAAATTGAGAAATGTAAGGGAAACTAGTAATACTTTTAAAGAGCCATATAAATTCCAAAAAAACTCTTCAGGGGCAACTGGAACCCCAGGGAATATGCGATTGGTCTAATAGGTATCGTCACTAGGACCAAACTCTCGTAATGCCCTTCTATGCAAATGCCTTCCCCAGTCGAATGTACGTTGCCTATTCGTGATTGTTTTTTTTCATTGCAGAAACTGAGGCCGACGTTCAACCGTTTTTTATAAACATTACAGTCCCCAATCTATGTCTTTGCTCAATTTTCCATCAATAATTACCAAGCACAAACGCCAATAGCAAGAAAAGGAACCCTCTTTTGATCTCTTCATCACGATCACGAAACATTTCGCTCTCTGCTCGGCCATGAAAGGCATCTTACCTAGACACAAACGATGGCACCATCTTTTAATGACAGCCCCCAAATCATCTAATGCGGCAATATTTCTCTCTGTAAAAGCTATTGAAAGAAAACACGCTTTTGGCTCTTTTTTTCTCTTGTTCCATTACCTGGGTTGCGCGTTTATAATATGAAGCCAGCCGTCTTTACCGTTGTTGATCGGATTTTGCAATCACAATAAATGCTTGCATAATACAGTCGATAAAGTTTTAAGAATTAATGGTGGGTGAACACTACACACCTAGCCCCCCAGTAGGTAATAATCTACAAAATCTGCACTGTTCTCGGAAAAAAACGCGTAGGTGTGTACGTGTAAAT
Source organism: Proteocephalus fallax (assembly GCA_028672205.1). NCBI lineage: Eukaryota > Metazoa > Platyhelminthes > Cestoda > Proteocephalidea > Proteocephalidae > Proteocephalus > Proteocephalus fallax. Next base: position 888,912 of record JAPUBX010004022.1, on the reverse strand, counting down.
TTTGTACAATCCGCAGAAGCGATCGGATAGGGGGAGGAAAGGGGGTTCAAAGAAAATGCATAACTGACTAAGGCACACACCCCCACGCACACAAGGAATAAGGCTGAAATACCGACTGGAACATCAATTTTTACATCGGTGGTTTGTGGAGGGGTCTCCTCTCTTTTTGGGTAGCGGAGAGGGTGTAAATGTACATGGATACCGATACCTGCTCGCCATGCTGCTGCCTAATAATAACACGAGAACGAGAGCTGAACAAGAAGTAAGTAAAAGAAACTGGGAAAGACTGAGATATTTGTCATTGATGGAGGAGGATGTTGAGGTTGCTATTGCAGAGTTTCGGGGTAACTGAGTGGCTTCGTACGCAGATTCGTTCGAGATCCCAAGTTGAAGAAGTAGAAGGAATAATGTGGACAAGGTATTTAAGGTTTCCGATCCGCGCTTCCACCGAGACGATGACTGACGTTTAGTCGAGCTATTGCGGCTGAAGTAGACGAGACTGCCGGTTCCACCACGAGCCTCAATCGATTGGTTATGGAGTAGGCTGGTTGGGTTGTAGTAGTTATTATCTTTGTAGTCGATATTGCAGTCTCGATGCGATTTGCAGTGGCTCCTTTTGCAGACTCGGGCGCGATGAAACCCGGGACCAGTGTGTGTTCAAATTATTGATTCTCGTTCAAAACCTAGAAACCTGATAGAAAATACATTGAGCTACCATTTATTTCACTACCAATATGAAACTATCGTGGAGGGTCATTTAGGGCCCCTTGTTTGTAATTTTTCGTCTTTAATTGGTGGTCCGAAGCAACCCTACTACAAAAAATGAATTCTGAAAAGTAACCCACAGAATATCACAACTATCCGCGATTACTATGAAGCACTTTTTTTCTCTCTTTTTTTTGGCGTTATGGATAGGGTCATTCAATGGCCGCCATTACGCGTAAACCATACTTTAAATACATCGAGGGTTCATTTTTAACAGCAATTTCAACAATAATAAAATTGAGAAATGTAAGGGAAACTAGTAATACTTTTAAAGAGCCATATAAATTCCAAAAAAACTCTTCAGGGGCAACTGGAACCCCAGGGAATATGCGATTGGTCTAATAGGTATCGTCACTAGGACCAAACTCTCGTAATGCCCTTCTATGCAAATGCCTTCCCCAGTCGAATGTACGTTGCCTATTCGTGATTGTTTTTTTTCATTGCAGAAACTGAGGCCGACGTTCAACCGTTTTTTATAAACATCACAGTCCCCAATCTATGTCTTTGCTCAATTTTCCATCAATAATTACCAAGCACAAACGCCAATAGCAAGAAAAGGAACCCTCTTTTGATCTCTTCATCACGATCACGAAACATTTCGCTCTCTGCTCGGCCATGAAAGGCATCTTACCTAGACACAAACGATGGCACCATCTTTTAATGACAACCCCCAAATCATCTAATGCGGCAATATTTCTCTCTGTAAAAGCTATTGAAAGAAAACACGCTTTTGGCTCTTTTTTTCTCTTGTTCCATTACCTGGGTTGCGCGTTTATAATATGAAGCCAGCCGTCTTTACCGTTGTTGATCGGATTTTGCAATCACAATAAATGCTTGTATAATGCAGTCGATAAAGTTTTAAGAATTAATGGTGGGTGAACACTACACACCTAGCCCCCCAGTAGGTAATAGTTTACGCAGCTCTCTTCTCCAGAAAAGAGTAACCTCGGGGAAACAGCCTCAGTAACGCATACAAAACCCACAATGGCGCCGCCAACCTGGAGGTGGTGTGGATGATCCTTGATTCACTTTCGACGGAGGGACCAATGGGACAACGCCGGTAGCATTCGGGTGTAGCTGAAATAACCGAGGGCCATTGAATAGTAAAAGCAACAGCTATTCTACGTGACAGCGGGTATTTCCTATAGCGTAATGACAGTGAACTACAGAGTGATAAATTCATTGGTGGATCGTCTCAGGTTTTGTGGAATTTGTACACTAACCAAACTCGAATTGTCCTCGTCTGGGGGGTTGTGGAAATTCGACGCCATGGGTGGCATGAGAGCGCTAGGGGACGGAAAAAATAGATCAACCAGAATCCCAGTAGTAATGCGGTATATATATATATATTGTTGAAATTAAACGCATTCTCTTCCTTTAAAGGCAACAATTTCACTCATGGTTTTTTGTAATGTATATCAAATTAAACGACGAGACAACGGACATTCCGTAAAACGTCTGGGAACCGAACAGCCGAACGCAACTGCTTCACGACCCTTGTAATTCTGTCTTCGGGAACCGGACACACGCGAAGAACAACCCAAAGAGTTTCTACGCAACTGCAGCCCACATCACCGCCCAGACGGTTTTTTGTCAATCCATGAGCTTCTTCGTTTGGCGTCCTTGTTTAACATGAACCAGGAGCATCAATTCATGGGGTTCTTTGTTGCTTGAGGGTTTCGTTTTATTTCGGAATTTGTCGCATTCACCGACCCACGGAGCAACTTACCAATTATTTTGCCGAATTTCATGGTATCCTAGCTGTCACTGTATTAACAAACGAAGGAATCAAATAGATTGTGGTTTGAGGCAATTCTTATGAAAACGCTTCCAACGTTTGAATATAGGCGTAAGATGCCTGAAGATTAGGTCAATTTTACCCGATTGGCGTTGCTTTTGCCAGAAGTAATTATGCGATGATCTGCTACGGACGCCGTTGCTAGTGTGTTCGTAGATCAATAATTGTGTCGGAAAAATTAATTTTACAGGGAGAATTCAGCGTATCGGAATTAGTTTCTCGCGCGCGCGTTTTGATAGGGCTGCCTTTCAATGGCCGCCATTTCCCGTTTGCAAAATTTATATACTTCGTGGGTTAAATTGGCCTTTCTTGCTAATTTACCTCGACGTTACTTATTTTATCCTTCTTAACGTATTCTGCATTTTCTACGTAGAATCGTGAGTCCTGTAACATTTTTGTTTATTGTAAATTTTAATACTGAAAGTTTTGGTCCTCGTGACCTTAATAAAGCGAATATTATTATTAGTAGAAACGGGTCTTACGTTATCACGAATCATCATCTTTTGCCAAACACCGTAACCCTGTTGGAGTGTCTTTTTCTAATGCACGCGGGAGACATTTGCAATACATTATTTCCTTTTAATAAATTATAGAACCTGTACTCGATATATATATTTTAAAAAAACACGATTATTTTCCCTTCCAAATGGGTGCTTGATTTGAAAAAAAATCGAACATTAAATAACAAGTATTCCGGATGATAGGTTTGACACAGCCCCCAAGTCGCTGGTATATAGGCGCGCTTATTTTGGATAGCCTAACGTCGTCAAGGAACCACTTTCAAGGCCGTGGGTGGTGAAAAGAAAATATGATTGTTTACTAGACATACTCTTTTAACAAGGTCGCCGAGGCTTGTGTGACTTCCTTAAAAGCAGGAAACCTGCTCACGCCTCACAATAACAAAGCAGTTTTTTGTCTAAGTTATGAGGACAAGTTGAGCGAATTGGCGTGCGCCTAGAAAGATTCGATAGACCAGACGAAAGATCTAATACTATTATGAACCAACCAGTTTTTATCGTGGTTATTGTTGGCGGGGTGCCCGACAAGGTATCGTTTTACATTTTTTAAATAATAAAAATCGCTTTATTAAGGTCACGAGGACCAAAACTTTCAGCATTAAAATTTCCAATAAACAAAAATGTTACAGGACGTCACGATTATACGTATAAAATGCAGAATAAGTTAAGCAGAATAAAAGAAGTAACATCAAGGTAAATTTGCAAGAAAGGCCAATTTGACCCATGATTTATATAAAGTTTGGCAAACGGGGAATGGCGGCCATTGAAAGGCCCTATCCAAAACGCGCGTCGAACCAAAGGCTACACCTTTGCCGAATTTGATCCACCCTCAACACCTTATAGCTTAATTACAGTGAACTACCGAGTGATAAATTGATTTTTGGTTCATCTCATGTTTTCAGGTTTTGTGGAATTTGTAAACCAACCAAACTCCAATTGTCCTCGTCTGGGTGGAATTATTAGTCGTGCCTCAACGCCCGGCTTATTTTGGATAGCCTAACGTCGTCAAGGGACCACTTTCAAGGCCGTGGGTGGTGAAAAGAAAATATGATCCACCTTTAACACCTTTAAAATTAAACCTTGAACACTAGAACGCACAAATAAAAATACAAGCGTCTCATTCACGGCTATTTGAGCGCAGCTGTCTCCACACTCGACGGATACTGAGCCCGTTAATATCCACGACATTTTAAGAGGCTACAACGTCACTGTTGTCCTTTACAAAGCAAGGGTGTAATGTTTAAGTTGACGTTCGAGCGTGCCGGGCGAGATCTGCGAGCCAACGTTCCTATTTAATCCACTAAATAGCTGACTGCATAAAGTCCGCATTTTCCAATTAAATGGGTGTACTTTACCAAAATTGCATTCGAAGTTTTTTCTTCCTGTTACCCATGTGGCCAGTTGTACTCCGGTTATTTTATTTTTGCGTGCTTACATTTGGGCGTACGGGGTTATGGGGGAGGCTGTTGATAAATAAGAGGCACCTGCAACCCCTCCCCACCCCGGGCAACCCCACGATGCGAAAGGAGATTTGGTAAAACGGAAGGAATAGGGCGTGGTGCGAGGAGCCACCTTCTCTTATCCCCAAAATATCCAGCTCCCCTAACATTCATCTTTTGTGTCTCTGTATACCTATTCATGGCATATTTGTGGGTCCCACTTTAGCCGAAGCCTTGAAGACCCAACGACCTTTTCCTTAATCGGACACTATACTGGCAAAATTCTAATGGACATGATAATAAGTACTGGCTGAAGAATAACAGTGGCTTCGAAGGCTGGACATTCGAGGATAGATTCATGATACAAATTTGAGTCAGTAACCATTGCGATAACTATGTTTGGTGATATTGGAGGGGCAGGAGATGTACAAAAAATAAAACTTATTGAGAAATGGACCAATTTTAAATGCTTTTAGCAATCGTTGATTTCGAAAACTTGAACGAACTATCACAAATGTACATCTGCAATGTTCTAAACGGTCTTTATCATGGGTAAATAGTGCGATAAATAACATAATTTTAACTGAGATATTTAAATGGAATAAAAAAGGGGTACAAATGTTAGTCAGCCAGTGGATTATGCCAAGCGTGACCTTGAAAATCGGGGTTCTCGAATCATGGAAGCTTGCTCGCGAGGAACGCAATTTTGGTAGAAAATGATCTTCTCTTTGACTGCTGCATCATCCGAAATTTAAGTCTGGATTTTTATAATTGTTGATGCGCGATAATCGCCCTGTTGTTAAATGTTACCGAATTCGATTGCTTTTTTGGATAAGCGGCGAGAAGACCAACTAGATTCTCAAAGGACGGACACCATAAAAGGGCGTGGTCGGGCATCAACATGATTCTCCTTTCACTTGAGAAACCACCATAATTCATGGGCGGGTCTGGGATTGGCTCGCCATTTATGCTCAACATGAAATAAACCTTTTTGTTCGCTTCTCTGTAAAATAACAATTATTATTATGCTGTTCCGTATTGTGTCGAATCCAGGCAAGAGTGCCGCCCAAAATACAAGCGAGGTCAATCATGTTGGCTGAATCACGCATAATAAACTGATTGATTTACTATAACGTTTGCTTGAGTCGTTCCCAATTCCTATCCTAGTAAATTTTAGGTCCTACTGGAACCGCCCTTAATTTCGTTCCGCGAATAATCACGGTGTTTCAATGCACGTTAGAAGCCTAATTGTATCCCTTTCGAAGTCTTCTTTTGCCATTATATTGATTGTTCGAGTTTTGTCTACAACGCCAATCATATATGCACGCCCATAGGGAACGTTTATTGCAAGTGCGCGTAGATTAGGTAATCAATGCGGTACAATTTGGTTACTTTACTTGTAGATAAGGGGTGGCAATTTTCCCTTAATCGGGTCGCTATAGTAAACATGCGAAAGGGGCGTTGTGTGGATTTCTGTTGGAGACGTTGGCAGCATGTATTCTCCCCATTTGATACGTGCCCAGTGATCGTAGGGGTAGATTGGAGGAAAGTTACGTTCGATCTCCCGGCGACAGGTATCTGACAGCGTGGTGAGGTGTGGAGTAGTGTTGTATTTATACCGCAGTTGCAGTGTTGATTCGGGAACGGGTTTCAAGGGATGTATGTTACTTTTATTGCTCCTGCCGTCAGATCTTGGTCTTATCTCCACATTGGTGCCCATTAGCGAGGGAAAGCGCGTTCTCCTTTCGAATGGCATATTTTGATAACAGAGAATTTGCCTTCCGGCAGGCAAAGGCAGCTCCAAGGCAATGGGGAATCGACCAAGTCAGCTGATTTCCACGCATTTTTGATTAAGGCGCTGCAGGAATTATGCTTGATTTAAATTATTTATTTTCGGTAAAATAAATTGGCGGCTAAGATGCAATTTAATATCTATGACCCTGTTTTTTTTAGAAAAACACTGATTATTGCCTTACCCTTGCCGGTGGGGAGTAACCGTCCTGTTCATAACGAATAACTGCAGCTTGTCAGGGTGAATCCTGAACGCCCACAACACTCAAAAGTTGTCATCAAAATCTAGTTGAACACCACCCAACTTGGGCGGAGCCTAGTGTAAATTGGTTGACGTTAACGATTGGGACGACAACGCCCAACAAGGAGCGCCTCGGTCGATAAAAAATTTAATAGCAACATTTCCATTATCGCATCGTGTTATGGTTATGAGCTTTTTGTCACCAAAAAAATTATATTACTAAAGGTAGCCCGAAGAAATAATGAACAATAGTTCTATCAAATACAGAAAATATCGCCACCATACCACCCTACGTTCATATTATTGATAATAAGGCCAGTACAAAAATACCTGCTTATATTTAAACACAACTCGAAGAAACTGGCTACTTAGGGGGGGGGCGTAGGTTAGGCTTTCCATGCATAACTAAAGGGCACATTCGAGAGAAGCTTGTTCCACTGAGTGCACATTGAGAGTTCATCCTGACGAGACGAGTAGACAATACTGTTTTCGAAGACTGTCAGGCTATCCATCTGCTTTCCAAGCCCATGCCAGACAAACTCCTTGACAGCGTTACAATAATTTTGGCTTAGTTTGTCCACGTTAAGCGAGTCACTGTTGGCAGCGTAGCGATAGTCGGAGTGTTTTCGATAAGTCTTGAAAAACAGAAATGCATCCCATCCATGGAACGCGGATGAAACGAAGGAATCAAGGCCGTATGGATCAAACCGAACGTGTTGACTGCGAATTAAATATCGATGCAGAGGTTGTTTGCGACGCAATTTGTTTGAATATTCTTGTATTGGACAAGTCACTCGAATATCTGTAACAATTTGAGTAAAAGTGTCCTCCACTGGTGAAAACGGTGAAGTATCGTTTCGTGGCAAACTGCTGAGGCTTGACAACTGATAGTAAGAGCTGATTAGTTTGAATTGTGGACTGTTTTCCCCAAATACAGTCTGTAAGAAATTAGTCATGGCTTCCGGGGACCAAAGACGAACAGTATTCGGGGAGGTGTAAGCTTCAACTTCATGGGAATTCTGGCCAATTACAATGTCAAGTGGAAAAAGTGGTTGCCCCCAATCATTGACGTGAATGAGCTCTCCATCGGCAACCAATATTCCTCCGTCACAGGACAGACCCGGCAGGCAAGCACGGTTTGCAGAAGGGGCCAGTGAGAATTTTTGTTCAATCCATGGTTTAAAAACACGCCAGTTCCACAACTGCGTGATCTGTTCACCGGTTAAAGGACAAGATATTTTCGAACAATCGAAAACCTCTTGCGATGCCACAAAAGCTTCAAATGGGGTTACTGAAGGTGCCGCTAAATCCGGTGCACTGATCCAAACTTTGTCGAATGTATGTTGAGCAAGAGGAGAATTGAGGAGCCCAAGTGAGATTGTAGAGCCCGATCCATACGAAAATAAGGTAATTTTTAACGGATCACCGCCAAACTGGCGTATATTCGCTCGTACCCACCGTACGGCCGCTAACATGTCACGGATGCCGAGGTTTGTCTCATTCGTAGATGGATGCGATAAAAAACCAAGTGGTCCCAGACGATAGTTAAGAGTGACGTGAATCGCATTAATATTTACTATATTCTGCGGGTCAGGTTGATAAGCGAAGGCGGATGCGTCTGATGCCCCTCCGTAATTGAAAAAGAAACCTCCAATGATGATGATGACTGGATTAAGAACAATCGGATCATGCACTTCTGGAGCGAACACATTCAGATACAGACAATCCTCCTCGCCGATTAGAATATCGGTGATGGGAGTTAATTGCATACAAATACTTCGGAAATGCAGCGCTGGTAGGACACTGCTCTGAATTTTGTCCGAAATATTCCAAGCTTCTGCGCATAACGCATTCGTTGACAATTCAACAGGCTTACGAAAGCGCCTATTCGCAATAGGTGGGAGTGCATATGGAATGCCAAGGTACTGAACAATACCTTGCTCGTTAACTCCTCTAACAATTCCACAAGTTGTTTGAATATCGATGGACCTGTTAATTGAAGCATAGCCGAGTCGTTTAAGTGATATGACTAACGCATACACGCTTACTGAAATGAGCAAAGTGAACAAAATTAAAACGACGAGAAGAAGGAGGGGGACTTTTCTGTCGAGCAACGAAACTTTGAAATTTGAAAATGAAACAGTTTCTTCAGATGAGAAACTGTCGTGTTTATTTGTCTCTTTGGTCCCAATATCATGTTCCAATATCATATTCCCTTATCCAAACTTTGTACTGATGTCTAAAGGTAAAAGAAAATAAACCGATAATGCATTCAAACACAAATGCGTTTACTCACATGATTATAACGTTTTGACAACACATAAATACAAAATTATATAAATCTATACATAGTATGTGGGTAAAAAAGTTTTTAGACATAGTTTTATATATTTTGGCGCCTGAAAGGTCTGAAAGGATTCGATCTATATATTTCGTTACGTCTCTTATGTGCGTCATACTGTTGCGCTTGAGTTCTTTGCACATTAACGAACCATTGACGGCGACGCTTATTGTCTGAAGCCTGGCTTAAAATATTAATAACAAACATTTCCACCGGATTGCATATTTCATCCATCCACGAGACCATCATTTTACTATTTGTTCACAAAACACTGCTCGTTCATAAGGTGATCCCCTCTACCCCCTTTATTGAAGCATTTTTGAATGTAAGTTTCTTCAACCAATACGAAAGCAATGCAGTCTTATTCCCGCACTTGAGCAGGTTAAACGGCAAATTAGGGACTCTGTATTGTTATTTCTATTTTTACTGAATTTGTTGGTCGTCGTGACTTTAATACAACGATTAGCATTATGATTATCAGACCCTCTACCTATCCTTACGACAGGAATGAAATCACAATTTTCGTAACCATCGTCTGATTAGGATTTAAGTTACAACAACTCTATGGGAACAAGGAGCCAATAAAATTAACTTCAATTTTTTTTAAATGAAAGACACGTTCGATTGTCAATGGCGTTGTTAGTCCACGACCTTCGACCTAGTTTGACCTCTCAGTAGAGAAGCACGGTATCTCTTGGACTTCCGTGACTAACCCACGTTAGCTGCCTACATATACTGTCCGAATTGCCGACCTTCCTCCAGAAGCTCTACCGGTAAACTCCTCGGCTATCCCCGCACCACGCGAACCGTGTTACGCTACGGATTCCCTTCGTGACTATTAAGCATTCACTCTTTGTTATCTTCCTCGATAATAATATTGATATAGTCACACAGATTATATCGATGATCTTTGTCGATAAATTGACGACAATCTTCAAAGATCCAGAGAGCCCAAGTTTAACCTCCACCGATTATAACAAAAGACAGCGAGACCCCAGTGCGATACCTTAAGAGATTCGCGAAATTTTGCCAGTAACGTTTTTCGCAATCACATCCCTGATGTCGCGGATGACCTCATATCAAAACCTCATAATAAAATCTCAAGACAAAACCTATAACACCCCTGATGAAGCCTTGAAAAGGTAACGCGAATCCTCAAAATTAAAAGGCGACGCTCAATCGCCACCTCTACATTTTATTTGGATTCAAAACAGCTATCGACAACCCACTGTCATTTCTGTCGCAACATCGGGATGGACACTATGCGTTGAAGTCACAACCGACAATGTAATCATTCAATTTTATCGGTTGCTCTACCTGCGTTTAGTTCGGAAACCGACTTTATAAATATTCCAGCCACATTGGCAGTTAAGGTTCCGTGCTAAGTAGGGGGTTTCCATACCTCTGATAGATTCGGGCGCCACTTGCTCGCTTATCAACCCTACCCTCTGCTCTAAAATCATTTGCGCTAGGTTTCTATTTTCGGACCACAAACCCCTCACCCAAACAGCGGAGACCATCTTAACACCCGGTGTTTTAGCAGCCCTAAATTAGGTTGTATCCTGGTACTCGGTAATAGATTTCATCCTCGAACATGGATTGGCCGTGAATGGTCACAGCAGGGCTATTTATCTTTCAACGGAAACACTTTAACCGTCAGCGAAACCAGAGGTTCCCTGGGTCGAAACCAATGTCAGACAGGTTTACTCCTTGTTTGCACTCCCCGAGACCAACATCGACACAATCGTCGCGACTTCAACCAACGCATCACCCGCAGATCGACCCATGCTTCGAAATCTGCTCCAAAGCTACCATAACATATTCGTCTGGGACGACCATCCGCTTGGAAGAACGTCGATTATCCGACACAAGATATATACGGGCGATGCACTGCCCATCTGACAACCAACACGACGCATTCCCCCTACACTTCACGACCAGCTCAATAAATTCATCGAAAATATGCTAAAGGTCAAGGTCATACGACAATCAAAATCCCCTTTGGCTTCGCATATTACTATTTTTCCAATGAAAGATGGCAAGATCTGCCTCTCTATATCGACAACCGCTGCCTTAACACAAAAAAGACGCACTCTCTTTGCCGCGTGTTGACGACACACTAGATGTGCTAGGACATGCACGGTGGTTCTCAACTACCGACCTTAATCTGGTTACTGATAGGTCGACGTTCCCCCGAAAGACCGCGATAGGACGGCTTTTTTCTTTTAAGTGGGCATTTTGAGTTCGTAACAATGCTTGTAATGCTTGATTTGGTCTTTGTTCAAACGGAAATAGACCACAACCGCAACCTTGACACCATCCTCCAGAAATCGGTAGAAAATTTCGGACATGTTATCTCAGAAAAAGGGCCTGTAAATATCAAACGAACGCATCGACGGCATAAAGAACTGTCCACGATCTCAAAACCAAAGAGACGTACAAAGCTTCCTCCTTTATTAACTATTGGAAGTTCATTAAAGGGTACGCGAAGATCGACGCTCCGTTAACAAACTGACGGGGTAAGAAGCAAAGAAAACTTTCCCCTGTGCGCCCAAACACGAAAACGCTATCGCCGACTTAAAGAGGGCACTCTGATATGCGCCTATCCTAACCCTGCCAACTTTGACAACAAATCCTCACCTTTACCATGGACACAGACGCTAGCGACACTACAATTGGAGCGGTTCTATCTCAAATCGACCCCAACGGATCCGACCGCGCCATTGCATATGCCAGCAAGAAACGTGGTCGCCCGGTGCGAAAGAAACGCGCCCTTCCCCGTAAACATTATGTCATTTTCTCTTTCACGCAACATTTTCGACCTTAACTACTCTTCCGTAAGTTTACCACCAGGATCGACCATTTAGCGCTCACGTGGATTACGACAATTAAAGACTCGGATAGAGCCGTGGCATGGTGGTATTAGGAACAAGACCTTTTTGAAATTCAGTACACGACTGGGAAGGCACACGACAACACGGATGGCCTCTGCCACATACCGGTCATGTCTGACGCCGTCTGCGCGGTATTCCTCCGTACCTACGCGTTAAAAATGGTCGTCCGTGACTTTCGGAACAACAGAACACTTTAGCAACTGAAATAAGCCTCGCTAGCCCAGCAGAAAAACGTCTTTTGCACGAATGGCCTCGCCTGTCGATCCAAAACGATGTCCTCATTTTCCAACAAGATCGCTCGCAGGCCTAACGAGTTGTCGTCGGTTCTCTCGTCAATCAGATAAACCGTTATTTCAACGAATAACTCGGTCACCCCGGCGAACGCAAGAAGGGAGAGGTAATAATACGTCGCTATTGGTGGCCGAATATCCGCGACAATGTAACCACGATGTAAGCAAAACCTGTACCCCCTGATCTAGTTTAAAGTTCCCTCTGACTATTCTAATCGCCACCTCAAGCCAATGTCCGTAGGATCACCGGGAGAACGCATAAGCACTATCATAGGTCATTGTCGACTATTTATTGCGTCGAAACCGAAGCCCTGCCAAATCAATAAGCGGAGACTGTCCCCTTCACATGTTTGAACTAATGGGTCGCACAGCATGGTTTCCCTATCAGTATACACAGCGAACAAGGATCAACATTTGAGAGTGCCGTTTTTGCGCATTACTGGGAACTCGCTCGCCACCGGTCCACCGCCAAGGAAATGGTCAAGTAGAAAGGACAAACAGAATGCTCCTGCACTTCCTTAAGAGTTTCGTCCACAACAACCACCCCACGACTGGAACCACCACCTTGGTCGCAGTCTTCTTGCATACCGCTCAACAATCATTTCCTTCACTGGTATCTCGCCTTTAAAAAATTACAACTGGACGCGAAATGCGAATTCCGGCCAACATGTTTAACATGGTCCCCACACACCACACATTCAGGCTATCGGACGCTTTTCTTAAACTCCAGGAGGACTTCCGAAACACGCATAACCTAGCCCCCTTGCATCTCGAACAGGCCTACGATCGCCAGAACTCTAACTAAGACCGCAACTTCCGGCCAGCGACCTACCAAATAGGAGATTTAGTGCGCAAGCACCGACCATTCCCGCCACCTGGAGTCCCTAGAAAGCTCCACCCCCCTCGAGTGCGGAAACCTACAGCATCTAACGGGTTCTGCAACCAAATCTCTTTGCTATTAAAGCAGCCAAACAGCTACATGCTCCACTTTTAACTGTTCACCTTGATCATTTAACACCGTTTCGAGGTAGTCTTGCAACGTTAGGGACCGAAAGCACCCCCATCCTTCATGAATTCGTGAAGAGACAGTCCCAATTACGATCACTGGGGTGCTATTTCCTTAAACGCTCGGGATATGATGATGGAATTCAACTGACATTGCAGTTTCTCATAGCGACCCAAGATTCATCAAGAACAACCATAAAACGAACACACGATGGCGACAGTTTACAAAATGAAAAATAAATTCCGACCACGTGTCCACGATGTAGTGTATTTCTGTTTAACTTCGAAAGGTATGCAAGCATACGACATCATCAATGAAAAACGTGCAATTTGCTTCGTCATTGAATTTATTAAGCGTTCTGTTAATCAAGTACAAAATGCACGTCTTGGAAACATCTGGGACAGGATAAAGGCAATATCCCATTTGTTTAGCTATCCAGACAACGGCTGAAAACAAAAGCACTCCCAATTCATCATTTGTACAAAAAAACCGAGATTATAGTATTGTTGCTAAATTTAAATTGATAAAAATAATAGATATAAGATGGAATTAAAGAACATCAGCCAAAGTCTCCAACAATCTGTCCTAGTCCGTGCATAATCCTAACTAGCCTTCGGTCCCCTAACGACGTGACACTAATAAAATTCACGGATGTCTTGACTTTATGCCATTCCTGTAAGACGAATGGTGATTCTCAACAGCTCGGGCTAGCAGTCACTGAGGTACTCGAGGGGTCTTCGGCGAATAGTCTTCTGTTGGAATGCATCAAAATGCATCTCCATTACATTTTCCCTGAGAGCCGATTTTGACACTCCTGAAATCTCTTCACTCCATAATTTTGCCTCGAGCTGACAATCGAAATTCCTCGGCGTTATTTTGAACAGTAGGTTATCATGGAGTGATCATGTGGATGCCGTCTTCGGTAAATGTCGTCAACTCTGTTTCTTAGTTCGCCGATTAAGGAGGCTTAAACTCTAGCCGTATGAAAACCAGTGTCCATGCCTGTATAATTCCCATTATTTTTTTATATTGTTCCCCAATCATTTTCCCAGGCCTAAAATGTTCTGACTTTTTAACCCGACATAGGCTTTTTCAAATAATCTCGTTTTCTAGTGGCCTGCCTATGCTATCTATTCAATAAATCGTCGTTCAACCATACTTCAATAGTTGTTCACAAATCACTGGTCGTATTTTAACTGTCCCCTCCTAACCACTCTTTTCAAGTTTATCTAAGTGTTAATCTCTTGGACCAATGCGTAGGCTATACCGTTCAATACCCACAAAAACGGCGGCATATCGCAAGTCGATCATTCCTCATTTGTCCCGATTTTTAGTTTCACCGGAGCAGGTGCAGCAGGAACAAAAAGTCAATTTTCATATCTAGAACTTGTTATACTGTCTTGTTTTATGCTAAGGGTTTGGGTCCTTGCGGACCTCAATAAAGTCGCTTCAATTATTAGGATTATTATTATTATTTTTTCATTATTACATGGGATTGTACAGCCCCAATATGAACGTCATATTAATTTTATGAAATAGTTATGGAACAAGAGTAATATCGCGATTATTTAATAAACCCACTATCCGCCGTTTATAGGATAACTCTCTGTCCATTTTTAAATGAAAATATCACATCCATTTGTTTTATGAAACTGCTTCAGTTTACATACTTTCGTTATTCTGTATCGGTCAGCTGATTGGCATAACCCATTGATATCTTTGTCAAATAGCTACGGTGTTTTCAAATATATATATTGATTGCACGTAGTCTAAATCTTGATAGTCGTTGAATTTGACACTAGCTCTGTATATCTTAGAAATACTACTCCCACAAACGTATACCGAAACAAAGAGACTTGAATAAAGGTTTACAATCGCAAACTTGATCAATGTATAACGTGAATTCTTTCATCTCATGGCTGGAAAACGCGCCTCTTCGCGCAAAAATATATTAAAAAACAACAATCGAACGTCAACTAGGAGGTAACTGTTTAGTACCTTATAATATCGGTGATAGTGCTATTTCTATCACAGGTCCTGAAATTCGTAGACCAAACTCGCGTACAGTAGCCGGCTCTCCTGCAGAATCATCGTCTTCAAAGAGAAAAGGGTATTCCCGTAACATTGAGCCTCATCGTCGACACAAAGTCACTACCAAACCTACTGACTCTCCACATTCGGAGTTATCGGACAATTCTGCTACCGAAACACACATTTTACTGGATACCACACACTCTCCCCTTACTCAGGGCACTTTTAGAATTCATCATAAACGAAAAAGAGTCACTGAGAAAGAAACCCATTCTAATCACTACAAGCGTAGTCGGACACGGTGTGACGTCTTGGATTCGGAAGGCAGCAGTTTGGGCGCTTTTAGCCAACCTTTATCAAAGTTTGTTTTTATTTGACGTATTTTATTCTCATAATTTATTTAGCAATTCTTTCTTTCCCACGGAGCAAGAACAGCCGTTGTCTTACTACAACCAGTCAGCTGAGCATACAACCACGGGTTCTAATATCAGCAAGCGGCCGTGCGTGAAAATTTATTTTAGATACCTGACGTTTCTTTTACATTGTTCTTTCAATGTATTTTTGCTACTTAGGCGGGGGAAGGCGCGCTCTGGCGTCGTTTCAGGCACTGAATTCTGTGTAACCGATCCACCCCGCCATATTGAAGTCAACGAAGTTCTACTGCCTACGATATCAAATCCAAGTGTGACACAAGACATGCCTGCCGATTTCAGTGATCAACCACAGAAGCCCTCCACCACAGCAAAGATGTTCACTCGCTCTTCACAACTTCACGCAGAAAGTGAAGTCCCTTGTGAAGGTAGTAGTGGCGGTGCCTCGAATTGGTTCCGTTCTTTCGCGTGTTTTTCTACCAGCGGGGATGGTGATCAGACCCTTATGGAACTAACTGGCGAGTTTTCTTTGTTTCGGCTCATTTAATTCGGATTTTTACGCTAGACCTAGGAGGGCTCGAACGCTTTTATCGATCAATTGCACCGGAAAACGTTTTTTCTAAATGCGCGCACACCTGCGCAACAGCGGTGTGAAAAATGCTGTGTTTGTTGGTGTTAGTCGGACGTGCATGCATTTATGGTAGCAAAGAAAGTAGTACAATTTTGAATGACCTGAAGTAACATACTGATTTTTTCAGTTATTTAGAATTGCCCCATATTTGATTTGGTCGTTTTTCTACCTTAAATGAATTGACAGTGAGATACGCCCAGTCGGCCTTTGTTAAATGTAATGTTTCCTGCTATTCATCCAATCTTCCATTGTGTAGGTCCGTCTTCGTCAAGCAGCAAAGGTTTCTCATCTGCGACAGCGTCTGTGAGCAATCGTTTCCACTCTGGTGGCATCGTATTTACGAATCCCGTTCAGTCGGTTGTCGGAAACTCTCCGGTAGACGTTGCCGGACCGAGTCACAGCTCCGGTGGTGGTGCGGTACTTCGTTTCGCCACTGCGAGCTCTTCGTCGTCATCGCGACGTCGGGGTCACCGTGGCAACTCCTCAAGGGTTGATGCTGCATCGGCATTCAACTCATCGTCTGGGGCCAAAGGTGGGGCTAATCGGTCTAGTGGTGGCCTTGGGAGCCTGTTTTCGTTCCATCATCACCACGGCCACAGTCATAGTCAGCAGCCGCAGCAGAATTCGGGCATTAATCAATGCATATTGCAACTGCAGCAAACCTTTGGCGATATAGATGCACAGGTGGCGCTACTGCAGGAGATAAACCAGGTAGGTCAGGAGTATGTTTCACGAATAATTGCTTTTCTATCGTTTTGAGTCGACGACCTATATTTAGCATCTTGTTTTACAGACGCTGCTCATGGGCTCCGAAGAGTCTCTCGCGGGTACCGCGGCTCGAAATCTCGTCTCCGTCATTCTAGAACTGCTGGACGCAGACGAATCCGCTGCGAAATCGATCGCCGGTGACGGCCTGGTAGAACTGAAGAACCTTTGCTGCAATATCCTCGCACATTTGATGGATGTTATTCCCAAGGCTGCTGACGCTGTCGTCATGGCTATCCCCATCCTTCTCAACACCATCTCCTGCAGCTTTGTTGGGGACATCCTAGAGAGGATCATCAATGTGCTGGAGCAGGTTTCAAGGCGACACGGAAGACAGGTTCTGCTCTATGGTGGTGTAACGGTAAGCACTTTTGCTTGCTATCCCATGCGGCTCACTGATAAACCAGAATGAAATTCGTGAAAATTGCTTGGATAGCTAGTGTAATGATGATGATGATAGCTTTGATCTTGGTGTTACGTTTTTGGGGATTTCAAACACCGCTAGATCATGTGGCGACGTTTTTCTCAATTTTAATTACAATTAATCAATGAATTGTTATTTATGGTGGCCTGACAATTGATACCGAACTTCTATTATGTTTCAAATGAACCAGTCTTTCAAATGTTGGCTTTCCTGCATTCTTCAGTGGGCGGTTCTACTACACGTTATCCATAAATGTGATAGTATCACTTATGAAACATGTGAATATTAATCGTAGGTCACTTATTCCCTTTGTTATGTTTTCGTGGGATAGAATTTTCCAGAAGTCGCGACGACCCCTACCAACTACACGGTCATGACTTAATTAGGGTCACAAGAACCAAAACATTCAGCATTAAAATGCCACACTTTTAAAATGTATGCTGATATTATCGATTGTGTATAGCACGAGAGATGTGCATGTTCATCCCTTTGCTGTCTCTGTTGTATTTTTTTTCCATTGCGACGAAGAAGATTTAGAAGTATATATAGGGCCATACCCCTAACGAGCGCCAATGCCATGTCGTGGTTGTTGTCGTGATTTTCGGAGATCTTTCTCTTCTGTGATCGAAAGCACCCCGGCTGACTGTCGCTGTTGTCCTGTAGCAAGTATTCCATGGGTAACCAGTCCACCCCCCTTTCACACCCACCCCCCTCTCTGTCTACCTTTGAAACTAGACCGTGATGGGCTACTACGACTTTGTCACTGTGGCCCAGCACCGCACTATCCTGTCCATGGTGGCCAACTGCTTTGTGGACGTGCGCAAGGAGGACTTTGAGGCACACATCTTGGACTGTCTCCCGAGCCTGTGTGAGCGTCTCTCCTCCACGTCCACCTCGGAGCCGCGGTGCATTGAACGCGTCTGTCTTTGCTTCGCTCGCCTCGTGGAGGCCTTCAAGGACGAGCCACGGATGCTCAGGGATATCGCATCCTTCGGACTCTGTCAGAACCTGCAACAGTTGGTAGGTGCCTATTGGTATTGTATCAGCGAAATTTAGTCAGATTGGGTGTACGTTTAGAGCGTCTTTGACAGATTAAACCGGACCGTTTGATACAATCTATAGATAATGTTTTTTTACATTTTGATCGCCTTGATCTTAGTTCATCTTTCCTTTAAAAAGTCCTCTATTGCAACTACGGCCTATCCAAATGCTCCACATGTTTTTTTTGTATTACCTCGACTGTGTTATTTACATTTAGAACACTGTATGCAGTATATTAAATTGAATGTATATTCACTAATTTACGGTTCTAACATTTTCAGGAAGCTGAACTACTTAAAGCGGCTACGCATTCCTACCTAGAAATCATTAAATTTAACAGATTTCAGGCGCTTCGTGTTGAATAGGTCAGGCAGAGAGACAATACTGACTCACTCAGAATATGGGGGCAATAATTATAATCGGTATATTGTCGTACAAAGACCGTTTGTTTAGGAAGGAACAGAAGTGCCTTGACTGTAAACGCCCCAAGGGCAACGAGACGTTATCAACCGCGTAATTGTGGGCAGCTATCAACCAGTGGTATTAATATCGCCCAGCAGTGTGCATACTATACCTGAACTTTATCGAGACCGCGTCAACTTGCACACAACGCCATGTACTGTGTGGGCGCGCCTAGGGCCATGACGCCCGATCAAGAAAAATGCGTATTTGGCCATCTTCTTTCGTCTGTTTGTGCAGGTCCCCCTTACATTAGAGTGGCTCGTTTCCTATTGGTATTTGATTGTTTTCAACCGAAGTTGTTTTCCCACGCTTAAGGGGTGTTTTATTGGAATCGAGAAATCTCCGCCACCCCAAACTCCACCAGACGGAGATTATTCATTCTCTTTCCTAAAGCCCGCTTCGTGTATGTCATGGCAACGTAAAGGGCTGTTTTTTTCCCAAAATGCGGCACACTTGAGTGCTTCCCTCAAGATTGCATGTGGTGGAACAGAACTGACCTGGGTATTGGAGTGGATATCCCTTTCGGGATCCTCTTCCCCTTCGTTAGTGTAAACCAGATTTCCCAATGCAAGGCGGTATATAACCCGACAAGACTCTTAAATGCGGGTGTGGCGACCTTATCAGGCCAATAATTTAAACACAATTTAAAATTTGTACCACAAACTGTTTCCCACGTTTGCTGTTCCAACACAACATGCGCCTGTGATTCAGCTGCGGCATCCAGGATTTAATTACCCGCCTGTGTGTGGGCTGCCGGCTGGCAATTCTCATAGGAGGTAACCACACGGGGGGTTGGTCTGTGGACCGCTTTTGTGAATTCACCGTTGTCTGTCATCGACATGATACCTGTGGTTATTCGACTACGCAAAAGCTGCCTTCCGTTACAGATTTGCGCCTCGCCGCCCATTGTGTCAAACATGAAAGATATCGCCTATATGCTAGCAACCCTCTGCAATCGCTGTCCCGACCTGTCCCTGGATCTGCTGAAGCTGGGTAAGTGTATTCGGAGCTCATTTCGGGAGCCCCCACAGCCTTGTAGAGATATTAGCAATACCGTGGACTACTACTAGTTGTAAAAGTAGTACTTTAATTGAGGCGGAGAAAGGTTTATAGTAGAAGCAATCTCGTGCGTGTGTCACGTTAGTGATTACTTTAGCTTGGTTAAGTTTCATTGGAGCCGCGAGGAGTACTCGTCATCTAACAGAGATAATATGTCTGTTATGTCTATGTTATCGTTAGAAAACCAAATAACCCATCCGATGGCGGAGCTTCTACTCTTAAGCTCCTTCAGAAAACAAAACTCTTGTTTATCGCGTCTGATATTTTACCCACCAACCCGCATCAACAAAGAGCTTATCGTGAGATAAAAAAACCTCGATTTATTTGTACCCGAGATTTTCGTATTTTATTCTCAGTGGGTACACCCACTCACACCGTAGTTTGGAGGCCACTCGTGTGTCGTCTTTTAGGCTACACGGAGACGCTATACACGCTACTGACTGAGCAGAAACCGCCGGAATTCGGCTTGCCACCTGCGTTTGAAAAGAAAGAGGCGGAGGAGGAGGATGGCAAGAGCGTGGAAGAGGTAAAGGCGCGGTCGGTTCCGGCCACTGCGGGACTGAGGTGTACCGCTAGCCGGAGCAACATTGCTCACGCCCTGGAGAACCGCGGAATCGACAACGTCTGCGCCCTTCTCCAGGTTGTCAGGTAGGAGCGGCCCTTTGTCCTCACCCAGCGACCAAAGTTCAGAGCGTAGCTTTTTCGTGTTCTCGCCTGAGCACCGTAGTTGAGCTATGTTGGGCCGGGTTAGTAAAGACTGTATAATATTCCCGAGATTCTCAATTGTAACATCCATGAAGTCGGCTCATTTACTTGATTATTTGGTGGAATTATTTGGGTGAAATGTATGTATTTCGTTGTTCGGAAAATCGCTCATTAGATGCGCCATAACTATTCGTTTCTGGCTTCTCAGTATTTATCTCTAGCGATGCTCTAACTTCTAGAGACAATTAGCCCGCGTTCCAGTAGCCATCGGTATAATTTACATACTCTCTAAGACATGTCTGAAATTGATATTTGTGTTGTAAAAGAAAAACCATGCATCCAATGCTATTTACATACGCCTGAATTAATATTACAGAGATCCTGATTGGTCTCTTTTCGTTGTGTCTCCTAGCGCTCTGCTGCCACCCATGCCGTCGAATTCCCACAACTCGCTAGATGGAGACAATTCGAGTTTGGTTAGTTTACCTCTTCCATCCATCCACCCTTCCCCGCCAATCAACTCCCACCCACACATAATAGGTGCACTTCTAAGACAAGCTACGAATAAATTGGTCACTTGGTCGTTCAGTATCATTTTGCTTTCAGGCATACCCATTGTCTCGATTTGATTAGTCGCATTCAAATGCAACTGCTGTTCCCGTCACTTAGGTAGCACTGTGTCTCTGTTGTTGCTGGGTTTCTGGATTGCTCGTCGAATCGTCATCCTTATTGGATATTGTAATTTTCCCCGACTTTTTAACCCTTCATAGACTTTTTAAAATAATCTCGTTTTCTAGTGGTGTGCCTATTCTCTCTATTCAAGAAATCATCGTTCAACGCCACTTCAATTGCTGTTCACTAATCGCTGCTCGTATTTTAAGAGACCCCTCCCATCCCCTCTATCCCAGTTTATCTGAATGTAAATCTCTTCGACCAATGCGTGGACTATGCCGTTCAATACCAACAAGAACGGCGGCATTTCGCAATTCCGTCATTCCTTATTTGTCCCGATTTGTAGTCTCACCAGAGCAGGTGAAACAGGAACTAAAAGACAATTTTCACATGTAATATTTGTTATACTGCCTATTTTAACTGCTGAAAGTTTTGGTCCTCGTGACCTCATTAAAGCCACTACAATTATAAGCCTAGCTTCAGCAGTGCCTCGAAGAAATCGAAGCAATTGCCATTATGCTATTATAAGTCTCTAGGCTGATATAGGTTCACGCAGTTTTTTGCGACGACAGCAACAGCCATTAAGCTAATCACCAAATTGACGAAAAACACTTGCGTGACAAAGGTTTATGTAGAGCATCCTCTGGTTCATTCATTGATTCCCTTCCCCAATTTCAACACAGATAAAGCGAATAGTATATTTATTATTTGCCTTAATTTTGTGTGTTTTCGCTCATAATCCAGGTCTCCTTGGAGGAAGATGTGCGAGACCTTATATTCCAACAACAGTGCAAGTCGTTTGAAGAAGCCATCAAGCGCAGGAACGAAGATCACCAATACGAGAAGGCCTTCCACGGTGTCCAGTCGTTCGAAGCATCCGCCCTATCATCACCCCCGGATTTTCCGAACAAAGTCGGCGACCTCTTTTTCGTCAAGGCGGTCCATATCCTCCTGCCAATGCTGTTTGACCTCTACGTAGAGCTGAATGGAATTTCGCCTCGCTTGAGGTGCATCGAATCCATCCAGAGGTTAGTTCTCCTCCTCGATTACCTAGTTGGTAGCATTTTATTAAAGACGACCCTCCACGCAATTTCCTTTCTGAATGTTCCAGAATGGTGTACTTCTCCAGTCCCGCGTGTCTCGCCTACACGGTGTCACCGCGTTCAGTGTCGGCAATGGTAGCGGGTATGCTGAGTAGTCCAGAGTTCGCTATCATCGCGGCGGGTCTCAAACTGGCCAACCTCTTCATCACTCGCATCCCGCTGGTCTTCTCGGCGTACTTCCGAAAGGAGGGAGTTCTCTTCCACCTCCAACGCCTTGCATCCCGCGCTGCAGAAAAACCGTTATCGATTAGCGACGAAGAGGAGGCTTCGGTGAGGGAAATCGATTAAAATGTGACTTGTGCCGTCTCGTGTTGCTCTTTGTTGGAGTTTATACCGGGAAATAATAATAATGCATATGCCCTATCACGGCTATTTCGTAACCCGTCTAACGTTTGTTTGTCAAAAAAAACATTCAGACCGCCCCACAGGCCTTCTTTCCACCGTCCTCCTCCGAACAAACAACTTCGTTTTCATCGAAACCCACTGTTCTCGTTGATCACCGTCTGCGGTCTGGTGGTTTGGCGACAGCCGGAGCACAACTACTGCTACTGAGAACCAATCGTAAGTGTCGAATGTCTTTTTGGTGCTCACTGTTATTTACCCCTCCTCACCCACAGGCGGCAAGCCAAAAACCTCGGTGGAGAGCCAATCGTCCCCTGCCGTCCCACTTGAACCCTCCCCTGTCCTCTTTGTGCAACCCCCTTCGATATCTTCGGCGTCGTCATCGTCGAGCACTACACCATCTTATGGTGGGGACGCTTCGGTCACTGAAGAAATAGATTCCCCGCAATCCACAATGTCAAGAAGTTCTTCCACGTCGACGCTGGACATGGATCGGGTAGCGGCACCTAGCAGTGCTGTCGTGCTCATCGAATCAGTTAGGGGGCCGTCTGAAGTGCTACCAAGGTGGGTTTCTTAGGAATCTGTTTGTTTTCGTTTTATATTTCCCCCAAACATGAAAACACCGTTTTGTTAGGGCACCGGGTCCGTACAGGCACAAGACTCGTTTAATTTGCGTATCCCAATAAACCACACAGTCCCCCCCTCGCCTCCTTCTAGCCCCCTTCTGACAGTTGCGGGAGGCCACCGCGACAGCAATCTACGCACCTGGATCAGGGGCCAATGCGAGGAACTCCTCAACCGTATCCAAGAACTGGCTGCGTCCACCGAACCGCCCAACCACCACCAGCCATCCACAGAAAAGCCGACGCTTGCCGCTAGAGCCGCCTCCAGGAAGTCGCGTGCAGTCTCTGGCGGCACATCAGAGGCGTCCAATCTGGCCCCCCACCCCTTAGTTGCCCGTGACCTTGTGCCTAACCTTGAAGCCGTGCGCCGTCAACTCCTTTGCCCCGACGACGCCCGCAGTTGGGTACTGGGTCTCCGACAACTGGGCTCGATGTTACTCAAGTCTGAGGACGAGGCTCCCTCGCCGTTCGAGGTTCAACACAGCGGCTTGCTGGAGTCAATGAGGGCCTTCCTGAATGCCCCGACTGAAAGGCGACTTCGAATCTACCTCCTATTTAGGGTTAGCATCGGCCTTGTTTGGCGTTTTAGTTGTCTACGTTTTTTGGGGGTTATTTACGAGTCTGAACTTTGTAGATATTTGTTGGGGAACGATTCACTGAACACATCGATCTCAAACATATCTGTGAAAGTCAGCGCAATTACGAAGCGGTTACGAAGGCCATTGCATCGGTTGAGGCACCACAGGAACAGGTCTTCCCCTATTTGGTCAACTGTCTTCTTAATTGCCTTCATCAACAAGTGCGTTTGTCTCGTGTGACCTTCCTTCCTAGTATCATTAACCCCAATGTAGCGAAAGTCAATATCTGTGCAATTTAATCACCCGAATTCCACTTCAACTGTCTTCTCTGTTAGCAGAGAAATCTAAGTTATGTCATGTACATGCTGTTAACAGCACGTTAAATTTTTTACAGTTTGGTTGCACACCGCTCCACATGCTTGTGCGTAACCATGTGTGGCCACAGAAACCCCACGGGGTGTTCTCTCCCGCGCCTTAATTTGTTTTCCATTTTTTCCAGGAACATTTTCATGTCCTCACTGGCCCTACTTCCCATGCCTCTGCCACCACCGAGGCACACGCCGAGGAAATGTATTTAATGGCCAGCGGTGGCGAGACGTCGTCTGTTCCTTTATTCCCAGCCACTAGAGTTTATCACCAGCCCCTTGCCACCGAAAACAACAACAACAACAACAACAAAAATAGCAGCAGTGGGAGGTCTTCGCGCTCCAAGGTCCATCGTGCCGGCGTCGAAGTTGGCGGTGGTAGTGGTGGACGCTCCATGCTGCCACGCCAATGGGCAAATCTCGTGCCTGGGTTCCTCAAACTCGAGATTGTTTGCAGCAACGTCGGTGACGAGGATCGCGAGCGGCAGCATCCGGCTTCCTCACGAAAAAGCACTCACGAGGCATCGTTAACCAAGAACACCTTTTGGGAGCATGCACCCCTCGTCATTCCACTGCATGTCAATGCTCTCATCACGGCGCAGGTGAGTTCTGGTGAATATGCCAACTGAATGGCGGTTGAACAAGATATGTCTCATATATAAGCGCATTTCCCTAAACCCAAGTATGACATTTGATGGGTTATGAAGGTTATTAATGCGATACCTGGTATACGGACGCCTGAACCTGCGCATTTCGGGTAAGTGGGGCGGGAATGCTGGTGGGGTTATTTGAGGCTCCATATTAGTGTGGTGGCTGCTATGTTGCACCGTCATTTCGTTAATCTTGTGACGCTCTGAATATATTTATTCCAGAATCTCCAGCGTCTCTTGATTCAGCGAATCTTCATCGCCAGTCTGGTCTCGACCTCCTCCGAAGACTTCGACCACCAAGACGTCTTCATCCCACCGCCGCCGCCTTCCCGATCGGCCACTGTCTCCTCCCCCACTGATAATAACAACACCTCCCACCAACAACGTCGTCGACTCTGTCGACGTCACCATACTCCTGCTGCTTCTGCCACCCCCAATTCCTCCTCCACCCCCCCTGCAAATGCCGACGAGGACACCCTTAAACCGGGACCCTCTTCTGGGCCCTACAATCTTCGTCACGAAAAGGTCTCGTCGGCGGTGGCAGTACGACCAAACACTCTCGTGGAACATCCGATTGAACTCGCGGAGACCAGTGCCCGTGCTTCTTTAAGTAGACTCCGAGAGGTATGACCATGCGGGATATATGAGTAATTAGGAATTAGAAAGGGTAAGAAGTGCACAGAATTGTCGCATCGAGGCTTGAGGTGTGCCGGTCCAACCGGTCGTAAGCATAAACATTGATAATGTTTAATGTTGTGCCGATTAATGAAATAAATTGTATAATCTGACGAGATTCATTGTTTACAGATTGTCTAATATTCCCCCACATCGCTAATTGTATCCGGTGCTAAGCCGACATTTGTTGTGACGGACGGACGTAGTAGCCTCAATAATATGCAGGAGAAACTTGGTTTCTGTAATACAACTGGTGAGATTTGAACATTGGTCGTGCCGACTGTCCTTAGAGTGTGAATTGTGGAATTGCGTTGTTCCAAATCGCAACGAATTGATTTTTTCTCATAGTGTAGGGTTTCGTTCTCTCAAAATAAAGTTTGGAAATTTTAGAAAGCTATTACTGAGCGGACGCCTATGTCTTACTGGGGGGGGGCTTCTAATGTCGGCTTTGGCAACATTGCCGCCCTTTATAAGCTAAATACATCCTTTCCAATAGCAGCCACTTTCGATGTTTCTTCATCCATGCCACTCTTAAAGTTTTAATAAAAAAAGAAGTCCGAGATTACTTCCTCCGAAGCTGACAAATCTAAAGCTGTGTATTTCAAATCCATTGTATGTCATATTGTAGAAATTGCTAAATTAATGAATATGGAATTGTGGGTCGGTTACTAGCAATGCCGGGCCGGTGGATAACTAAAAACGTTGATAAGCACCATTATCAGGAGGACGTGGAGTGATTAGAGCTACGGGGTCTGCGGGGTGCGTCGTTGAAAACAGAACTGCTACGATCCGAGACATCTACGAAGCTGTCGGCTCATCCTCTGGCAGGAGCTATCCGCCCCAAAGAAGAAGAAGAAGATGATGCCCCGTCTGTTGATTGAAGTAACCACTTTAACCTCCGCCCAGTTTCGATTTGTATAGAGTAGTTTTCCAATAGGGAGGAGTGGAGTGGGGTACTTGGTGGGGTTGTGGTTATCCATGAACATTTTGTAGACTCGTCTAATTAACGCGTTCACTCCTATTCGCTCAATTTAGAACTCATCCCGCCCCAAGAGCATGTCTCTCCTAGCCGCTTTTGGGATGCTCCAGTTCTCTTCTGATTCCCACCAACAGGCAATGTCCGTGGCATCCGCCGCGGCCCCGTCTTCTTCAACCTCGGCGACGTCTTCGTCCTCCAAGAGCAAACGAGAGGGGCGCCACAACGCGCAAAGCAGTAGGCATCTCCATCGCCAGTCGGCGTTGTTTGCACAGCACGGCGCGGGTGCTTCGCGCGGCGTCACCAGCGAATTCATGGAGGCAGCCAATTCGATGAACAGCCACCTCTCGACCTCACTGGTCCCGGTGTTTTATGTGAACGGGCGCCGGATAAGCAACCACATGCCGTTGTACCAGGCCGTGAGGACGCATTCGGTCGACATCGCCGAACGCGCACGACAGCTTCTCAGCGATTATCAATTTTCTATGACCGAGCAGAACCGGGAGGACATTGTAGGTTTTTCGTTTTTAGATGTTGCAAAAGCGCTTGACGTGGTTGGTTAGTTGGAAATATTTCGTGAAAAAACCTTCGGCCCAAACGTGATCACCGCCACCGGCATTTTTTCTGAATTTCGTGGAAAAAAATTTCAATTCAGAAATCATATTTTGATATGAATCGCGCAGCCTGAACATGGCGGCTCATTCGTAGTACACGTGTTCTCACATTCAATGGATTCACCGAAAGAATTCACCCCACAGCCGCTCTATAATCATAATTGATTTTGTTTGTTAGATAAATTCGTTCATTTGGCGCAACGTCCACGTGGTTCACTACCGTCTGGAAAAGGTTCGCTCCCGCTCTCAGGACAACTGGTTCTCCCAGTCATCTTCCTCCTCCTCCTCCAATCACATGGAATCCCCCAGTCGACCCTTTCCATTCCTCAAACCCTTTGGAGGTTCGTTATCATCAAACAGCACATCAAAGGTCTCCCCCACTTCGCCTCTCTCCGCAGCAATCAGCTGTTTGAAGCGACCGCGCGGAGGCGGTACCCACAATCAACATACCTCTGCCTCACCCTCGTCATCCGCAACAGCATCGGCCCTGTCATGCACCGCGGGCGTGATTAGTTCGCGCCTACTGGCCTACTTAGAACCCATACCCGAAGCGGTCACCTTTGGTAACGATCGGGCTTATCTCACGACAACCTTGTCGGTTCTGCGTGCTCTATACGGCCTCAGCGAGGTTGGAAACGGTCTGGACGAGGTCTTGCATCCGTTCCCAGTAATCTCCGCGGTAATTTTTATTTCCTGCACTCCCCCACACCCCAAATCGCCAAATGAGGATAACCTGTCCATTTTGCACACCCTAGAACCACTTCCTGAGTCAGAAGTTATCGGTGAAGGCGTCCCGCCAGCTACAGGATGTTTTCTGCGTCCTGGCTGGGAATTTGCCCGACTGGCTGGTGCAAATGTTGAGGGTCTGCCCCTTCCTCTTTCCCTTCTCCGTGCGACAGTCCTTCTTTTATGTGCACAACTTTGACCGAGATCGGGCCATCCTGCGACTCCAGGTAGGTTCATTTAACGCCTAATCATCATCATCATCGTCGTCCTTCGGATGGTTTCATTGCCGTTGTATGGCTTATCCATCTTCTTGGTGCCGGGGATGTCGGTCTACACTTTCGCGGTACGAGTCGTGCCGTGACTCTGCAGCAACCATATGTCTGCATCGGAATTTAGGTACACGACACAAGTCTGTGAGTCTATGTTTCTAATTGATCCGGTTGAATAAGACTAATAATGGGAGTGTTTTTCCATGCATCCTTTGTGAATCAGACGACACCGCCCTTGCATAGGCTAAGTGATTTAAGTGGTGACAAGTCACCATGGGTGAGTGTGAGAGGGCGGGGATGGTGATGCTGTGTAACTCTCCGGACTCAAGACTCTGCTGTACCTTTCATGATCTCTCGTGTCTGGTTCCAGGTGTCACGTCTCTAATTTAGGACTCTATTGCAAACGGCTCTATGAACAATAACAGTAGCGCCCCCGGTGGAGACCCTGGTGCCAGTGACAATGCTCTGTCCTCTCCACACCTCGACGCGTCCAACCCGCCCCTCCAGGGATCCTTTTCTGGTCGTTTCGCGATCCGTGGCGGCAGCAGTCAGCCACGTCATCACCACCGCCATTCGACTCTCATGGTCTTGGAGAGCCTTGTCGACTCCGCTGCGCAGATTCAACGTCACAAGGTGAGCCCGTCCACTCTTTCAACCGCGTCTTTCTATTGTTTTCTCTTTCGTTACCTTTTATTGGGTTGCTGCAATAGACTAGCCCATTTCCGAAATAGTTGAATGAAATCTCCGAACGGCATTAGTCGAACTGACGGTCACGTATCGCGAAATTACGCAAATTTTCGGTTCCCCCATTCCTGAAAATAGCACAATCGTAATTGTCAAAGTTATAAAAGAGCTCTTTGGGGGAGTGGGCTAGTTGCTAGTCTATCGTTACGCTGAGTGAATTAGTGACGTGCAAAAGATCGATATCGACGTGTGTGGAACCCAACGACAGGTTTGTATTTGTGTTCGATGGTGGCTAGAATTATCCAATATTGCGAAAGTCGATATTCACAATCGACGAGTTCGTGGGTTAATACGAACCTGGGCGGTAATTCGATTAGTGACGTTGGCGTATTAAACCACGGTAACCTAATAATTATAAAAAAATAGGAGGAACACCGCGACAGCTATACAAAAGGTACCGTGTACAGAAAAGCTTTTTTGCAATAACGAGATCAGCATCACCAGTATTAACACGTCATCATGGTATGCGAAGGCAAGCGAAAAGAAAAAAATGCCAGCTATTCATTTCCTAGGGTACTCTGGTTTTATTGTTCTGTTTTGCGTCAGCAAAGTCCATTAGCTTCATATTCGGCGTGGGTAGGTTGCTATGACGACATTGTACAAGGAAACGGCCTATATGCAGAATAAAATGTAGGGCGCGAACTCTTACATCGTCAACTGGTCTGCAGACAAAAGAACTGTCACCCTGTTTTATATCCCATTGAGCAGTTGGTCGAGAAAGAACACAAGCAAAGGGAATGTGGTGTGCAAGGATGAGTGTCGTGGCGCTCTTCATTGCCCAGCTGAGTTGCTAGCCTTTTTTTGGACACGGCACATTCAAGCGTTTCTTTAACTGCGCTCGGTTGACAGGACAATTGCCTAAAAACCATAAACTCCACCGCCTGTCATGGGAATGACGGGATCCAATTTCCGAGCCACCGGGTGGCGCTGGGGGCACCGTCTGCACCTTTTTCCGAAAACTCGTCAACCAAATGTCGATTGAATGGTCTTGCAGCGTGCTGGTGGTGATAAGTGTTTTGACGTTCCAGCTGGCGATATTTAGTTGTTTTTTCGGAAAATCACGTGTAGCCCAAATTGACATCTTTTATGCTAAATTATGCGATTTTCTACCACCACCACCACCCCCACTCCAGATCACCGTGAACCGCATTCCCAAAAACCTGCTGTGTGCTGCGGAATCGGCGCTCTCCGAGCTACGCAATTCCCGGGCCATCCTCGAGATCGCCTTCGAGGGTGAAGTGGGTTTTGGCCTGGGCCCCACCCTGGAGTTCTACACCCTCGTGAGCCACCAACTTCTCACGGCCCAGCTCAACCTCTGGCACGGCCATGATTACACCCCCCAGGGCTACTTCATCACCCCACCTCCGGGACTCTATCCCAGGCCAATGGCCAAAAACACCCGTGTTTCGGTGATGCGTGAGGTGAGTTCTGGTACCTCGTGGGAGACATCACGGATATATCATCTGGGGACGTCGTTACCTACACCTTGTTCCCAAGACTGCACATTTAATGAGGCGGGCCCCTTCACAAGCGACAAAACGATGGCGACCGTGATACAAACGCTTAGTGTGTGTGTGTGTGTGTGTGTATTGATGAATCACGAGAGCCGACATGTCCCAATGGAGTCTACTTTTTCTTATCTTTAATATGAACATTTTGAGACTGCCGTCGGCGCAGCCACTGGTCAATATTGACCGGTTGCTGTCACAACTTCCGTCCTCCACTGTCTTGGTTGGTTTTTTATGATTCCATCACAATTATATTTCTGGGTATAATGGCTTTGGTCGTGGGGATTTAGAAATCGCTGCAAGGTTTGCCTTCTTTTTTTGTTTTTCCATCAAAATAATCGACGGTAAAAATACACACACAAACGGCAACCCTAGAGTCTATCTGTGACAAACGGTACTCTGGGTTTAGTAATTGAGACAGCGAAAACTAAGTTTGTAGATATGAAAACGATACAGTAGTCGTTCTCTTGTGAATGCAATTTTAGTATTATTAATAATATATTTTCACAAAATACCATCGCTTCTTATTCTGTTAATAAGAACGGTGCAAAAAATGGAAACATTTTGGTTCCACCCGAGAACCCAGCGGTATTTTTCCGACATTTAGGGACCTGTTTATCTCCACACCACCTCTGCATCTCCGCCGTCTTTGTGATGGTCAACAAAACAAATGGAAACGTCTTTGGGTTCACGCCTTTTTCTTCATCACGCACAAGGCTCCTATTACACGGTTTAAAGTTGCACAACAAAGTAACTAGCGCCCGCAGTCTTCGTCCAGTCTGGGCCTGTTTATGCCCAACTAAATCAGGTCAGTGATAGTCTCGAGGATGTGTCAGGCCAAAGATCCCTTGCCGTAAGGCCGGGATACAAATTCTGACCGAAGATGGTCTGAGGAGCAGAATTCCGATTTGTGTTAAGGGGTTCGTCGAATTCTTTATATTTTTAAATTGGAAAACGCATTGCCGTTTGTTCACAAGAATAGCTATTTTTAGTAGTCTCGGTATTGCCCATTTAACGGTTCAGGGCACATGAAAGTCAGCCCAACGGGCTTGGATTCTTAAATTACGGAGCGGTGATGTACGGACAGGACACCTGGCCTAGTCCCAAGATTAATTGCTTAAATTCCATCCAACAACCCGACACATTCTCTAGTAGGAGGTAGTTGCACAACGCGAGCCAGCAACCTTTTCGTATCCGAATGCATATATCCACACCCAGTGTATCTTTCCTAGCTTCAACACCTGCCCCCTTGTTTTCCAGCTTCGATCAAAATTCTTCTTCCTGGGTCAACTGATGGCTCGCGCCCTATTGGACTGGCGTCAGTTGGACATCTCGCTGTCGCCGACCCTCTTCAAGTGGTTCCTCTACACGGTCTCGCCCGAGGAGGACTTCCGCCTTGGGAGTTCCCGCGTGGGAGTCACAGCCGCCGACCTCTTCCTAGTCGATCCCCAGTTCGCCAGGCACCATGCCTACCTCCTGAAGCTCCACCGAAGACGCGCGCGGGACCTCTCCGCGGTGAAGGAGATCGATTCGGAGATCGAAGACCTCCATCTAAACTTCACACTGCCCGGATACTCTGTTCGTTTTATTTGTGTTTAAAGGCGCATAAAAGTTCAATGATTAAAAAACGATCATCAATGTCATCATCATAGGAATTGCCTCAGACCCTGGAATATTTTCAAGTCGGGATGACCTATAAATTAGGCCAATAGTATTGATTAATATGAAGGTCTTAATCTATCTTCGGCCAGCATCGTGCATGACCTTGTAAATTGACGCGCGGTTACTGGATGTGACCCTTTTGTTGGCAGCCCATATGTGGCGGTCTAATTATAGATTTTATTTCAAGATCTTTTTTATTGCGAAATAATTGTTCAGCGCAACTGGATCTGATGACAGAGAGGTTGTCGGATTTCTCTCGTATTCTGTTCCGCCGCTTGAAATAATTATGACATTCACATCGACACGAAAAGAGGGGTGGGCGCTGTAATTGAGATTTTGGCATTGTCGTGTTAGTTGCCACCTTGTTCAGCAGTTGTGTGCCTTCCCCAAGTAAAAGGAATTCCCTCTAAAATCCAGGTGTGAGCAGTTTGACGATTTGTGTGAATATTTTTATCGAATATAAATCGGTTTCATTAAATCTTCGGAACCCTTAAGATAAGTGAATAAAAAATCAACCTTAGTTATTGTATATGCCGTCTCCCAGATCAGGCCACCAGCAAATATGCAGCATCCTCCTATTAATCTGACGAATTGGGGGCTGTCGTGTTTATGGAAGCCGGATGCTGCATCACCCGGGTCAACCACCCGATCAAGTTGGACTTAAAATTTATACGCTACAGCACCGTGTCAGCGGAGTTTACTACTTCATGTCTGCGTTCTCCATTACTAAAATCAACATTTTTGGCTGGAATTTGGCTCACCCTAAAAATGATGCATGTTGTATGAGTTACAAAATAGAAACAACGCCGCAAAAATTCGCTTTCAGAACTTTCCTGTTCACCTGTTGGGCATTTGTACGCCGCACACCTCCTATTTTCGGTCCCCCACGACGTGTCTACCTCCTCACAACGGTGCCGTTTGTCTCCTTCCTTCCTTCCTTTCCTACGCTGCCCTTTTATTACTCCAGATTGAGCTCTGCCGCAGCGGTAGCTCTTTGGCCGTGACCGGTTCCAATCTCGGCGACTACCTCCACGGATGCGCCTCCTGGTTCCTCGTAGAAGGCGTTCGCCGACAAGTAACCGCTTTGCTAGAGGGCTTCGACTCCGTCCTCCCGGGCGTCCGCGTCGCCAAGCTCGCAAACCTCTTCCGGCCCGACGAGTGCGAGGGTCTTTTCTGTGGCGCCGCCTCCGCGGCTGACGGGGCACTCTATCGCGATCAGATGGCCGTCATCCGGTTGTCAGAAGGTTCCAAGATGTCGGCTTTGGAATTGTTGACGACGACGACGACGACGACAGGAGCACGCCAGCGGACGTCGGCTGGCTGGGAAGTGGACACGCTTATGCAATCATGCATATGCGATCATGGCTACACGCTGCAGTCTAGAGCGATCCAGTTCCTGTTTGAAGTTATGGCCGAGTTCGACGGGGCCACTAGGAGACTGTTTATACAGTTTGTCACGGGAAGCCCCCGTCTTCCCATTGGAGGTACGCGTCCTTTTTTCTATTTTTTAATTGGCTGGATTTTTGCTTTGTCTGTATACGGTAAGAGAGAAATGGATGTCGCGAGCATGAAATTTGCATGAATCCTGTTGGGATCCCGGCTGCCGACCCCGTTTTATTTGTATTCTCGGCGGTTTACCCGTAGCTTCTGAGAGCCACACACGACAGTTCAGTTCCATGGTGAGACCAAGGACCTGCACATTACCCGCGGTTGAAGGTACTACTTCTACGCGGAAGTTGTAGTATTAGATTTCCGTTCATAAAATTGGCGAATATATTGATTTGAACAGGACCCGGTTTTATTTTGCCAATCATGAGACCAGTAAGAGCTTCAAACAAGGCCTCTTATTCGTGAATCGGAATCGCAAATTTGTGGTGCATTTTTTCCTTCGATTTGGGGTTTGATACGGCGCGTGTTTGCCGTTTGTTGCGAGTTTGCAACTGCTGCTACCCTGGGGCACGGTCGCCTCGTAGACGGTTATGATGCTGCGATTTTGTTACATATTGAATAATTAATGGATCTACAATGTGCTTCCATTTGTGCCCAATCCGTCTTCCAGGTTTCCGGGCGTTGAAGCCGCCGCTGAAGATTGTGATGAAACGCGAGGCCGAGGAGCACGCGGATAACCATCTGCCCTCGGTCATGACTTGCCAGAACTACCTGAAGCTGCCGAACTACTCGACCAAGGAGATTATGCACCAGAAGCTCATCTACGCCATCCACGAGGGGCAGCACGCGTTCCACCTCTCCTAGGGAGAGCAGTTGATCCGGTCTTTCGTGTACACCACCACCCACTCGACTCGATCGCCTATACAGTTTGTAATTGCGAGGGAGCGAGTTTGCGATGTTGTACTTTCTTGTTTTGTTGACTGCACACACACACAAGTGTCTCTATCGGTTCTCGTGTAATTTGTTCCCTTCTATGACCTCCTACAGTACTACTCATGTTGCTTATCGTCTTGGTGTTTTATCCTAATTCTCTCGTAGGTTCGTATCCATAACAATTGATCGTTGCACACACACACACACACACCTACATACATACATATTTCTAAAACTGCATACACAGCTGCATAAGTTGTACACCAATAAAGTTGTGATGTCCTATAATTAATTATCGGGTATACATCTCCACAGTGGTAGTGAAGACGTGCGTGTAATCAATCTACTTGAAGGCTAAACGGCGGAAACCAGTTGTGTCATCCAGAATTTAACCTGCCAAAGTTTTACTTGTCGTTGTAAATTATATTGCTTAGTCGGACCAATTGTCAAATTATGCTTAATAGCTAATCGGAAGAAAGTCGACATGTTATGTAGTTTCAGCATCAACACTGCATTGGATACAATAGAGTTTGACATTTTTTGTTGAAATATCTTATTGGCCATATTCATCAGTTATTGATCAATGCATGCGGCCTGACATTTAAGGCATCTAAACATATACAAATTAGCGGATAAATTCCAATATTTTATGTTCTGCGCGCTCACCTACTGGACGATAAACAGGCTTCATGCAATCGGTCTAAGCATTGAGTGGATTGCAAACTAATTAAATCAAAACGACGCACTCTTTATAAGGGCCAGGTTTTTTATATCATGAAAACAAAAGGCTGTTCAAGTTAGTGAGCTGTTGGACAACTCTAAACCGTCGAATGTGGTGGGAGGTTGACTAAAATGGGAGTGTCGCTGGAGACGTAGTCATATCACCGACAGCAGAGCTATTGAGTGGACCCGGGGAGAATGAAACTGTCCCAACAAGGGTATCTCCCACACCCTTCATGAGGAATTTAAAGACTCTAGCCATACACTTGTTAATATGTTGGCGCGCGTTATCAATAGGATCTTCCAATATCCACCTTTATGCGTTTGCCATACGTTGCATATTTTAAGGGCTTAATTTAATGACTGCTTCCTGTAAAATATTTCTGAATCTGTAATGTATAACCGCTATTTCCTCTATCAATAGTATTGTTGCCGCACAAACTGGGATGAAACGGCTCATAACATGTACTATTCAAAGGAAACGACGCAATTGATAAATATTGGTAAAGAAAATGTTTCTAAGAAAACCTATGACGGCCACCCATAAAGGAATATAATGCGAAGATAGCCAAATTATAAGAAAATAAACTTAAACAATGGAGAAAACATCTTTTCGAACGTAATAGAAGATATATATATACATAATTTATACAATTGAAACATGGGTTATTAAAATTAGACGGTTGGATTGCATTAATCAGTGTTTTTTGCAGTGCTCTGTTTAAACCTGTCAGTGAGGTCTGTCTACGAGAAACCTTTCTTCGTTCATCAATCTGGATCGCATATTTATGCCAGATATTTTCGTATGCTTCCCACATAAAAAAGGTGTGCAGCGTTAAATCAAAGAAGGTTGTGTCGCGAGTTGCATAAATCTGAGCTGGTCAAAATCGAACAAAAAGGTTTTTTGCTATTCCACAAATGCGATTGAATGTATTGGAGGTATGTGCCATCAAATGTCTCTATAAAACTGTAAATCGGTGATAGTATTTATCTTATATATGCCTCCATCTTGTACCAGAGCAGATATAGCTAAGTTCTATGATTCCAGAATAACTTTTATTTCTTCATGCTGTAAAATAAAAGAATCATCCATAATTGGTGATTTTAATTCTGCGCCTATTATCCTACTTCTTACACTTAATCTTAACACAATAGTAAATTTTCCTATACACGAAGGGAATCTTCTTGACCACATATTTGTGTCCGATTCTTCTCTGTATGCATGCCGTAAACGTGCACCTTTAGCCCAGCCTGATCACTGCATCGTTGTTGGTCTGCCGACAATATATGGCAAGGATAACAAAAACCATTCGCAATGTCCGAAACCTAAAAAACTTCGCATCCGTTTGCACTGTCTCCAGAAAAAGTGTAATTTAAGAGATGCCGTTGCCACAACCGACTTTAAAGTTATCATGTATTCCGTCTTCGATAGGGAAATAGACTATATTAATAGATATCTTCGATTTCTGTACGATACGCACTGCCTACTTACGGAAATATTCCTCAACCCCCGTGTCGTATCATCTCCATTTCTTAAACAATTGAGGCGAAAGAAGGAACCGCTCTGTCGCTAGGACGGCATCGAGAAATTAAACCGATGTCGATCATGATCTCAGCTGAGGTAACTCGCCTTAATCATATTTTTGTTGATGAGGTTGTCGAAGAAATCCATCTCATTATATTATAACTAACGTTTTTTGTAAGCTTTTACATACATTCGAATAGCTTTAGTAGTTTGTAGTTTTATTCTCCTATAATATTTTGTTTTAACTGGACTGGGGCGGTTTAAGACCGCGACTTTTGGGATCGTCGATCACGCTAACGTGAGCCATTTAACACCGTTCTATTTTATATCGAGGGAAAATGGTAAAGCTAATTGAGCAGACGACGCAAAAGCTCCTGCCAGAAATGGTTCTTCTTCGCACGACAATACGGAAGAAGACGGACAGAAGCCAATGGCGGTGCAACTCCGCGAACTGATGCAAGGAATAGTGATTTTTCTGGCAGGGTATCAAGATAGGATGCTGAACAAGAGCAAGTCGTCGCTCATCCCTTCCCTGGCTATGGAAAAAGAGCCGATGCCCGATATCCCCGTTCATTCCCCACGACAGTACGCTCCCAAACCCGTTACTGTCAACCCATCCACGACAACGGTAATCCCTCTCTCTCCTGCAGTGACTTCGTATTCTTTCAGAGTTGTTCCGAATATCGAAACCCGGTGACCTCTGGAAAAATCTAAATAGATTGACGGGAACCCGTGGCCCATATATATCTGAATGATGGCATTTTCTTCAAATCCGCTGACCATTCCAACGTGCCTCAATTAAGATCATTTAATCCAAGCGCTTTTCTACCTGCTCACGAATCCTTGATCTCCAAAATATTACCGGGCCTCTGGCGCTGCACAGCGACTGGTCCGGACGGGGTCCCTTTAACGGGTCGTAAAATCTGTCACAGCGAAACTTCTCCGATTGTTTCCAAGCTTGTCAAATATTCTCCAAGAGAATGCTCATTTCTTTCGGAATTGAGAGATTCTGCTGCACCTCCTATACCGAAAGCGCCCATGGTTCCGCTGGACATGTAAAGTATAGACCTATCGTCAACTCAGCTGTCTCGTTGAAAGTGATTGAGAAGCACCTCCTTTCTTAATTGAACGACACACAAAAAACTGGCGATGGCCCGTTACAGTTTGCTTATAAATCAAATAGAAGCACTCTGGACGCCGTGGTAACGTTTTCGCACACCCCCATCTCTTAACTTAATACCGGAGCGAAAGCCGTCAAGGAGGTTTCTTGGACTTCACCTCTTC
Source organism: Proteocephalus fallax (assembly GCA_028672205.1). NCBI lineage: Eukaryota > Metazoa > Platyhelminthes > Cestoda > Proteocephalidea > Proteocephalidae > Proteocephalus > Proteocephalus fallax. The sequence continues at coordinate 850,982 of JAPUBX010004022.1, read as the reverse complement.
TTTCAACACTATCTCACGCTCCCACATTCTTTCTCAACTATGTGAGGATGGCGTTGAAGGATGGTTGATTAATTATTTTCTTATCAACGTAAACACGTTAGAGTTTCTAAAATGAAGCATCCTCTTCCTTGCCAAATAATTGCGGTGTACTACAAGGGGCAGGGCTATCTGCATTCCCTTTTAACTGCTGCACACCTAGTCTTCGGTCCCCTAACGGCGTTACACGAATAAATTGATGATTCCCAACAGCTCGGACAGTCAGTCACTGAGAGATCACTCGAGAGATCAGCATTCAACGCCAATTAAATAGTTGTTCACTAATCGCTGCTCAAAAATGAAGGGACCCCTCATAACCCCTCTTTTCATATTTTTATAAGTGTTCATCTCTTCGACCTATGAGTAGGCTATAACGTTCAATACCCACGAGAACGGCGACATATCGAAATTCGGTCATTCCCGATTTTCGGTTTCACAAGAGCAGGTAAAGCAGGAACTCAAAGACAATTTTCATATCGAGTACTTGTTATGCTGTCTTGTTTTTATGCTGACATGTTTGGTCCTCGTGATCTCAATAAAGCCATAACAATTATTATTATTATTTTTAAATTTACCGTTAGATGTAGAATAGATAATATCTGCTTCGTATACGTCAATTAGAAGGGGATGTTTTACATTTAAAAACGAAATGTAAAGAAATTCGTATCCATGATTGCATGTGATGTTTTTATGGTTTTACGACACTAACCATTCGACTAGACCTTTAATTGAAGGCCGCATAGTATTTTTGAATACTTACCAATCAAGTGAGCGAAACGTAATATCGTTAATACAAAGCTTAATCGTTTTTTATAATGACGATATAATGGTGAAGAATCAATGTTTATGTTATGTTAGCGAAGAAAGTTGCACAAAGCGAGACCAATAATTTCCATTTATATAAAAATGTTCTCTTTGTTTTTTAATAATGGCATTCGCTTTATTAAGGCCACGAGGATCAGAAATTTTAGCTTTAATGTAACAACAAACAAACATGATATTAAAAGTGACGATGGTGCATAGGTGTCGAATAATTTTGCATGAATGAACGAAATTACAACGAGGTACATTTGCAAGAAAGTTAAATGAAACACTCGGAGTGTACAGCGTTTTGCAAACGCGTAATGGCGGCCATCAAAATACCTTTTCCATTACTTAGTGTGATAATTACGTTGTAAGTGCCTTAAATAGGCAAGAAATGTATTTTTTGATATGAATTGTATTTTTTTAGAACAATAGTTGAAGCTTTGCCATTTCACCTGAATCCCCACTTCCCCATGCCTGAAGGCACCCTTAAAAATTGCATCCAAAGAATTTCTTCCATAACATTACCATGTGCCGGCGCAAATGAACAACATCCATCCATCAAATATCCAACCAAGGAAACTCGTTTACCGTTTCATCAACGTTTCAAGAAGTTACTGACATTTATAACTCGCATAAAGGATTATAGAAAATGGACTGAATTTGATGTGAGTTAAGAAAATGTATTTTATTTTATATCTCATATATATTTGTATATGCAGACATTTTTTTAGACATTCATTCGCCATTATCGTGTGTCGTTCCGTGGTTTATCAGCGAACGATTCCTTGGAATTGAGTCAAAATCGGTTGCGTGATCTCTTATCAATCGAGTGTAGAAAAAAATCATCCGAGTTGTGTCGCAAAAGAGAAGCTGTTTACAGAATTTGCTATCAACGATTGTTTAACGCGGATTATTACCTGCTCACCTTCCTACTATACCTAAAATCAGTATTTTCCAGCGTTACTATCGACTTCTCGGCAAATACAAATATCGCTGTAAGTACGCTTTTTATATAATTTTAGATATTTTTCATAAGTTTGAATTCAATAGCAAGCCCAAATGCCGCCGAAGATATATGAAAACGTTTCGTTATTCGTAACCGAAAGATGCCATTTCTATAAATTTAAATAAAGCGGTTAAGCAATAAGTCTGCTACATTTTTAAAAGTGACAGCATCGCTTTCAACCATTAATAGAGTATATTAGAACATCGCCGTCGTGTTTCGTCAAATTGTTAAACATTATTTCGAAAAAAACCCAGTGTAACAGTATTTGTGGGGCGCTATCGTGCTCGCGGCCAAATAATCAGAATTGCACGATGTTCAAAGACAAATGCCGGGAATAAATAATATCGTTTAATATTCGAACATTTATTAGAGCCCGAACCGGGTTGAAAGACGCCGACATGGCGCGATGACTATGCCTATCGAGGATAATCCTCTCGAATATCCACGAATTCTCTGATGATTTCGAATAAGTCACTTACATTTATAGGGTAGTGAATTGAGTAAAAAAATTACAGAGGTTGATGAAATATGGGTTAATATAAGTATCATTCGCATACGCATTGCTCATTGGATGGACATTAATGAAGCAAACGTTTAAAGCCACTACATTTCTTTGCATTTATAGATGATCTTTGCCCCTAGCCATTTTTCATGTTTTGATCTCCAAAATGAGTGCTTATCTGCATTTTGCACAATGAACAGATTGTCGAACACCACATACGCAAGTTCTAAAAATCGCATCCATACCGCGCTAACTTCTAGCAACATCTTTCGAGCGCCAAGAAAGCCTATCTGGTATTCAAATAACACAAAAAATGTGTCATGTTGGTGTGCATCTATTTATTTATAATTAAATACTATAAATATTGGCCTTCATGTAGATGTACAGCAATTATTAAACATTCGCCGGATCCGTAGCCTTCTTTGATGCGATGCAACAGTTTATCCGGCCTGAAAGATTCCCCGTCAGCTCGTGTACTTTTATTGCACATGTCTGGATTCCCCGGGAAATGGTCCAACGTGAAAGCAGACGGGGTGTCGTCTTATTTCAGAAAATGCGCCATTTTCAGGATGTTCAGATTAAGACAATTCAGTCAATGCATTCACGCATGCATTTTTTCATAACTTCGATATCTTCAGAGGTAATAAGATAGTTATCTTACCTCTAGTGCAAATTAGGATCCAGGCGTAAAGCTTTCGTGAAATAATTTTCGAACAAAGCCACACAGTCTACCACAGACAGCAATATCCAATGATGCAAACGCAAAACGTCTAGAGTAAACCTATATAATGTGAAGACAAATTCATCCAGAATCTTGCAAAAAAAGTAGTCTACTTTTTTCATTGGTATAAAGCAGCTGCTTAGTTTAATTAATAAAATATTGAAATTAATATTTTTATAACACCTTTCAAAGTTATGACACCCTTTTTACGTTCCTTGGATAGAATGCGACCGTGAAACGGATTTTAAAGCTCTCTAATGGGGATTTCTATCCCCTAACCAAGTTATGCTGTTCCAAGCCATCTAATGCAGTCGCAGCGTATCTTTATATCATATTTAATTCCTTAAACTAGCATTATTGGGTCACTGTTAAAAAGAGCGTTTGCCTACCTCTACGAACGAGGAGTTAAACTTGACCGTGTTGTTGGGTGGCTGGCATAGTCGATTCTCAACCCAAGACATAACATTCAGCCTATTTATCGTCACAGGTACACGCATCGTGTAAGTGCACCTACGAAAGAGGATATAATAAGGAAAGCGATAGACGAAGAAGTTGGAATACAATATGAGCTTTGTGCGAAAATGGGTCGGTCCTTATAACGGGTAACTACCCAACTGGTCCATAGTGTGGGAGAAGGGAGGATGTCGCTGTAGGATGTGTGAGATGTGGGGAGGTTGAGCGGCTGCGGTTGCGTAGGTTTGGGAGAGTGAAAGGCATCCTATATGCGGGGAGAAAGTGAGTTGCCTCACTTTGAGTGTACTAAGGGGCCGTAAACACCATCAGATCGAACCCCATACTGTCGAAAGATAGTAATGCAAGATGGCCGCCTCTTAATAATAATAATAATTGTAATGGCTTTATTGAGGTCACGAGGACCAAAACTCTTATCCTGTCGTGTCGTGTATTACACACTCAAACAACAAACAAACCGTCTGCAGTGTTTGTACGTTCATTTACTTATTATAGTTCACTGCTACAATAGCTAATTCACTATTAATTACTGATTTTAGCACCATTGAAGTTCTCGGCATTTGTATGAAATATGGACGATTTTTTCCTAATTATAAATATGTTAAATATTACTTGGAGTATTGTTTAAGCCACGCCACGGCACGATAATGATAATAATAATGGAACTGCTCCAATTATTATTTTGATGTAATGATTATTTGAGGAATATTTCGCGGTTTAAAACACCATGCATCAATAAACAAAATGGCGACAGGAAACCAATAAAAAAGGTGAACTGCAAATAGTCGTCTTGAGCAGACAACCTTGCCACCACATTAGTAACATTTACCTGCACGCCGTTTGCTTGTCACAGGGATCTCCCTGGCAAATATTTAGAAAGGATTTATCGTGAAAGATCAGTCATTAAATACAAACAAAATTACCCTTTCGACTTAATATTTTAATCAAGCCATTCAATGTGATCCGAAACAGTTGTCTTCTGAAGCCTAAGCTCGAGACTGGCAACTGTAGTGTTCATTTGGCCTTCTTCCTAACCAAGACGCCTGGCACTGCGTTATTGCCAGTGTGCATCAGTCAGCATCCTAGCTCTATCCGCGAGAGACGGTTTGTTGGTCTCCCAGTTCAGATGATTTAAAATAAGCTACCCGCAGCGACCTGCGACAGTAATCTAGCGAATTAGAGGCTGTGGGTTTGTCGGAATCTGGATGCTGTATCATCCACGTTGCTTTGTGTTGGATGACGCAACAGCGGTCACTTCTGCCTCTTGCAACAACGCCATAACTTATAAAATTATCCCAAGAGTCGTCATGGGAAAATCGAGGAAGCTGACTTATATCTCCAAGCGGGAGATAGCTGCACTTAAAAAATCTTAAATTTTATCTGTCTTCAAGTCCAACTGAGTGGAAGCAACGCAAAGCTGTGCGTGTATTACAAAAGGACAAAAATATTCCTTACAACCATTGGTTAATGTGCTCACTTACCTGTGGGTAAAATTATCCGACCAGAAACGCGAACACCTGCTATCGTGTGTGGTTATTCTGTTAATGAACTGAACAACTTAGACACATCGATTGTGAAAACTTACGGCTATGTAGCGATTCTGAAGGCCACGCTTTTGAATAATACCCATAAGAGACGTATCTGTCAGCAGCCCCATTTCACCTACACATTTACACACAAATCACCACTTCAGACACATAAAGTGCGCGCGTCATGGAAAAGGCCTTTCAATGGCCGCCATTACGCGTTTGCCAAACTGTGTACACTTCGAGGGTTTAATTTGCCTTTCTTGCAAATTTACCCCGTTTTTATTTCGTTCATTCTTGTTCAATTATTTTACACGTGCTATGTACAACCGCAACTTCTTATATCATTTTTGTCTGTCGTAACTTTTAATGCTGAAAGTTCTGGTCCTCGTGACCTTAATAAAGCGAATACCATTAATATTATTATTATTGTAAAACACCAACCTAACCGTCGCTGAGGAATGATTGAATAAGTGCAGATGTCTGCAAATTTGCACAGCCATAACCCCCCCCCCACACCCTTTAACACAACCACACGACGTGCACCATCCTTGGGGACGCCCTTGGAGTGTCAATTGTGTGATAAATTGTTGTTGTGTCCCTGCAGGCTTGATCACATTGTGATCACATTGTGATTGCGCGATTTTAGGCTCGATGACCATTATAATAACAAAGACCCCCCACACTTGCGACCGATTTAGATTATAGCTTGGTTAGTACAACAATGGACCACTTACTCGGCACAACAACAAAAACCGCACTTTCTTATCGCAGTGTGGACATGCACACTTTTATGAACTTGCATGCTCCATGGTTACCGAATAACGCTAATTATTGAGCGTGTGTGTACGCCCGGCGGTTTGGAACATGAAAACGTAACGCGAGGGTTGGAGGAGGAGGACTTTTGAGGGGCCTATTGTTGTGCACTTTTGTAGTCTGGCGGCGATTTTGACGACGAAACAAACTGTTTAGCCGGTGGCTGGTCTGCTAAAACGGTCACGACGACCGCATCGGCTTCTAAAATGCAACGACGGGATTTTCCCAACTGACAGAACATACGCTGAAACAGAAACATTGGTTTGTGTCTATTGGCCCAAAGGAATTGGTATTTCACATGATGCGCCATTTACTTGAATGAGAACACGTGACTTGGGCTGTGCTACTGGACGCTAAATTAACACATGTGTTCTGTTTCTGTCATTGCTCTATGAAATTTATTTAAAAACACAACATTTCTCCATTCTGTCACGTTTAGGATATTTTCTCCACGCATACTTATCCGATGTCAAACAACAAAAAGACAATTAACAGAAAATATGGGATTCGCGTGACAAATAAGTTAATCCAGGCCTTTATACTGTATCATCAGAAGCCATCTTCCCCAAAACCCCCACTCGAAACAGCAAGCTCCCCGTCGGAGAAGGCCTCGTCGACTGGAATCCCGAAGACAGAAATGTGAGTTTTTTTCAAATAAATGTTCCAGTCAATTATCAATGTTTCGAATCTATTGTTTTTGTGTGTGTGTGTGTGTGTGTATACCCCCTGCCACTGAATAATCCCCCCCAATAGCCAGCATTTCCATGACGATTCTTGTGAATATTGTGTACCGGTGGCGGCCTCCACGTTGCAACCTGAAGACGCTGGTGGATGCCCCAAAACCAAAGCAACCCAGGGGCCATAGGTGGGTCTCGGGGTGGTCAAATTGCGGCCTCTGGGAGGACGCAGCCTCTATAAGTTGCTGGATTACATGGGCAGGCTTATTTTTACAAGTGGCCTGACCTGGTAGTTGAACACAGGGTGTCTCATGAGTGAAGTGCGAAAGCTTTATTAGGGGAACGGTGACAACATATTTCAGCATTCAATTGTACGGGGTCTTCCAAGTTCGCGTTTTTTTAAATTCTAATTCGACACCTATTTTGAATAGAATATCATCATCCGTTTATTAATATATGTGTATATGTAGCATTTATTATATGATATAATTTATTATTAAGACAATTATGTATTCCAAATGCAATAAATCACGTATCAGTCGTACATTGTAGTCACTCTACTCAATACATCAATAAACAAATGGAGATGATCGATTTTAAATGGCTGTTTAATTCAAATTTGAAAAATAAATCGAACTTGAAATACCCTCTGCGACAAATAAAACGGATGCTATTAGTGGTTAGAAGGAATTTGCTTCATCCGTTTATTGCCTTTGTTGTCTTTTCTCCTATTGTGCAGATTTTAATGAGTTAAAACTACTCGATGTGTTTCAGTGTGACCTCTCCGAGCCCATGTCGTCCCCCTCCCAGCACCCAGTGCCCAAGCCTCATTTCTAGAACATCAGTGTGTGAAAACGTTGTGGAGAGGCAAGCATGTCCCTTAAAAAGATCTTCAACAGTTGCGGTTGCCCTACTGGGAGCAAAAGGCTCAATGCGGAACTACTTGGAGTAAGATTAGTGCCCGCATGATTTATATTGTGGTTTATTGTGCAACATTAAGACAGTTCAATCGTAGTTTTCAGATGAGTGTTCCAAGGATGCGGACACGTTCGACTTATCATAAAAGAGATTCGAAAAATGTGAAGAAATTGTACCTCGACTTAATTAAAGATCGTGACATGAAAAACGTTAATGAGAACCTCCCCGCAAAGCCTGAAGAAAGTGGCTCTGCTGAGAAGTCGTCATTGGTCGCAGTTCGATCACCGGAATCGATCGCCCATCAGGTAAACACCCCGATTGCAACGAATCCATTTTACGATGATCTCGTCGTATTTCATGTCATAAAATAAGTGTTTGGCGGATATAGCATGCATTTTTTTCTAGCATCAAGTGTTAACGGGGTTTGTTTTCTTTAAAACGGGAAAAAATTAATGGCCTCTTCTTTGAATCGCGCGGTGTTTACCAAATCAAAAATAGTTATACAACGCCTGTATAGTGGTCAGCATCCTCTCGCTGTTGATGAGAGATCTGGGTTCGATCCTCAAGCGCCCATGAGGGTCACTGAGGACGTCATCTGTAGAAATATTCCCGAGAAACTTCATGGCAAACCCCCATGAAGTCAGTTTGTCCTCTAGTAAGAGATAGCCGGGCAAATTTGGTTTTTTTTATTCCACTATTCCCTGATTTATACAGATTTTTTCATCCTGCAAGAGGATTAGAAGTTCATCGTAGATCATGTTTCCTAGAATACCCGTGGGGATATTTTACAGGCAGCGGCTTCCCTCATGTTATCGCTGCGGCCACACTTAAAACGCTAGAAGAAGCAGGAAGATGCAGGAAGATGCAGGAAGATGGAGCTCACCCACAATCTGCTGCCTTACATACACACGACACTGTACGCAGCCTACAACCGTTGCGATCAATAATAACTTTTGGATCACGCCAACATGCCCGTTTTCAATGCATGTCATCGATACTGGATTGTCTCGTTTTCACGCGAATGCCAATAAATTGTGTACGTGGAGAGTGGGATACCGATGTTTATATTTTGACGTATCGCAGCATAAGATTTTGAAACTGCATTGGCTATGTGTTTGGCCGCTACTGTAAACACCACGCAAATAACCAAACACACTTCAATACAGTTTACTTCATTAAGTTGAAGGTGTCCCTGTCATTATTTTATCAATTGAAACGAAGATTCGGCTATTTTAAAAATGATTTTTCGTTTTAAACCACCTTCGGCGTTCAACAAACAATTATATTATGACTAAACTTTTAATCTTACCCGTTTCTAAAATGCGAACCCCCTACCGAAAATCACAGCCAGCACATTATCTCGCAGACTGACTCCATTTTGGCGTAGCAACATCAAAATCAGTGTAAGATCTATATTTCATTCCACAGAGATGGTCGAGTTAAGCGTTTCGGACGTCAGATTTGGGGCATAAGGGCACACCAATGCTAGGTAACTTGGAGAAACAGGTAGAACCGCGAATGCTTGGGTTCACGTGGATTGTGCAGTAGCCTAGATAAGTAGATGTACCAACTAATGAGGCACGGGTGCCCCAAGGAAGGGTCGTATCGATATCGGTGACAAATGCTCTGATGAGATTGTGAATGAAAAGAAATTAATTGTTTTCCTTACCCTTCGATTTTCTATAGGCTTTAAAAAATCGTTTTCTGCTGACAATATTCTCTAAAAGGTTTTCTAATAACGTGTGTAGATAATCCACTAGAGAACGAGGCAATTTTAAAAAAACCTGTTGGGAGTCAGAAATTCAGATTGATTGAGACCAGGGAAAACATGTATGAGGGCAAAAATGCTGACCTCCACAAGGCATTGATTCGTCTTCAGCTCACATCTCAAGTCTCCTGAAAGGCCGAAACTGACAAACAATGATGGCGAAATTTCCACAATACGGCATCTACAGGATCAGTTCAAGATAACTGACGATTGAAAATAACGCCCAGTAATAGAGATGTTCAGCTGAAGGCGAAATTATGGAGGGTCAACATCTGCTCTCAGGGAAAACCAGATAGAGAAAAACTTTAATTCGTTCAGTAGAAGGCGTTCTAAGAAAACCAATCTACCACCTAATTGATGTCCGCTTGCAATCCTTGTTTTTCATGCAAGCATGGCATGTTGGCAGGTCGTCTACGGATTTGATGGGAGCCACGCTATTAAGGGGACTGCAATTGAGACGTATAACAGGTGATCAGTAGGTGTGTGTCCAGAGACCGGTTGGGTGGGCCAGACATTTGCATGTTTATATCCAACGAGGCACATTCGCTTCGACAGGCATACAATCATACGATGGGAGAGTGGGTGGTATAACCGCCTATTGTTATCATCGAGACGAAGTGATTAAGCAGTCCATGTTTTCCTTCAGAATGCTGTCCTTATTCATCTGCCATCATCGCGTTTAAAAACGGCTGCAAACACACCCGAACAAATCCCGAAGGTTAATGAAAATCCAATAGAGAATTCTTCGTACAACCAACTGGGGAAACGGCAGGGTATGTAGATTTGAATGATTGTACTAAATTTTTAATGCATGTAATCATCAAGACCACTGTTAAATGCGACAAAATAATGGTAATTTCAAGCAATATTTTGAAAATTCGAATTAATTCACCTTTTAAACCAGTTCTAGACCAATTCGCTTATGAAATTGGATCAGTTGTTGGCAACGGCAAGTTTGGGGCTTTCCACGTTGCTCGGCGAATATCTAGCAACGAGGTGGTTGGGATCAAAACATTGAACAAGAGTCGAATAAAGGGGAGGGAAAAAATGGTGAAACGTGAAATCCAGATCTTACAACTTTGCGATCACCCCAATATCGTCAAAATGTATGGCTACTTCGAGTCCCCAACCCGGGTCTTTATTGTCATGGAATACATCAAGGTAGGTCGCCTATTTTATGCCCGTCCATCAAAACATGCTATTTTGCGGTGCATAACTCGAAACACACCCCTCTTGATTTGATTGCTCGGGGCAAAATTGATAATTCGGTAAATGAAACTAAATTTGAAAATACGACTCAAACTTGAAAGACCATTTTGGATTCACACTTCTTGGAAATAGGTTCCCCATTAACGAACCCAGCGTTACTGTTTATCGAGTCGGCGGAACCTATAGCATTTTGCTCAATCTCGTCTGTGGTTGAACAGAGCTGCTTTTCTGACCATTAGGTAGATTAATTCAACCGGGTCCGTGGATATCTGCACAAGACAAATGTCCGTGCCATGTACGAATTTGGAAACTGGAATAGGAATAGTAATAATCTTTTCACAGACGATATATGGTGGCAACAACTTTTTATTAATGTTGTGGACAATTTAACTGATTGATGTAAACATTATCTCCTAACACGTTAATAGGAAGGCAGTTCTGTAAACTATTTTTATTTATATTGATGTAATAGGTATCGACGAAAAGCTTTAAAGATCAAGACGGTGTAATTATATTTTCGAAATGCATACACACACGGATTAACCATAAATATGCCCGCGTTATGAAAATTCCCTATGAAATGAGGTAAAAAAAAAGAGGTTTGTAGTACCGAAGAATGGGATTTAATTCTAAAGTCACTTTATTAATTACGCGACGAACTCTTTAGCTCAGGTCACCTGCACAGAAACCCCCTGAATTGTAGTCATATTTTGGTAACTTAGGCAAAAATATATGCAGAACCAAGACTTTTGCCCTCGTGAGTTTAATAACGTCCTTACCATCATTATTAATATCCCACCAGTTGAAATACCCGGAACATCTACACAAATAAACGATCTTATTCTTATTGGACTGATGCTGGGTTTTAGAGCGGCGATTTGCTAATGGCAATTCGCAATTTTGGCAAATTTTGCGAACCGGAAGCTGCCAAAATGGTCGCTGATGCCACCGAAGCCGTACAATACTTGCATTTACACAACGTTGTTCACCGCGACGTTAAACCAGAAAACCTTCTGGTGAGAAGAGAATTTGCACATTTGGGTTTACATAGCGATTCGATTTAATTGCATTTTCTCTCTCGACCAATCAAGGTGACGAAAAGCCAATGCGGAGGGAGGTTTGGACTTAAATTGGCGGATTTTGGATTGGCCATCCAGGTCTTCCAACCCATAAACACTCTCTGTGGCACACCAACCTATATGGCCCCGGAAATGCTGGTTGGTAAAGGTAAACACGTTCGGCGTGCGCGCTTTATTTCTGGCTTTGTCGGCAGACGGTTTCGTAAATGCCTAAAAATACGTTGGACATGTCTAGCTCAGCTGCCTTATTACCACGAGACACCACGTGTCTTTGCTGAATAACAAAATGTTCCATTTAATTTCATGCCTAAAGGATACGATGTGAAAGTGGACAACTGGGCAATCGGTGTAATAACCTACATATTGTTGTGTGGATATGCTCCTTTTCAAAGCAAAGCTAGGAACCAATCAGAGCTTTTCGAGTTGATCAAAATTGGACGCTTTCAATTTCGCGGCCAGCGCTGGGATAATATCTCCTCGGGTAATTAGTCTATATCTCTGAACTGTTGTCAGTTTCAATCAATAAATGCATTTTTCCATTAAAGCTGGAAAAGATTTCATCACCGAGGTTCTAATAACCGACCCGGAGAAACGATTATCAACATTTGATATGCTTTTGCATCCCTGGCATCAGACATTTCCACCAAAGGACTGAAACTTATTTATGAAGGAGTCCTTAATATAAAGATACTAATTTTCTGCTGACCAAACTATTTTACACACATTTATGTACCGAACTTTTTCACATTGTTTATAGTTCATAAATAAATATAGAATTTCAAAATAGCTGCATTTAACCAAAACTTCAAATAGCCTTGCATGCTTACACCCCATCACCGGCAGCTGTTTATTTGCATTATGAAAGCAATTTCCATAAAACCCTACATGCTAGTGATCACCCACTTCAAATTCTCATACAAAGGCGGCATATCCATTAGTTACGCGAGCGAAACGAATCTTCGGCGATCGTTTGAAAAACTGGAGCATTGCCTAAGCCAAGTAAACGGTTTTCGAACCGCTCACGACGTGAACCGTTGTCGTGATGCTGATCTCGGTGCGGCGAACCGGAGTTGTACGTGGCTGGTTGAGTGCCTGACTTGAAGATTCTATCAGTGTCGTCATGCTAAATATGCCAGAATGTTTCACCTTTAAGAATTCGCGCAAAAACCGGTAAACTAATCAAAATGTGTTGATGTAAACTCAACCATCGGACGAAAGTTCTATTGGTATTGATGCGGTAAAACAAATAATGTGAAATATCAGCCCGGGAAGTAAAAAAACACAAACAGAAAGAAAGAATCATGGTGCCCGCCGTAATAAGGCCCCCAACCAATTCCGAGATCACAAGAACCATTACTTTTATGCATATTACTCAAAATGTTCGAGTAGCGAGATTATACCGTCACGTCTTTTGGATTAAATTCAGATCCTGTATTGTGTTAGGGCCTAACATTGTGTTATTTGACAAAGGAAATTTCTTGATTTTCTCGGCGGCTTCAGGTCCAAGAATCGTTTCAAACACAATAGCAAGCGCTGGTGCGATTATTGTTTCACCTTCAGAGTGTGCTTTTTTCTTTTTGCCAATAGTTGAGCGACCTTGTAACTTGCAACAAGTCTTGTTCGATTGATGATTCTTTTCAGTTGCAAGCTTCTCCAAATATTCTCTTGGTTTTTCTTTGTGCGCTGGATGATTTGACTCCAAATGACGCTTCAATTTATTTGGAACCAGGGACTCATTCGACAAAGTAGAGTTACAGGTCAAACAATAAGGAACCTGAGCATCTTCAGGTCTGGATGCTATGAAACCATATTCAATGTACTCTTCATTGAACTTTCGCTTCGTTCCTTTTCGCTGATTCGGTACATTTTCTTTTACTAAAGATTGTACGGATTTTTATAGAAACTTATCCATGGCTAGAAAATTAAGTTTCTTTTACTAAATTTCATCAAAAATCAGGAAATAAAATCGACTTAATTCACAAATAATATCATCAGATGAAAAACTTGGAACAAATTTACTTGTAAAAGTCATTCAACTATGACGTCACTTGGAAAAGATTCGAAAAAACGCGGTAAATTCAGTTACAAAAAATAAAAAATAAAAAATTCAGATTCAAATATGAACGGATATCTATTTGAATTTAAATACAAGCTGAATTATAGGTTAGAAAAGAAATGTTGGAGTTAAAAAAACCCCGGCATTTTTGAATATTTTTCCAAAAATCTCGCGACACACCTGCGAATCTCTCACTAGTCACTAGTGTGTCGCGACACACAGGTTGAGAAACGCTGTGTAAGGCAGATAAGGCATTTACAATGACTTGTAAAGTAAATATGTTGTTGGTATGCAAAGAAAATTTAAAAAAACCCACGAATGCTGTATCGATAAAAATTAATACTTAAAATAAGCAAAAAATATTTACAAAAATCATTCAACGAAACTATAGACCCATTGTTGAACTAATAGAGAAGAGGATAAAGGTTTCACTGACGGGGTTTCTTATTAGGATTTGTTTAAAAGTTTGTTTTAAAGAAAATCTATTACTTTTCTCATTTGCTGGATCATATTTTTTAAGTCAACCATTAGTGCATCTAAAAAATAATTCAGTCAGAATTGTTTTATGAAGCCCCATACCAAAAAAACGACGGCTGCTGGAATTTCAGGAGGATTTTGGATACCGGCAGCAAATGCATCACTCCCCGTACGCTACACGACTACCGGAATCGACGTTGCTAGCTTCTCCGAAGTTCGCCTACCTTACTACGGAGTACGACGTCTTATAGAATGGCTCTAATTCGCTTGCAAGGCAGAACCTTTTACTTTTCCATCATTTCCGTGTACGCCTCCACAAGGCCGAGGCGATAGACGACTTCTACGGTGAGATACGGGAAGCAGTCAACCGAGCCTAGCCCATCGGACCAGCCTTAGCGACACATTCTTGGAAAATTCGGAATCGGACAACAATGCAAACCCAGAGAACGGCGCTTTCAGCAAGCCAAAAAAACATCTGCTAAAGTTGTACTCTAACGATGATCGCACAAAATCGACAGCATCCTAGTTCGGTCGCGTTTGGTATCGTCGATTGAAGACTGCAGATCATACCGAGGCGCGAAGACCGGCAAAAAGATCGCAGCTGACCATACTCTTGATGCGTTACGTCTAGCAGCCCGTCAAAAAACATGCGCTTCCAGACATGCAAACGTCGCTGCATTTGACCAGCTAACTATACGCCAAGCAATCTCTGATGCTATCTCGTCTACTTGAGGGGCAATCTTTCGACCAGCATTCGCACTCCATCGAACGGTCTATGCACAATCAAGAAAAGTCGGGCTAGGGACCGACATACACCTCAAGAAAGACTGTATCACTGAGAACGCTATTCAGCTATCTGCGAAGGCCTGTGAGGCCCACATGCAAGGCTGTCTGAACTTCCAGCACCTCAGACGACAAGCCACAAACTCCGCGAGACAAGACGGCAACAAATACTGGTCTGAGGTTGCAAGGAACATAGAGACTGCTTCTAACAACGGGGACTTCGGGAAATTCGTTCGTCTTATCCGGCTCGCATCCGGCAAGCAGCATCGGAACACCTCCTTCACGACGCGCTTGACAGATGATACCAGAGATAGGCAGGAATATTATGCGATGGGTCCAAACCCTCGATCAACTGTTGAATAGTTCTAAAGAACACAATCCGGACCCGACACCCCTCATTCAACGCGAGAAATAAGTCAACAAATCGGTCAGACATTGTAAACGAAATGGAAAAGCTGAAAAACCACAAGTCTTCAGGGGAAGATGGTATCCCACCTGAAGTGTACAAGGCCAGACTGCCGCCCATTATTGACCCATCGATCTAGGGAAACAAAGAATTGCCAAGTGACTTGAGCACCCCCATCCTGCTCTCATTCCCTAGCAATGGTGACAAGACATTGTGCTCCAATTATAGAGGCATCAGTCTTATTGACAAAGCCACGAAAGTATTCTCAGCACCGCTGCAAAGTAACTTCACCTCGGCGAGAGACGCCCACATCCGACCCATCCAAGGAGGCTTCCGGACCAGATCATTGCCCTTCGCAGAATACTGAAACATCTCCACAAGTACCAACAGACAACCATAGCATGTTACATCGACTTCCTGGCCAATTAGAACTTCAGAAGGTGGACGGGATGCGTCGTTGGAAACAGAACTGGATCACTATCTGTTCTGACCTGCAGCCTCCGATGGCCGTGCGTGGGGTGGCTACTATACGCGACATCTATGAAGCTGCCGGCTCATCCTCTGGCAGGAGATGCTGGCCGCACCAAAAAAGAAGAAGATTGTTAAATTATGGCTGCAAATAAGGCAATCACAATCCAGACTCCACTACGGCCAAGGCCAACGAGCTGTCAAAGGACAACAGAAACAAAATTATGGACCCTCACTAGGCTGGGAAGACTGAATCAGCGATAGATAACTTTCCTGGTGTAAAGAAAGTAACCGTGGGGGCTGATTTGAGGGTGTTTTTCTGCAAAGGGTCTATGGATACTAACCCGTACAAAGGAAAGAATTACTTGGGTCCGAGTATCGTGAGATTTTACATGAAAATCCCATTCCAGCAGCAAGGGTATGGAAGACGTAACGTGGCTGACTTAATTTATAAAATATCTCGACTTGTGTTTTTCTAAGATTACAGGCCTTCTCATTCTTTTAAAAGTGTGAACTTGCATAATTGGTACCTGGCTAAATAAATTGTTGCCGTGGATTTCAATGGAGACAACCAAATGTCAACAAAGGCCTTTAAATCCACCGCTAACGAAGACCTGGCTTCCAGGTTATTCGAGATGGAAACCACTCGGGTTTGTTATTTTATTTCAGGGTTCCATTGCAGTCTGCCAGCTGCTGGTAGCTTTGTTTTGACGAAAAGCGGACGTGTTTCACTCCAGGCATCACGGGGCTCGTTTAGACACGCCAGTCTCAGATTGCTCATCCATGGAGGGGTGGGGGGTGGGTAACCCCCACATTCGGAGAGTG
This sequence comes from Proteocephalus fallax, assembly GCA_028672205.1. Classification (NCBI taxonomy): domain Eukaryota; kingdom Metazoa; phylum Platyhelminthes; class Cestoda; order Proteocephalidea; family Proteocephalidae; genus Proteocephalus; species Proteocephalus fallax. The sequence goes on along the minus strand of JAPUBX010004022.1, from coordinate 834,431 downwards.
AATGGTGACAATAAAAGCACGCTGGTTGAGACACGCCAAAGCTGGTTTATCTGCCGCCACCACCACCATAACGCTTGGGTTGTAGTTTGTAACCATGTGAAGGGGGTCTATGGCGAACAGTGAAGTTGGTTTTTGGTTGGACGTTTTTTGTAAACGACGAATTCAGATGACCAGAAAATTGGACGAATGGATTTAATCTCAAACGTAGTTTATGCTTTTCGTGCCGGCTTCACTAAATTAATCTTAACGCGCATTCGTCTCTCTGGGAGCTCATGATGTCGAGACGCTGTTGGGTGTCTTTGTCGAAAGTTTAAACGTTTTCTCTTCATTCTTTTTCCGGCTTTTTCTTAAGGAACTCGGTTTGTGATAATGCATCACGTTTCTGTGAGCACCGTGCTCTTTAATTCCTCGTGATCATCCTATATTTCCCGCAGAACCAAGCCCTACGCATACTTGTGGTAGACACAAACCACTCGATTCCCTCATTCCGAAATTTCTCGCCGGAAAAGTGCTCAGATTTTGTATGCATAAGATAGTCCCGGAAACATTAAAATGTACGAGACTGCGTTATCATTTGCTGACGGAATAAATAGTATCGCTTCCCAATAAAGGCAAACAATGAGAACTCCTGAACGGCTAATGAATTTCCTTCAGACTCTATAATTTGTCCTTTAAATCGGGGAATATTAAAGATAATCGTTTCCAGGCGTAAAGCACGATCACATGTTACGGTCAAAGAGGTGAGAATTAAAAAAATACGCATCAACGTCTTTTGTTATTAAGAAAAGGAAAACATGATGCTGATTAAAGTGATCCGCGGCAAAACATTGACAGGAGGAAACTGATACCGGACTGGCAACTTAATATCATTTTCTAGAACAAGGAGCAATTTATACAATATATCGAATACACATCACGTGATGATCTCGGGGTACAATCTGTTGTGCAGAATAATCGCGTCCGACGTTTTCAAACGTTGAAATACAAGAACTCAATATGCCCTTTGTGTCATCAAAAAAACACATGTTGAGTACTCTGCTGCAATTACGCGGAAAGGTACGTCAGTTTACACGAAGCGTTCAGTTGCTCCATTTAATATTATGCAGTTGCTGGTCAGAATCAGTCCAAGGTGCCATTTTGTCCTCCTGCCAGCCTGAAGACTGTGTGAAGATGATAAATCTTTAACTTGGTAGCATATATTTGTCCCTACGTGAATTGAGAAGTTCCAATTCATGGCACTGCATTTTACGAAATAGCCTTCCATATTGAACAACCCCAAAGTCCTCGGCTGTCATTTCACGTTGTTATAAAGTTCAGTGGGGACGTTTATAAAATAACCGTTTTTATTTGCTGATAGCGGATTTACCGATAACAAATGTGTAATTTATAGACAAAAATTAAGATAAAATGCGGCATGTGCAAAACGATCCTTGCTAGAGCATCAACTCAACTTCCCCCGTCTGTTGTGGTTGATAGGCGTGCATGGATTCATCTTTCTCCCTCCGAAGGCATTTCACGATGGAACAACTGAGGGCGATTAACAAGCCAACGACAAGTAGCGCCGCAATTCCCAGCGCCGCCTTCTCTCCGTGTGTGAGCAGTGGGGGCGGGGGACCTGCGTTGAAAAATGGGAATTAGATTGATCTTGAAAAACACTGAAAACGGATTCCAGTAGATGTGGAGGCTACCTCTCCGACAAGACGCCTGCGCGCATAGGGGGTCCCCATTTAACAGATATTCAACCAGCGTACGGTTAGTGTAAGTGATGAGCTCTTGACAATTAATTAAAGTTGTATTAGCCGACCCCTGGCACAACTGCGGGTGAGTCACACAGCCTTGTAGGCATGATTCACACGCAATTTAAAGGTGAACAGAGCTCAGGTTGGTAAGTTCTTGTGAAAACACGCTGGGCTCTGTTCAGCAGGTTGGTTATTTTGGCCAATGGATTTTAATTAGACGCTTTTCTTTGGTTGGAACAATACTCAGCAGATTATAACATGCACGGTTAAGATGAAATTGAGTGGCAGATGAAACATTTCGATAGTGCCGGTAGTGTAAATGACAAATGAAAACGAGTTTTCCCCTATTTAGCGAGTGTTGGATGGCATTTGTAAATGGATTACATTAGAAGTGACAAAATATGCATATTTACTAGCAAACCGACGGACATGGACAACTTTTATTTTTCACAAGTAAAACTGTTAAGGCTCTTTCAGACAGGGTCTTTTCCTCAACCTAGCTGGAGAATGTTTAATGACTTCGATTATAGAAAGTGTGTTGTAGAGTGAAGGTACTCTTCGGCCACCATGAGCGTGGAAAGCCTTCAAGAAAAACGTCTTCACTGACTCCCGAACTTAAAATGCTCTCTTTCGGATGAGCATCCAGACCGGCTGCCCACATTGGTCACGTCTTTGGTAGGGGATCAAACTGTTCCTGACCCTCAAACTGTGGAAGACTAGAGGCGAACAATTTACGCCGAAACGATAGCTGAGACCGCTATTCTTCTCGGTGATAACTCACACGTTTACACAGATATAATCAACATTTAACATTTAAAAATGCTATGACAACAAAATGTTCCGTTAAGGAAAAGTAAGAAATATGAATCACGTGCAAAGGTTCATCCTAGTCCGAGTTTCTTTCAAAAAATCAAATTTAACACCTATTTTTCCTTGAGTGATAACAAACGGGTGGTTTTGCTGAATTTATCTTTTCTAACGAATGTATTTTCTATTTGAATGGGTACGTAAAAAATACAACAAATTTCCGTTTTTGGGCACTCGAAAACCCACGGCAATATGTTGAGAAGCCTTTACACTCCTCTCGGTTTACTGTTCGCTGGGCATTTTGGGCGGGTGGTGTAATTGGGTCATTGAGCCCCAATTATGGCGAAATTTCATTGACAATTTCACCAAAAAAATAGATAAATCACTTATCAGTCGTACATTGTAGTCACTCTACTCAAAACATCAATAAACAAATGGAGATGATCGATTTTAAATGGCTGTTTAATTCAAATTTGAAAAATAAATCGAACTTGAAATACCCTCCGCGACAAATAAAACGGATGCTGTTAGTGGTTCGACGGAATTTGCTTCATCCATTTATTGCCTTTGTTGTCTTTTCTCCTATTGTGCAGATTTTAATGAGTTAAAACTACTCGATGTGTTTCAGTGTGACCTCTCCGAGCCCATGTCATCCCCCTCCCAGCACCCTGTGCCCAAGCCTCATTTCTAGAACATCAGTGTGTGAAAACGTTGTGGAGAGGCAAGCATGTCCCTTAAAAAGATCTTCAACAGTTGCAGTTGCCCTACTGGGAGCAAAAGGCTCAATGCGGAACTACTTGGAGTAAGATTAGTGCCCGCATGATTTATATTGTGGTTTATTGTGCAACATTAAGACAGTTCAATCGTAGTTTTCAGATGAGTGTTCCAAGGATGCGGACACGTTCGACTTATCATAAAAGAGATTCGAAAAATGTGAAGAAATTGTACCTCGACTTAATTAAAGATCGTGACATGAAAAACGTTAATGAGAACCTCCCCGCAAAGCCTGAAGAAAGTGGCTCTGCTGAGAAGTCGTCATTGGTCGCAGTTCGATCACCGGAATCGATCGCCCATCAGGTAAACACCCCGATTGCAACGAATCAATTAGCGAATTCATCGAATAGGGTATAACAAATCACAAAAGATGATAAATTTGGCACAGTTCACGTTGAATATATAATATACATGAAATAACTAACGTACCATCGCACAGGACATAGGCACACACTGAATCAGACCCCTCATTGGTTTTCCCGGAACACGGTTGGTCAAGCGCAATATTCAACCCATCCGACTGCTCAGGTGAACACATAACAATGTTGAGACCAACTAATGGAAGTATATGGTCGATATTCAGAGAAGGGTCTGCTGATATAGATCCCACCGTGTGGAGAGCACAGGTTAGTAAAACTCGGCTACTTGTTGACGTTAGATTTCCTGGGCAATGGTTTCCAGATCCGCGCACAAGGTCGTTCACGGGATAACGCTGACGCATCGTCTATAATTTTATTAATTTAATGCAATAAACAGCTGCCAGAAAAATGGGATAAATATGTTGGACTGTAGCAGAAAACTTTGATCGCATTTTCACAGAACTTAGTATGGCTAATTAAAGCAACTAACTAAGGCAATAAATATGGTCGCACGTAAATCATTCTTAAAAAGAATAGAATAAATGCAAGACTAAGCGCGGCTACTAACAATCACTTACTGAGCAAACATGTGTTTCCAGTTTCGATTAGAGCAATTTTCTGATTTTTTAAGGTAAATAGATTTTCATGATTTAGCAGAGTAGGACTGGCTGTTATAGCCTAAGACGTAGGTATTTAACACAAAGAAACAACTTATTTAACAAGGAAAAAGCCTTTTAGCTCAATTGTAATTGTCAAATTGAAATTGTAGAATAAACGTACACTATTTACTGATATCATTCTTAAGGGTCGTGTTTCCGAAGCACAATCAGAAAAGCATTCAAATAGGAATGAATTTATCCCAATTGATCGACTGGCAATAAGATTGATGGGATCTGCTTTTGAACCAGCCCACAAATTGGAGATTGATTGCAAAGATACACCAGGTTGTATCGGCGACGCTGATCTGAAGTAATCGTTTGGATGTGGCCCCAGAAGCGGTACAGTCAGCTTTTGTGGCACTAAATAATTAAATTATGAACATTTTAAAAACTCACCATTAACCTTTATTAATGTTGTCGCGATATTAATCCCACGGGCACATTCCCATTTACCATTAAATGCATACGAAAAAGATTCGAATTCCCAAAACAGGCTTGTCCCTGTATCATTGCAATTAATTTTGATAGGAGGCTGTAAAAAATTGACACATCGCTCGCCAACCCTACGATTATTCAGCAACCACTCGATTTCAAAGCGCCCCGGCTGCATGTGGCACGTAAGACGAACCCGAGAACCATTCAGTGGGGTATTTGAGGGTTCCACTGTAAGTTTATTTACAGTTGAACCAAGAGCATTACTGAAATACAACAAGAAAAATACGAAAGGAACACGCGTTGAGTACATTTCCAATTTGCGCCAAGGATATTTATTGAAGTTGCTTACTAAAATCCATACATTCAAACAACTTCGGGGTTGGAAAATTAAAATTATTTTTAAATTGTGAAATTCTTAAATGCGTGAAAAAAATTAAACGAAATAAACTTCATAAAAAAAATAAATTTTAAGAAAGTGCTATAAATGCAGAATTTACAATATATAAAACTAAATACTATTTTCATGCCATTTTACAGAAGGATGTTCGTAAGTAACTTTGTCTGTGAATCATCGATACATATAATTTACCGGACTGACATCATTTAATAACGTCTTTAATTCTTGGTTTGTGTATCCGTCGGGGAACTGTTTTGGTTCCCAAAGAAAACTGTTATTGAATTAATTCCATTCATTAATTTCTGTAACGTGTAGACAACCACTTCGGTGTAAAAGGTAACCACGTCGCTTGTTCCCCTGACTTCTGTCAACATTTTGTCATATTGCAATCTAATCAATTGAGTCATTTACTCCACACACTCCATCATTGGCCGACTGGCCTTATTGCCTCAAACCTCTGTATAAATACCGCATCGCGCCTGTTAATAAAGGTAGTTGTTCACGTCAACTCTCTAGAACTCCTCCGGCGTCTTATCTTCTTTTCTCTTGTCTTCCTGTGGGTTAAAAAAACGTCAAATATCGCATATAGCTGTATCGATCCCATTAAATATTTACGATACGTTTTTGAAGTGTTGAAATTAATCGGTTATTTCGATACCTTTTTGTGGCATATTTGTTTGGTCGGTTGTAATGCTTGGACCCAGGCCGAGACGATGCCTTCAAATGTGTTTTTAGTTCCGATGTTGCATTTAAGTGGTCCTTTTATTCTAAATATTTAGTTTATACATGAAATCACGAATGCGTGCAAGCACAGTAACTACGGTTTTGTACCGCCGCCTGCCACTTGAGTAATTCAGAACAATACAGGTTCAAGGGAGATAACTGACGTTTAAACAAACAACCAGTGCTACTGGGAGTTTCGGTCGATATTAAAAAGACAACTGGAATTTAAACAATTTGAAAGCGGCGATCTATACAGCCCCGATTGTCCCAGCGCTGCCGTTGATTCGACAGGTTCAATTAAAAAGAAAGAAAGCGATCGTTTCTGGTAAGTTTAAGGCCACAATGATTGTGAGAATCGATTTTTGGTTGTTCCAGTATCTTTTCGAACATATTTATAGTCTCGTTTTTCGACTCCCTCAATTCTTCACAATAAACACGTACCTTTGCTCGGGTGGTCGAATAGCATTACTTCTTCTCAAGGTTCATCGGATTTCCCGGCCCACTTCGATCACTGTCATTGGTAACTGGAACCTAAAGCAATTTTCTATTATTCGGCGTAGGATACTGATCTGGTTCACGCATCCCCGCCCATGCCGAAAGCATTCTTTGTTAGGACGGGTTCGGACGTCTTTCCCGAGTTGAAGTGGCTTAACAGGATTGTTTTGAACATTTTTGGTGCAATCAATAAAACTGATATCGAGCTGGGTGTAGGAGCATGATGAAATTAAACAAGTTCCTTGAAAACACCTTGCTGTTACGGATTCAGCTTCAACGAACGTTTATAGAATCGATGATGGTCGGCATATAGGCTTCGTACACTTCGATTTGGATGCCAATTTTCACTGGAGGCCTGCTATCTTCAAGCTTTCGTATTGCCGGGGAAATTTCTGAAAGAGTCGAAGAGAATGTCGATACATCCCTTCTTTTGATCGAGGGATTCGGTCTGGATGGTGTTCTCTGTCGATCAGTTCAAAAGTTGATCTTATGTTTCAACCCGTCGCATGAAATTTCCCCCATCTCTGATATCAGCTGTTACGCCGTGTCGTGAAGGATGTGTTCCTGGGGTTGGCACGTGACATATACGATCCGAATCATGGGAAAGAGCTGCTCGAAGTCTCCTGTGGTAGCCGCAGTCGGGCTTCTCTGGTTTTCGTTGATGGCTGAAGAGTGTTCTTGTTCATCTCGTCCTTCTTGGGTTGGATTTTAGTTCCTAGCTCGGCTTATTGCGCAGATATTTTGATTTAATATCGATGCTGACTGAAAGATTGCTCTTGAGTGGGCTTCGCAATTTCATGGAACAAATTTTTGTGACCGAGTTTTAATGAGGATATTTCCTGATGTAATAAATTCAAATGAAATCCATCTACCTCATCACGGTTTCATTCAAGTTTAACTTAGGGTTGGCTATCCTCCCATACATAAGTGACTCACTTTATATTTTGCATGAAACTGTCGACCATTAAGGATTAAGTCCGCCCATTTATGGGCATGAACCTATCCGGTTTGTTTGTGCTTAAAGTTTGTCATGGAAGTTTTGATAAGTGATAGGATGGTGTTTATCCACATTCGTACTAATGAAACTATAGAGTAGATTCCATAACATTTGATTTGCATGTTTTTCGTGCAGAAATTGGATTCATGAACTCAGATATGCCGATAAAATTAACGAATCTACTATTTTTTAATAAGAAAATACCATATATTCAAGAAAGTGGTATTGTTGCGCTACAAACATCAAATATTCGGCTTGAACGCTAAATTCGTGTGTTTAGGGCGGCTCCCCTTTCAAAGAATATGATTGGCTTCTGACGGGTTAACGCGCTCTATAAAGAGCAAATGGTCTACCTGAATCTAAATAATTCGTAGAATGTCAAACGATTCATTCTGGGAATGTGACAGTACAAGCAGATCTCCGGATGCTTTGGCTGTTATCGCGGGTTTAGTGGGGACCGCGTCAATGGCACTAAATGGCTTCACCCTCTGGCTGCTCTTCTTGATTGATGGAAAAACTCGTACCAGTTTGTTGATGCTGCGAACACTCGTGGCTTGCTGCATATTCGTAACACTTCTAAACTTCCTCGAGGGTCTATATCCCCTGTTGCGGTTTTCGAGAGACACCAATCTCGAACGCGCCATCTGTTCGGTGTTGTTGAGCAAATTTTTACGTTGGACCTTTTTTCTCATCGGACTGCACGCGCACCTCTACTTTGTGATCACCCGAACAATTCAAATTGTCAGCCGCCTCCAATTCTCCTTCACAACCTCGAAGTACACCGACCTCGGGTACGTCGCACTGTTTGCCGTCTTCAGCCTCCTTCTCACCTTTCCCCAGTGCTTCTTAGTAGGCCTTCAGGATGGTCGATGTCGATGCTTCCAGGGAGAGCGCGAACCACTGAAGGTCGCATTGGTTTACGCGGAAGCTTTCATATTCTTCGTGGAAATATTCGTCGCAAACAGTGTTTTGCTTGCGGTATCATTTGATAGCGTTAGGCGATGGCGCGTTAACACGCCACTGAAGAACAGAATAGACACTCTGAACCAGCTGTGTTTCGTCGACTCCACAGAAGAAGAAATGGTCCAATTCGATGCCACGCGTGGCTGGAACTCGGCATCAAACTGTATGCTCCCATTGGCCATCATCTATCCCCTAGCAACCGCCACAGACTGTTTCTATCACTTTTTGGCAGCTATGGGTCTGTTTGCTTACAAAATAGGCGGACCCCTCGAAAGAGCAGCCCAAACTCTGATGCTGATCTACCCTCTCGGCGTTCCGCTCATCATCCTCTTCTACATCCCGGTGCTTCGATTTTACGTAACCCAGAGGGTTACTACATGTACGCGGAGTGTTCGAGATTGGTTTCGCAATGCCGGCAGAATAGCGACACCTGACGAATCTTCTGGCTGTCGCAATCAAAGGGAACTCGATAATTTGTCGTTTTCTCTTTAGCTTTTGAAGAAAAAATGGTTCTATACTCGCTTTGATTCATGATGCTACCATCTGTTCCTATGATTAATTAAACAGTTAATATAACATGCGTTTACGTAAACGGTTTTAATTTTTACCTAGGGCATAGTAATTTAATAATTCGGTAGTGTTCGACATCGACAACAATGATTTGAGTAATCGGACTGAATGCTATCTAATTCAAGCGTGGATTCTTCTAGACCAAACTCGGTAAAGACAAACGTTCGCGAAAATTCGTTCAAATTTCGTTGGGACCCAACCGCTTCGCCATCTGATTGGTTTAAAGATACGGCGAGATGGGATTGAAGCGTTCTAAAAGGTGTCTTCCCTTGAAACGAAAGTGTGAGACATAAATTCGCCCCACATGCAAAGAGGGGGATAAATTAATTGAGTCAGTCACCAATTGTGAACGTTAATTAAAACGATGAGAGAGGCCTGTTATATAAAAAAACAAATCCAGAAATCTTGGGGAAATTATTGGTCAATTTTCGTCGAAAATAAGCATTCTGTCAATAACAAAAGTTCATCGCAATACATTGTTCAATACACTTTATTTAATATGACAAAGGTCGTCACCAGGTTTTTTACACACGACTGCTCATATTTCGGCCATTCCTCTAGACGGATGTTCTGGAGCTGTGAACTGCCTACAAATATTTTCGATGGAATTCTGATCGGGTGAATGGCTAGGCCTCTTTGGGATCTTAAAATGCTTCTTACAAAACCACTCCTTCGTTTCCCGGATGTTGCATTTGTGTCATTGCATGCTGAAATACACAGCCATAACCTTGCTGAGGGAAGAGGTTTTACTCAAAATCTCGCGATACATCACCCACTTCATTCTTTACCTCACACCGATCAGTGTTCCTTGTCCCTTTGCAGAAAACCGGCGCCAATTAATGTTTCTCCATCCCCATGCTTCCTTGGATGCAGTTCAGGATTCTCTCTCTCTCTCAGAACATGACAATTCGATCTTTTTACCAAAAAGTTCAATTTATGTTTCATTTGACCAAATGAAATTCCACATCATCCAAATTCCTTCTAACAAATCTCACACAGAAATCGGTATGTACTGGCTTAAGCAGGCGACAAGTCTTACGCTGTGGGATTTGATTCCCTGACGGTGTCGTGTTACTGCAAGTAGCCTTTACCACTTTAGTCCCAGCTTTCTGCATTTCATTCACTAGGCTTTCCGGTTTAGTCCTCGGATCGAGCGACATTATAAGCGCACTTGTCTGTCTGACAGTATCTTCTTATTGCTCCTACAGTTGATGCATTAACGCCAAGCCGCTTAACTATCGGAGATTCGGTCTTCCCAGCCTCATACAATGTAGCTTCTGGTGTCATTTTACAGCTCTTTAGTCGTGGTCAAAGTGAATTTTCGAGTGTGACTGTTTGGGTTTGTGGACAGGTATCTTTTACACTGATAAGAAGTTTAAAAAGGTGCCATTAATCCAGGTAACGAATCGAGGATAGTAGAGACTCGCAACTACGAATCTACAGGACTTTGAGAGCTAGAAATCTTGCTTGCTTCATTAATTTTGTTGTTTTCCTGTCTGACAGCTCAAGCAAAGCTTGTTGGGAAACGGATAATTTAGGATAATTAAAGTATCTACCTCGCTATGTGGGCGTCAACGCGGCTATTATGCAAGTTTATGTGGTGCGTGAAATGCACAAGAATGATAATTTGGTTAATTTGCGATTCTTTGTGGGACGGAACGAAAACCCTTGTCAGAAATAAATGTAAATTACTTCACAATTAAACCCCTTCACCATTAATGCTTCTTGAGAATAGTCAGAGTTTAAATAGGAATATAATAAGGTTATATCTTTGGGAATAAATTTCCAGCGGAAACCTTTTGTATAAAACGGGATGGATTGGAACTGTAAAGGAAATTTTGGTTTTTTCCATGTGAAAGCTATGTGGGAATATTGAATTTCCCAGGTTCCTCGGAAAGGAAAAAACGCCACAGTTAAAGAATGCATTTTACATTAGAAACTGAAAATTTAAGATTTCAATTTCCCTCTATGGGCGTCAAACTTCACAATGTCCAAGTTTTATTAATGCATGCAACTAATAAAAAATGATTATTTGATTAATTGTAGCTGTATTGCTGCGCCGTGGGAATTCGTATTTTTATTTAAAAAAAACTAGTCATTTTTGTTTGCAATCAGATTCTATAATATGCTGGAAACTTAGGGTATTAATTGGCCTAATTGACGTCAGGATAAATGTTCAAGGAGATTCAATGTTATTTCGGCTAATGGTCGAGTCGAATTTGTGACGATGCGTAAAGACGCAAAAATGAGTCTCGTTAACCAAAAAACTGGGGCTTTTTAAATGATAAACTGAAGCTGCCACATAAATGTATATTTTTTTAAATTATTGGTATTTGTTTGAGTGTACGTCTATTAACCGGGCCACTGCAATGCGTGGCCAAACTCAGCTAGTATTTATGTGTGTTTAATCATTGCTACAATTCCTTGTTTTTACTAATTAATTCGTAACGGTCGTTCGAAGCTAAATCAAATGATCGAATGAATCGCTATTCGCTTTCAAACAGACATTCAAACAAACGCCAACCATGCACAACAGTGAATAAGTTTATGTTCACTGCTTCGACAGTAACGTTGTTGGCACTCCGTTTATTTTATTATCCATATGCACTAGATTGTTTTATTTCGCGTATTTTGAAAGAAACATTATTCAAAATATCTTATAATTCTCCATTATATTTGTTCTAATTGGTGCCAAAATCACGACGATAGGTTGGGTGTTTGTCTTTTTTAAATATTTCAAATGATTAAAAAAATCACCATTGCAGTTAGACAATGCTATTCGTTTTACTGTTTGATTGCAACATAGAATCCAATTTATTTTTCTAAAAAAATTCAAACCAACTTCGATTTTCCAACTTGGTTTAGTGTAGCCTCCGTGTTTTATCGCGGAACCCTGCGGGTTTCAAATATAGACAATGCGCCAATCACCGGTCGCCATCTTGCTCTCCTACCTTTCCCAGCATGTTCATCCGTTCTAGAGGGAGAGCTAATAGTTGAGTTCTTTATCAGACGATCTTGCTCATCATTAAGCATCTGCAATTATTATATATGTGTAGCTTTTATTGTTTTAAAGGCATTGGTCTCACGAGAGTTAACAGAAATCAAGAACTTTATTCAAATCAATAAGGTTTGAAGTCTGAATACTATAAATCCACCAAGCAAATAGCGCAGTATTAATCTTCTAAAAGTGTGAACAAAAACGAATCATCTCTATTTTTCTGTAGGAGTCTTGTCACGATCCCACAACCCTACTTAGAGTCGGCCAACTAATATCCATTTCTCCCCACGCATGTTAAGAATTGCTGAAAAGGCAAGACAATTTATAACAAAGAGGTTTTGACTAGTAAATGGCGCTTTCTTCGGCCATGCTTGTTGCAAGTTCCAACTGTAAGCAATAAACGTGAACGCAACAGCAGGACTTCACCCTAGACACTTCGAAGCCGATATATCACCTCGATTCTCTGGTCTTGCCGATTGATTATGTATTTCACCCTTGTGGTCCGAAGCCATCGCATAAGGCAACAAGCCTAAAGTGTGTTTCCGTCTCAACGCCGATTTCTAAACTGTTGTGATTTTGCGAAAGCCGAGTTATTCGGCCAGCGATTTTTAATGGCAAACTGGTTGCCACTAATATTGGTCAATTTTAATGACAGCATAGCTATTTAAGATTTTTTGTAGCACGATTGACATTAAAGTATCCACTGAGGAAGTTAATAAAACGTTTTATTGTTATGATCAAGTTGATTTATTTGCTTCATTTTTAGGGGCAATTTGAGCGCATTTCAAGCCCGATCCTCTTTTCCCAGCGGAAAGCCCACATCGTCGGGATAATGGAAAGGGGACGTCTAAATCGAAATGAAAATATATATTTATGTTTACTAAAACGTAGTCAGTAGCAAGTATGTATTAAAAGCGTTTCATTGTTCATGACACCGTACCTGTCAGTTTGGTTTTCGTTAATGGTGTCCCCTTTATTCGTTATGGAGGATTATGATAGAAAAAACTATATTTCTATTTTGACCAATGATGAATCACTGGGGATTAGCTGGGGCTGTTTCGTCTGTTTTAAACGGCAACAGCTCCAGCGAAGCAGCAGAGAACAATTGGAGGATGGCCAATCCGGCACCATGTAAACGGCTCCAAATAAACCTACAATGTTACCAAAAGTAACATGGTTAAAGACGCATTTTATTTAGGCAGACAAGTTGACAACTTAAAAAAATCATTAAACATCGGTAAGCATTGCAATATCGTCCAGCAGAACATCACTATACCGATAGCGCTTAGGCGATTCTGGTGGACTACGAAGTAAATCTTCGTGGAAGGTCTTCCAATCAGCACCATTACGGTCCACTATACGTGGTCGCTATTCCACAGAAGGGGGCGACGGCCTATCAACCGAGCTAAGGGTTTTATCACAACCAGAGAGGGCGATTCTGTGGTCGCGTCGCGCGTTTTCAATCGCACCAGGTCAATCCACTTCGGGTTGTCCACGTAATGACTTTAGAGTAAAACTCATCAAAATGGCTGTATTTTCGTCTCCTTTGACTCGATCGTAGACAAGGAGATAAAAAATTTACCTTAAAGGCAATTCGATTGCTGGCGTACATATTTGAAAACGATAAAATCGATTTAATACGCAATTAAGTTGAAGTTCACCTGATTGGCCTGTGTCAAACGTTTTGATCTCCTGATACGTTGTATTTTGGGTATAATCAATCAACAAATTGACACGCATCCAATTTCGAATTTTTCAAACATTCAATAGGTCATCATAGTTTATGTTCTATAAAAAAACGAATACATACATGACTTCGTTGAAGATGGTATTTCGAAAGCGTTATTGGGCATGTCTGTTGAGCAGACGCTATATATTCGCTTATCTAGCAGGCCGCTGATTCTTAGACCACTGAGTGTTTTGGCAATCACGAGGATGTCGTTAAAAATTAAAAGGGCCCGAACCGTCACATCCACGACTTCATTGGCAACTGCCCAGGCAACAAAACCGCGGTGACGCTCCACAAGGTCTTCCGGTTTAAGGGCCCATCAGACCTGGTCCACTTCTCGGAGGCGGTCGGAAATGTCGCGCAATGTCGCTTGAACTTCTCCGCATTCACCCTCTCCTAGATACCTCGGAGAAGGGACGCTGAGTATTTCCGGTTTTATGGACTCTGCACTGAAGTAAATGTGTACTATCTGCAAAGCCCAGAACCCCTGGCCAATAATATTGGCACAAAAGGACATACTGGGCCAGTTTCAATCAATAAAATTTGGCGAAAATCGATGACACAGCCAACTCCGGATTACAGGCGCACGCCGCTCCGACAGGCTTATTTTGACCGGGAGTCGAACCCAGGGTCTCTCGCGATCAGAGACGTGATGCTCACTACCTATCCACTGGCATTTGCTGTACCTTCTGTTTTCTTCTTAACGCAGCACACTATTGCGAAATAGATTGTAGAAAATTCCTCAACTTTGATCCGCACCCATATCGAAATATTCACTAACATTGCTAGCCAACTAGATAATTAGCATGTTTGCCTCGATCCCAACCTAAATTAGCACCAATATACCAGGAATGCTTTGGCAATTAGGAGTTCGAAGTTCCCATGTAACGCGGTGACCTTATTACGCCAATTATGACCAGAGTCTGCGGTTGACGATGATTAGGGGGTGCACTTAAAAGTCGTTTTATGGTTAATTAAAGGCTCTTTTCTTAATGGCTATGTCGTAATTAGGAGAGATTCCGACAATGGGCTTTCATCACAACATTTTAATGATCTTGATTCATTGATGTCCCAAAATTGGAGAGTAGAAGATCGAAAGCTTTAAGAATGAAAAATGTTGTTCATTGATATAAAATATCAAATGAGGGGAAATCTCGGTTATCGGGTCTGAAAGATTTAAACTTGTACAAACGTTGATAATTGGCATAAGTCAACATAGTTTCTGTTCTGTAAAAATGCAAATATCTACATCATTTCATCGAAGAAAATATATAGAAAAGTAATCTCTATAAGCAGATAACGTTTTTGTTCAATTCAAGCGCTTGAGGCAGAGTCGGGATTCCGGTCTGAAGTCTGCAACTTCTCGTCGACAGCAGCCTTCAGCCGCATCAACTCCTTTGTCTCTTCGATCGAGGCATACAGCCAGTCGATAAACTTAATCCTATTTTCGCTGCTTGGTAGGTTGAGGTTTATTAACACCTTTGTTTCATCTCTCAGTTGAACACCGAACTTGTAATCTATTAAATCAAAGAGGTCTGTCGGTTATTAGGTGTCCACAATGATCCAACTTCACAGTGGGTGGAAGAAGCTTATTGGGATAAAGAGTGAGTGGGGGAAGGTGGAGTGAGAGTGAGGGCATAAGGTAGGGCAGACTTACGTTCGCTCTCGAAAACGAGTACCCGCATTTTATCCAACGGCAGGCACTGTCGAAAGTGAAAAATGCCATTGGTGGGAACGTCTGTGGTGCAGATACCTTGGAATCGCCCATCGAAAGACCTATTATGCACTCGGGGATTGGCAGATGCCACGTTGGTTGACGCAACACCATTAGGGCTGGTTATTCGACCCACGATGCGATCCAACGACCTGAGGCGTCTACTGTTTGATGCCGGGCTGGTAGTCGTGTGCAAATCCTCCGCGAAATCTGGTTGGCCACTGCCTCCCATCCAGAGACGTCCTTCGACCGCGCTGATTCTTAGACCAGTGAGCGGTTTGGCAATGACGAGGAGGTCGTTAAAAATGAAAAGGGCGCGCTGTTGTGAGGTGTTCCACGAAATGCGTGACCGCCGAACCGTCACATCCACGACTTCATTGGCAACTGCCCAGGCAACAAAAACACGATGACGCTCCAGAATGTCTTCCGGTTTAAGGTGGCCCACCAGGGCCTTGTCCACTTCCCGGAGACGGTCGGAAATGTCGGGCAATGTCTTGAACTCCTCCGCAATCACCCTCTCGTAGATACCTCGGAGAAGGGACGCTGGCAAGTCGTTGCCGGCATCGATTCCGCGGTTGTTATTGATGAAATCGGTGCAGGTCATGGGTTTCGAGAGACGACGAACATTTCTGTTGTAGAAACCAGTGTGCAACATCATGATGGAATAGCTGAGCACTTTGATGGTTTCTTGATCCCTGAATGTTACTGAAACCTGATGAGGGTTCTGTTTCGTGTAGCTGGACATCAGAGCATGCAGCAGGAACTCTATCTTCTGTGATTCTCCTTCGGGGTGGAAATGGGCGAAGGTTTTGCGAAGCGCCTCGTCAACTTCCATTCCCCGAAAGTCCAGGGTATTGATGAATTGCCTGAAATTTTAAGTATTTCAGGTTTTAGGGACATTGAGCTGAAGTAAATGTGTAATATCTGCAAAGACAAGAACCACGGACCCAATATTAAATGTACAAAAGGACTTACTGTGCTGCTTGTGTTGCTAATGGGTCAGAAAGACGACCGAAGTACTCGCCGATTGCCTTTCTGTTTATCCCGACTCCTTGGAGGAACTTGGCGATATCGCCTGGCTCCATTTTTACGATTCCTTCACTCGCCAGATAGGCTATGCCTTTTTGGGGAGACCTATACTCAAATAAAAGGGAGATGGATTTCAAATCAGCTTGTTCTCCAAGGACAGCATGTAAGAGTAGCGTTGAACCTACATGTTGAAGAGAGTTTTACCCGCCACAAGTCCCCTCTGTTTACCGGCACGATTCATGGAATCCTGCAGCCGCAGCGACCATTTCTTGGCGTTAGAGAGTTGCCGCTCAAAGGTCGGTGCCAGATTTTGTATCACATCGGTAGGTTGCACCGATTCTTGATGAGGTGATGCTGGAAGGTGTAGGGGAGAATGTAGAAGGGATGTCGTGTGGTCAGTGGAATGCCCGTTTTTCCTATGGTTTTCGGAGTTGGTCTGTGGTTGTCTTGTGTTGATGGTGGGCGATAGTTGTAGGGGTGGTGGGTGCTGCGACATCTGTGTGAGCTTCAAGATGGGGGGGGTATCTGCTACCCGGCTATCTTTGGAGCCATCGCACTCCGAGAATTTCCTCATGAAGCCACCAATGCCCGTCGGGGGAAGGTAGATTGTCTCCTGGAGCCTCGGGCTTTGAAGTAACCTCGCTTTGAACAGTACGCAATGTGTCCTCCTGGTGTCGTTCTGGGGAGCTTAGTCGTCGTGTGCGAGTTCTCTTCGGACCATTGTTCCAGGATTCCGGGTGCGTTTCGCTTGGCGTTGAAAGTCGGCGTGTCGGAGTCATAAGGTAAGCTGTTGGAGTTGTCTTTGACAATGAATTCCTAAATTCAATATGAAAAATAGCGTCATTTAGCATACATACTTGCTGTGTAAAGCCACGGTACATGGTCACGAACTTAGGATGCAATATTAAGCTAATCATGGAATTCGTTGTTCGCACTTACATCTCCAAGACTGTCTTGCGCTTTTTGATTCGCCTGATCGGACCAGAAAGTCGCCGAGCAGCCCTAGTGAGAACCCTGGGAGCAGTGGGTCCCGGGTTTCCGAGGAAGGACTCTTCTGGGAGAGCCAATGGTGCCGCGCGCAAAGCGTGGCAAACACGCGGTTCGACCTGATTGTGGTTTCTCGTGACTGGATTTGGAAGCAGCGTGGGTAAAATGCTTGGTATTGATGTGCAGGGCTGAGGGACTCGCGGTTGACTCTCGACCGCCGGCCGCTGTCTCTTCCAGGTACGAAATGCTTTAACGTCGCTATCGAAATCAGGGCTGCCTAATTTCCGCGTCTTCGGTTGTCGAGTAGTTGAAGATGGTACACCACTAAGGCGTTTTAGAAGTTTTCGCATGGGTTCGACGATACTGCGACGTCTATGGGCTGTGGGGGTGGGCGAAATCGAGCTAAGTGAGCATTGCAGTCCATTTGTGGAGATGAGTGGGGACTCGAAGAGGTTGGGTGTTGCTGGTGCAGGCTCCATGGTCGTGGTATGCAGCTCTTTGGCTAAGTTAACAGCTGCGATGTTTTAAAGACCAAAGTAATTGGCCAATTAATAGAGACCGTCTATGAAATGGCCAATCAGAACGTTGGATTTAAGCACGCGACGTTGCGCGCCTACACGTGCGCGCGGATGACTGTAGCAACGTCGAATTTTGTTTTCGGTAGAAAATCAGAACAGTATCAAAACAAAATAGTCCAGAAATTAAAAAAATCAGTTTAGTGTATACAAAGTCACACTAACGAAATAGGTGTTTGCATTACGCGGGAAAGCAGAAAATGTATCCCACATGCTAAAGGCATGCTACGAAAGGCATGAAACAGTTCCAATTTTCACGGAATTACATTTTTCACTGGAGACTATGGACTCTAGGTTCCCCAATTAATTGACCGTCGCCGTAAATGAGCAGTTGGTATGTACTCAAGACTGGATATAGATCACTTACCCCATGACCTCCACAAAGCAGGCACGTGCCGGAAGTGGGGTCATGTTGTTATTGGGTTACCTAACGGTTTTGGAACGCCATTTTTAAATTATACCAAACCTAACCATCCGATGGCTCAGTTAAATCATTTTGAATCGACATCCTTTTCGGAAAATTAAAAGCCTAACAATTTCACGAAAGTGGAAATAAGAAAGAATACATCAGAAACAACAGGAGATAAATCGGTGCATAATCGCGACTTCCTGCATAAATTTGATTTGTTTTTTTGATTTTAATGCTGAACGCGTTGGTCCTTCTAACCTTAACAATACAATTACCATTATTATTATTCAACTGAAATTGTGGCCAAATTCTATCGCGTATTCTGAAAACGAGTTTGTATGCATAGTTTTTTGACTCTTTCACTTAACAACTTGTAGCGATGAACCCTCGGCATTTACGGCTTAGTTGCGTGCCAATTGAATTTGTATTTCATCGTGGCGAATTTGGTACCATGCTGATTGCCATTTTCAATGTCTTTTCCATGCGATTAAGGCACAGTGGGTGAAACTGAGGACGCCTCCTGGAAACAAATTCCCGAGAAACTTCATCGCAAACCCCCATGAAGTAAGAGAGACACAGTAACCCCACTTTGTCTTTATCCACATCTCCCGAAACCCATTGGAGTCTTGTGCCTTAATTGAGATTGTAGAAATCTAATGTTTAGGTTTCCGTGAGCAGGTGAAACGGAAACTCTAAGATGGTATTCGTATATAGCATTGTTATATTACTTTGTTTATGTCGAATTTTTTGATCCTTTTGATCTCAATAAATGGCTTATAATAATAATAATTATTATTAAAGGACCTTTGTGTGTCTATTATTATTTTTAAATCACACGAATCCGACAACTGGGGGTTTTGCAAAAGTGGGCCTACACTACCGATTTTCTCAAAATTGACGCAATTGAAGCCTTTCAGTAAAACACGTTCTTCTGTTATGAAGTAACTACTACTACTACGACTGTTCGCTGGCCCCAATTCACGAAGTCTACTGCGAAACAGTGGAGGAAAATGCATTTCGCGTCTCTTTTTACCCTGGGGCAATGAGTTGGCCGGTCGTTTTGTCTCACAAGTATAGTATAGGCGATCAAAATTTCCAAGAATCTTCGTGGAAACCTTCAAGATCCCGCTTAACCTCTACCAGGAGAATGCCAGACAGGCGGTGTACAAAGAGTTCAATCGAAACATGCAGTAAACGAATAAACATTGAAAAGTTGTTACAAGCATGGTTGCGAACGTCGGTGGAAAGTAAAGTCAAAGTAATCGTAAATTGAAACTAACTTCTGTTTCCAAGAGCACCACAACTTGGATAGCTAGTACAGAATTAGAAAATAAACATTAAATGACGGAAAATATTGAACAATGCGCTACTTAAATTGGGAATGAAGTCCTTTGATTAATTAAACGGAACCGCATTAACTGATTGACGTAGACGCAATTAAAAGTAGAATGTGGAGTCTTCTAATATACATAAAATTACAATTAAACAGCTAGTCAAGTGTTCCAAATGAAATTTCCTGCTGAAGCCTATTACCACTGACTATTTTTTGATTGGTGAATCGACTTAATGAATCACACGACTTGCGGTTTAGTGGCATTTTAAAAAAGGGCCGCATGCAAATGGAACTACTTCAACAGTGGGACAAATGACCTTAATTTATTACGATTGAGCGCGACAAGACACGTGGCTCCAGCATGAGTCACCACTTTAATTCAGCCATCGCGTGCAACCGCCGAAATGTTCCACCAGATGTCAGTGAGCACAGTCCGATTTCAAAACGGGTAAAGAGGGTTGGAGGGGGCGTGGATTCAGCGGAGGGGAATGGTATTATTTTATCCGTGTGGCGAATTAGGTGTGGGCAGATGGGATGGAGAGAGCAGTGTGAACATGTGCCATCTGTCGGGCCAATTGGAAGCCGAATCATGCCAATTCAACCCCGTTCCCGTACGAAAGTCGGACACGAGGCATATTGGCTGATCATATCGGCTGCGCGGGGGGGGGCTATATAAATCAGCTGAAACAAGGGGTCTAGAATTCTATTTCGGGGCGTATATTTAAGAAAATATAGTATTATGAGAACCTGATGTCGAAGGTTTACGGATAATGCGGAAATGTACATAAAATGCGCAAATTTTGATCTGTGCACATTGAGGTCAATTGTATTTTTAGGAAATAGGGCGTTTGAGGTGCTGTCGAAAAACTTTTACTAAATATAAGAAAGAATCGGTTTTACTATTGCAATATTCGGACAGTTATAATCTTAGTAAGAGTATTCGTAACGTAATCCGGCATCGACAGGTCATTAAGGGTCGCTTTTAAAGTCGCCTATTGGCTGGAGTAGTAAAAATGCTCATCAAGCTGTTCATACTGTAAAAATTAAATAAAAACGATCATTACCGAAGACCCGGAGTGTATTCTTCCTGAATTTTATAAATACTGTTTATTTCACTAAAATTGTTCTGCGTATGCTCGTTTGTTTAAACGAGTTTCTTTTCCTCTGTTAAAATTACAGCACTAACCGTATACTCTAACGCACTCAAGGTGTTGTAATTGATTGAAATGCATATCTCATTGAAAAAACGATAATAATTCGGTTTTCAACGTTTAAAGCATGGGTAGTCTTTGTCTAATGACTTGTGGAACACTGGCGAAATTAATTTGTCCTTTCGAACGCTTTTCTCAATTCAAAATTTACATTTATTTAGAATTTAACTTTGATGTATACGTGCACAAGCCGTACAATTAATCTAGATTTGATCAAAGCACGTGTAATCGTCTCTACGAATAACGGTTCAGTATTTCAAGGCCTCAGCGGCCTTTTACTTCATTGCATCAACAATTCGACCATTCATACCACATATATGCCTCGCCAAATGAAATTACTCACCTGTTTAAGCTTGTATTGGGATACCTCATGTCATTTAAATTCAGCGTGGGAAAAATATAATGACATATCATGCATATTACGAAATTCGTGGGTGTTCAAATGTTTGATGGTTCGTGGGGGAGGTCATGGCATATGTCATCGACCGATCTTACCGATGCATCAGCTGCTATTTCGGGATGTTTGCGCGCAATGAGGCTGCTACGGTAAGTGTAACCCTCCCCGACCCCCGCTAAGTGTCACGCCACCACCCAAACCCGTTATTTAACCAATAAACGTGAAAATCCATTAAATTCGAAACCACGACTGAACCACGCCATATGCTGTATTGCAGCGCAAATGTGGCCCACCCACGATATCAGAGAGACTGACATCAATAAACCATTTTGTGAGTGATAACCTGCGAGAACTGGTGACGAACTAGTGTTGATTGAGTTTTTGAATTATGAATTTGCCGAATTCTTTTTTTCAACATTTTGATGTGCAGTCTCAGTTATTGCGATGTTAGCGATTTTCAAATCCCAATGAACCCATCAAATGCCTCTGCAGGTGGTTTTTAAAAGAAAACGGATGGGGTTAACAATTGGTCTATTATAAACTGTAAACTTATATACTCGGGTCGATTCTTCCATGGGAAATTGTACGTTTCGTGCTGGAGAGTCGGGTAACCAGACAGCCTCTACATCCCCGCAGACGCTGGGATAAGCAAGAATATAGTGACCCCCCTGCCATTATACCAGACAAAGCAACAACAACGCCCTTTCGGTTGTGGGGCAGTTGCCAATGAGACTGTTCAGATCGCAGATTTTAATTTGTTAACCTCCGTATGTCCAATTATTACCCTTTGAACCGCCCCCCAGGTTAGACCACCTGTAAAAGTATTCCCGAGAAACTTTATGGCAAACCACAATGAAGTCGGTTTATCCTACGGACAAATTTGGATTTTTTGATTGAACCTCGCCACCACGCAGGTTGTGCGAACGAATTTGGACCGCCCCGGTGGATCGTGGGGCATCGGGGATACTGGGAAGGGGTCGGTAGAACATACGTGCACACGGGTACGGCTTCAGGGCGACCACGAGGCACCGCGAGATTTCTCCGTTTGTCACCCAGCTCGTCAATCATTCGTTAGGAGAATGCTCCTTTCCTTCGGAATGGAGAGACTTCGCTATAACACCAATTCCGAAACCGGCCAATGGTTCCGCCGGACCTGTGAAGTATAGACCTATCGCCAACTCATCTGTGTGGTTAAAAGTGATTGAGAAGCACCTCCTCTCTAAATTAGATGACACGCTTAAAGCTGCCGATGACCCGTTTCAGTTTGCTTGTAAATCAAATAGAAGCACTCTGGACGCCGTGGCTACGTCATCGCACACCCTCCACTCTTCACTTGATGCCGGAGCTAAAGCCGTCAAGGGGTGTTTTCTTGGACTTCTCCTCTGCTTTCAACACTATCTCACGCTCCCGCATCCTTTCTAAACTATGTGAAGATGGCGTTGAAGGATGGTTGATTAATTGGCTTCAAAACTATTTTTCTAATCGACGTCAACATGGCAGAGTCGGAAATGAAGCCTCCACCTCCTTGCCAAATAACTGCGGTGCACTACAAGGCGCAGTGCTATCTCCCTTCCATTTCAACTATCACACGTCTAGCCTTCGGTCCCCTAACGACGTGACACTCCCGAAATCCCTTCACTCCATAATTTCGCTTCGAGCTCAAAATCTAAATTCCTCGGCGTTATTTTTAACAGTCGGTTATCATGGAGTGATCATGTGGATGCCGTCTTTGATAAATGCCGTCGACTCTGCTTCCTAGTTCGTCGGTTCAGGAGACTTGACTTAAGCTCTAGCCACATAAAAACATTTGTCAATGCCTGTATAATTCCCCTCATTGTATATTGTTCTCCAATAATTGTCCCCGGCCTTAAATGTTCTGACTTTTCAACCCTTCATAGACTTTTTAAAATAATCTTGTTTTCTAGTGGTCTGCCTATTCTATCTATTCAAGAAATCATTGTTCAACGCCACTTCAAAAACTGTTCACTAATCGCTGCTCGTATTTTAAGTGACCCCTCCCATCCCCTCTATCCCAGTTTATCTGAATGTAAATCTCTTCGACCAATGCGTAGACTATACCGTTCAATACCAACAAGAACAGCGGCATATCGCAATTCGGTCATTCCCTATTTGTCCCGATTTTTATTATCACCAGAGCAGGTGAAACAGGAACTAAAAGAACATTTTCACTTCTAACACTTGTTATACTGCCTCTTTTAACTGCTGAAAGTTTTGGTCCTCGTGACCTCAATAAAGCCACTACAATTATTAGCATTACAATGCACTGCCGTAGACACGTAGTCGCGGCCAGTAATCCCGAATGCGAGTGGCTTTGGCGGTCACCGCAAACACAGCTCAAGACCCCTTTTTAACGGTGTGGTTAGATAGATTCTCATGACGCCTCGGACTGCTTTTGGGCAATTGTTCTATGTTCGGTAAATCAGTCAACCTCTATATCTGCATAAACACTGGCACAACAACTGACCAACCGTTTCTAATAATATTGTTTCTCGCAGCGATTCGATACTCATACAACATTTGCAAAGCATCCGCCAAGTTTTATGATTGGCAACCTAACCCCCCAAACTATATTAAGGTCAACATTATCGTGAACGGGTGGTTGATTGTAAGAAATTAATTAATCTCGGAGATCATATGAACCCTAAAAATTAGGGGGTTCGGTATTGACCAACTACTAAACAAACGTAATCGCTTTCCAGTATAGTTCATTGATTTTGGTGTACTTGGGTTTAAGTTAACAGCGATCCGTATATCTTTTGTTTATATAAACAGGTGAAACGGTTAACCTAGTCACAATAAGGCGTGATCGGGTTAATTCACTGCAATGCACAGCTTAATACGGCGTGCATTTCCGTGATACACGTTTTGGTGCTCGTTGTCTTTCTAATAATGGTAATCGCTTTATTAATGTCGCGAGGACGAATACCTCCAGCCTAAAATATAACAATGCTATACATTGAAACCAACTCTCATTTCCCGATTCGTGTCAAACTAAAAATCGTGACAAATAAGGGATAATCGAATTTCGAATTGGTGTCGTTCTTTTGGGAACCATACGTACTTGCCATCGAATTGGACGAATTGGAGAGAGAGACTTGAAAAGAGGTGATGGGAGGCAAAACGGTGAAAATGAGTGAAAGGCAGTTGAAGACAGGTATCCAGTAATGAGGTCATAGACAATCAATTCGAAAACGAAAGAATTCTAAAAAAAACCTTAGAAGGTTAAAGGGTCAGGACATCTGAGGAACAGCAAACGCACTCGATTGATTAAAGTGACACGTTAACGTGTCCAGTGCAAACAAAATGAATTGTGGTAATTTGGAATGGGACGAAATATGATTAGAAGTGGAGGTTACCACTTCTGTAAACACTGATGCTTGCTATGTTTACATTTCTTACTAAACCAGTCCATTGGCTTCTGTTCTTTATTTGTTTCAGCGCAGCCAAATGTTCACCATTCATTTTTTTAAAGACTGCTATTTGCCATAATGACACAGGTTCCCTTTTATTCTATATTCCCCTCACGATCACATGCCCATAAAACGTCATTGGATTTGAAATGGAAAAGAAGACAAACACCAATCCCCTGCACGCTGGGGTAAAAAGTAGTTGATCAAGTTCTATATTTTAACGCCACTTCACTAGTTGTACACTAATCGCTGCTCACATATTAGATGACCCCTCCCATCCCCTCTATTCAAGTTTATCTAGGTGTAAATGTCTTTGAACAATGCATAGACAATACCGTTCAATACCTCCAAGAACGACGGCATGTCAGAATTCGGTCATTCCTTATTTGTCTCGATTTTTAGTTTCGCCAGAGGACGGAAAACAGCTACTAAAAGACAGTTTTCGTCTATAACATTGTTATAAATCCCTCACGATTAATACTCTTGTTATTTTCCCAATTTAAAAGATGAGAGATTTTTCTGTAATTTTCATCAAAGGGAAAACATAGCAAAAGTTAATCTCAAGACTTTGTTGGCAATGCGGGTAGTCAAACGTTTTCTATGAGTCTGCAAAATTGTTTAAACACTGCTGCTCGTAGTTTGGGCCGTTTCTCCACTAGAGCAGTGATGTTTTGGGGCTTTCGCTGGATCTGGGTCGATCGAACATTTACCTCCTGCACTCTAAAAAGCTGGAGGCCCCCGCGAACAAAACTAGGTGGCGATGAGGACGCCAATTCCAAAGAAACATCATGCATAAATACAGAATCTTACACGCAGTTGGTTGGACTAACTATTTTGGCGCGCGTTTTGGATAGGGCCTTTCAATGGCCGCCATTTCCCGTTTGCCAAACTTTATATACATCGTGGGTTAAATTGGCCTTTCTTGCAAATTTACCTTGATCTTACTTCTTTTATTCTTCTTAACTTATTCTAAATTTTCTACGTATAATCGTTACGTCCTGTAAACATTTTGTTTATTGTACCCTTTAATGCTGAAGGCGTAGGTCCTCGTGATCTAAATAAAGCGATTATTATTATTATTACTAACTCAAGCTACAGCGTCCCGGGAAGCGACGACCGAGGTGATAAACCATTAAGCTGGGAACCCGAAAGCCCCCTCTTCCTAATTCTCGCACTAGGCTTCTCCCCCACCGCCTACTAGACGTCAGCTGTTGGAATGTGAGGACGCTTTCGGACACCGGCAGCCAATGCATCACCGCCCACAGGCTACACGATTACCCCAACGGCGTAGCCGACCTCTCCGAACGTCGTCTACCATTTTCTAGAGTTCGGCATGTTAAGGCCCCCGCGAAAATTCTAGCTACTGCCACTACCATAGCGGGTGCACCGACAACTCTGGCCTCCACGGTAGAGCCTTCGCAGTTGGTGGATGCGCTAACAACGCCGTGCTTGCGTGGGAACTAATATCTCCAACGACGGCCCTAATCCGATTTCGCGGCAGACACCTCGATCTTTACGGCGTGTACGTCCACACAATGGCAGCAGAATCCAAGACGAAGGACTACATGTATGGCCAGCAAAAGCAAGCGGGAAACGAGGTCCCATAGTCAGCAGGGAACTGAAACACCGGCTCTGGATCTTCGGACCAGACCACGCAGCATATCTCCCGAAACTGTGACTTCGGAAAACTAAGCGAGAGCGGCTCATACGCTTCGCGAACCACAACAGGTCCGTTGTCTCCAGCATGTGCTTCGAGAACCCTAAACAACCTCTACTAACATGGTACTCTAATGACGGACACACTGCGCCCCAAATAGAATATATCAAAACGCAATCGCGTTTTGCATCCTGCATTGAAGACTGCAGATCAAACCGGGTTGCGTAGACAGCCAATTATAACGGCTCCGGCCATACTCTTGTCCGCGCGTGCTTCGGGATACCTCTGGCAACCCAGCGGACTAATTGCACCCACAAAAAAGTCAATATAGCTGCGTTAGACCAGGCCGCGAAACGCCCAACCCTCTCCGAAGCCATCGCCTCGAACCTATCTGTGAACCCTGGGTAGGAAGAATCCGCCGGCCAGCAGTGGCGCACAACTGTTTGACATGTGCCTTTGCATGGTTTTTTTCCCCCCACTACACTTCGCCGTGTGCAGCTCGGGATTCTTTCTCTCCTCAACTCGACCAGTTGGCATTAACCCAATCGAAATGCTGCTTTGCCAACCTCAGACGGACATCGAAATGTTCTGGTTTGTGCTCTTCTGGATTTGTTTTGTTGTTGTTGTTGTTTCTCATACTTGAAGCGCACCCATGATGAAGATTACAGACCTCTCTCGTCTTTTTAAGTGGGAGAACTGGCATAATTGGTGGATAACATTGTATTTGTCTGGCCCACTGCGCTACAGCCACCACCACCACCAGCGCCCGGTTAACTTCCCATCTTTTATTAAAAATGCGCACGCGAGTCGCGTTCTCGGACTCACGTGCGGCGTTTGGGTGAATGGGTGGAGGCTGTTTGGGGGGAAATTCACTCAGGTTGGAGTCCAGTTCAGTCGCCCCACTTTTAATAAGATTGGCTATGACTAACAGCCACCTGCTGCAGCGAAATGTTTCAATCCCGGACGCACATTAGCGCACTCTCGGCAGTCGTTGAGTCAGTTTGTCGTGAATTAGGGGAGAGGGGGACGATGAGCTGTCGTTGGGGTGAGCAGAGGGCACAACTCTCAGTGGAAGCAGTTGATTGGTTTTCTACGGGCTGGGGTTCTTGCGACATCATCTACTCCCCTAAAATTGTCCCATAAATGACAGGCTTCCCGCCCGTCGCAAAATAGCCCTTGCGCCTCAATTGTGTGACTGTTTTACATCCGTGTTACCCCCAAAGGTCGGGTTTAGGTGGATTAAAATGTTTGAGAAGTTAACAATTTCGTGATATCCACCCTTTTCATGTTCTTAGGCCTTTTTCGAAGCATATATCTCGAGCGTGGCGTGACACTCGATGCCTTAAATGGGTGAATAAAAAATCTTTGGAAAGTGCGATGTAGATTTGACGTAAAATCACCATCGAATCTGCTTAAATAATGATATAGCAAACTTTAAGACTTTCGTATCTGAAGTAATGAGTTTTATGTGGGGACGCGTCGAGTTATTGTGATATTTGTCTGAAGGAGGTGTGATGTGAATATGAACTTCGATGGTCGTCTTTATGAGTTTAGCAAACTATATTTTAGTTAAAATATCGCTAATATTTACCCTGCAACTTAGACACAGACAGAGATTTTCTGGGGACAAATATTTATCAATTTTCGAAACAGAGATAACAAGAGGCATAAACGGAACACCTATTTATTTTCTTGCAATTTCTTGCTTCTCATGTATTGTAGCACCCCCCACCCCACACGCTCAATTAATTTGTTGCCCATTTCAATGCTTAAAGTTTAGGTCCTCATGAATCCAACAGAGCATTAATATTGCGCATTCCGAACACGACGAAGCTAGTCAAGAAAGCGGTTTCATTTCGCCCCCAATATATATTCAAACCGAAATTGTCCGACTGCCCTGTTGCATCATCGTATTAGACGACTTTTTCGTCTAACTCAACAAGTCGGAATGTGACTGAGAAAATATAGACGTCACGCAGCATTGACTTCATCATTCACGTAGTCACATCAGCACACGGACCGAAACCTTATGTAAACACGCCGGCCAAAGTTGACCGTGTACAAAAGCCCCCCTGTGTGTTCATTCATGCCATGTGTCCAAATCCCCAGCAGAGCTGCCGCCCTTTGATAGGTGGGCCGTTATCCGCCCAACGGGTGACTAATTGATCCGATGCGACGCACATAACGGACAGATGGCGACGAGGTCAGGCCCAGTCACGCTAATTTATTGGAATAAAAAGGGGGTACTCGTATAGGCGGATATCCTCAATAATTAAAGGTGGAATCCATGGTTGTGATTTTTACACTCCTCAACCGCATTTGGCGGTTTTATTTATTGAGATTACGGAAATTTAACTCGCCAGCTGTTATTTCCAACAGGAACCACGACCGAAATATCGGTTTCGCACCTTGTCTGACACAAATAGGTATAAAAACTACGAATAGCGGTCTTGCTAGTTGAATTTAAGCGGTTCTTGTGTTGCAATGGTATGGTTTCGCAGACCCGATTTGGATAGTGTGAAAGGGAAGAAATCTGGCAATCGATTTGCGAATTGCATAGACACAACTGTGCCTCAACGTTCCGTTACACAGTATTTTGAATTAAATCATCTTCCTCCAACTCTTTTTTTACAGTTTATAGATTTATAGAATAAACGTGTTCTAAATGTTCATCGAAGTCTAGAATTTTCATTTTTTGACTTATTTACAAGTGTTAAATGCATTCACTGCAGAATTTTAAGTGTAAATGGAGTTAATTTTATGCGACAAACAAACTGCAAACAAAGAAAATAGATCCCTGTTCGAATAATCAAGTATGGCTCGTATAAAGCCAATTACGAAAAGAGCGTGCAAACGAAAAGGCAATTAGGACAGGAGGTGGGGCCGCCCCCACGAAAGTGTCTGGAAAAGCTCTCTTAACTGGAGTATCTAAATGACGCGTGTAGCCATTAGAGATAAAATGGGAGTACACATGGGTACAGGGACCCCGGGGGAACATGACTCAGAAACCAGGGCCCGTAGGGCAGGTGACATTGAGGGTAAAAGCTGGAGCATAGCAACTGGAGCTCCCAACAGATGGGGGTTGTCGTCGAAACAAGACGTCTGTCCAAGTTTCGAGCATTCCCCACTCACGCGACAACTCAAAAATAAACCAATCACAGCGTTTTAGTCACTGGAGTCTAGAAAGAGAGGTTCTAATTTAATTATTGGATGCAGACTTCCTTAGAAGTTTGAGCTGACGCAAAATTACAAATTTCACATGTAATCCGCTTGCATTGGAACAGAAGTTGATTTATTCAAATTACAAATGAAAATATTTAATGCCGCGTTGAAATCGTCCTTTTTTGATTAATTGATTGGCAGGCAAACCAAAAAGAATGCACTTCAGAAGAGAGGGGTATTCAAGGTCCACAACGAAGCTTTTACCGAAAGCGAAAATCACTACGTGTACGATTAAGGCCAAGAATGTACACTTTTAATTCGAACGGATCTCCCTACAGTTAACCATCTTTGAGTCAAATCCAGTGTCTCTCAAAAAAATAGGGTGATGAAATTTTCCTCTAAACGACTATTGGAAAAGTGCAATCATCTTAAAAACAATCATATTTACTGCTTCAAGGCGCGCGGTCCAGCGCGAGTTTCCAGTCGATTATTTTGAAACACAAGACATGAAAAATTAAAAATGCGCCAAAACCCAATAAACCCGAAAGTTTTATCGAATGCTGTCATTTATGTGCACAAGAAGATTGTTGATGGAACCGATTGGGACAGGAATAATGTTACTGCAAAAACACGTTGGTCAAAATATATTGGATTGCGTGTCAGCCATGCATCACAAACATGATAGCCTTGGTACTTATATAAATAAAGTAGCATACCATTCGATGTCCGAAACATTGAGCGCAGACAAATCTGGTGATTTGGGAGTCTCTGGTTCAGCGATGCTCGTCATCGTCCAATCCGAGGAGAGATTGAAGAAGCCAGCACTATTATCACTCGTTGATTCAGGACCGCTGAAGAGGGGCACGCTGGAACATCGCACGGAAAGGGGACTTTTGAGGTTTTCACCGCTTTTCGACGACCTTCGTAAATGACGCTCTCGTTTATCTGCGACATTCATGACGTCACGATATCGGCGTAAGCCACAGCGACGTTGCGTGCCACCACTAACGGTAGCGTAGCCGAGATGGACCTCAGATGATCCTGATCTGGGGAACGGTGGTAGCTGGGCATTATAGGGCTGTGATGAAGGCGCGAGTTCATCGACAGACGGATCGAATGTGGCTTTCTCATCCGACGTCAAATTTACTTGAGTGGTCGAGTTATCTGTTGACATCGCTGCTGGGAGTATACGATGTGGTGTTGGTTCAAGGGATACCTATAACATAGTTCATTTTGGTCATTTTATTCAGTAATTTTCAGCTCAATTTTCAGATAAATTTCAACAACAAGATAGGGCCTTTCAATGGCCGCCATTTCCTGTTTGCCAAACTGTTTATACTTCGTAGGTTAAATTGGCCTTTCTTGCTAATTTACCCTGATGTTACTACTTTTATTCTTCTTAACTTATTCCGCATTTTCTACGTAGAATCGTGACGTCCTGTAACATTTTTGTTTATTGTAACTTTGAATGCTGAAAGTTTTGGTCCTCGTGACCTTAATAAAGCGAATACCATTATTATTATTAACAACAAAAAGCAGTTCCAGCGTCCTTAGAATGTCAATGAGAATTAAGGATGTTGAAACAATTTGGGTGCATTTCATTAGCAAAATGGTGGATGGACATAGGTCAAACTAAACAACGACGTTTCCATTTAATTTTATCATTAGTAGTATTATTATTGTGATTATTTTGACCCTATGTGGTGCCTTGCGTGGAGGCCCGGATTAAAGGATATTTTCGGTGGTCTCGTCTTTCATTTTCTTCCCACAAAGCTGCTTACCTGTTGCAGATTTCGTCTACATTTGTTTCTGGTGTCGTTTGGTCCATTTTTAGTCTTGGTGCATCATGTAGTGGCACTGTTGGAGGCTGTGGACAAGTGTCTTT
Organism: Proteocephalus fallax; assembly: GCA_028672205.1. Classification (NCBI taxonomy): domain Eukaryota; kingdom Metazoa; phylum Platyhelminthes; class Cestoda; order Proteocephalidea; family Proteocephalidae; genus Proteocephalus; species Proteocephalus fallax. Next base: position 802,996 of record JAPUBX010004022.1, on the reverse strand, counting down.
TTTACTGATATGAAGTTTAAATAGGTGCCAAGAATCCAGACAACGAATGGAGGACAAAGGAGACTCTTAAAAAAAGAGCTGCAGATTTGTGAAGACCAGCAATCTTGCTTGCTTTTAGGTGGCCAGATACGTATTTTACAGATAAATCCATTAAAAATCCTAAAATGTGATTTTCACGTTTTGTCATCCATTATTGAAGTGTACTTAGGACGAAACTAACGGACTTCTCTCATCTCTTTAAGCGGAAGAACTTGCACAATTTGCGGCTAACCAAATACTGTTTTGCCCGGTCGTGTCATCTAAATAAGGAACACCCCCCCCATCCCCTCGAATCCAGTCTCTCAAAATGTAAATCGGTTCGATCACCGAGAAGTCACTCCCGTTTAATCCCCAGCAGAACGTCTGCATATCGAAATTCGGTGATGCCCCATTGATCCCGATTTTTTTATTTCACTAGAGGAGGTGAACTCAGACACAAATTGTCACGTTTTAATGCTGGCGGTTTGGGTCCATTCAACCTTTATATAGTGAGCGAAATGATTATGCGTATCATTCAACACTCCTTACTCCACGATTTCCTCACCGCTTTGGCAATCTTTCGAGTTGTAGCTTAGCCAATTAACAAAAGTTAATTCACTTATCCTCAACCATCGAATGACAATTAATCGTAATAACTAAACCAGCCCAGTAATAAAATAATTGTTGCTATGGGACAGAAAGCGGGACAATTGAGCTCCAATTTAAAATATAATTGATCAGCGGTTCTCCGGGATTTGGGAACTTCGAGCTGGAGTTTTTCAATACAGTGTTCTGTCCGATCGTTAGATTGTGGATATAATAACAATCATAGTATCCACTTTATCAAGGCCAGGAAGACCAAAACACTTGCATTAAATTGACAACAAGAATAAGTCAACGCGAATGTCGGAAATAACAACTAGGCAGATTAGTAAGAAAGCAAATTAAACCGTCAACGTATATAAAGTTTGTCAGAGGAGCCCATGTGTTGGATGAACTGTGGTCGATTTCAAAATTCACTGATCTCCCCCAAACAACCCACCACAGAGAAGACATCTTAACACAACAACATCGGTACTCCTCCTAACTGGAAAACGGAACCATCCCACTTCAATTACGCGCACAACAGTCAGCGCTTCTGTCTACGTCTTCCGTACCCATAGCAACTCTCTCGGACTCGATTGTCTCGACCAACGTGTCCTGACTGACCTACCAGTTTGCCCCATAAGCAAGAAGTGACAGTTACCGACGAAATGGTCGGTGCACTGACGAACCGTTCGGTAAATGTTGGGGTTCTGACCGCAGTGGGCTACTCGGCTTTGCGGACCACACTTTCTTGATAAAGAAACCTAATGGCTTCTCCCGATTCGGCTTCGATTTCTCCAGGAGTCTGAACGCAGCGCTGTAGTACCTTGATTCATCTCCCATGCCCGATAGCGGCGCCGGTTTCGTCGAGCTGGATCTTGTTAACGGTCGAGGTTGACGTCGAATCCCACAAACGGTTCGCAATTAATTCCGATCGCGGTCTTATCGAGTAAACAAGGTTTCCGTTTGGTTTCAAGACCTACTTTTCGACAGGCCACTGACACACTTCCCTCTGGGATACCTGAGGTTATTATTTCGGTCGGTCACCCGATCAACTAGGGGCCCACATGGATTGCTGGAGTATGGTATCCGGCTACAACTCGAGAAGTGGCAATATACTTTGACATCCGTCAAATTTAGTTTTTGATTCTGACTGCGGCAGCATAGCAATCACAACAATCAGACTGACTTCCTGAAACCTAAGCCAAAAGACTCGACAAAATCCGGCCCTTCATGGGCTCATTGATGACAACAGTGGATTCTTCCCTAAAATGCACAATGTTCGTACTCCACTCAATCGCCTCCCGCCGAATGAAATCCCCTAGTAACACTAATAATAATAGTATTTGTTTTATTTCAGTCACGAAGATCAAAACTTCCAGCATTAAAATCTGCAACAAGAATACATTAACACGAATGCTGCGGCAAATCGAGAAAGTGGCTCTTGCCCGTGGTTGAATTCCATTCTCCTTGCTAACCACATTCCGCTCAAACATCCGTGACCAACTTCCGTTAATCACATATGCCTGATTTGGACAAGGCCAACGCTCCGGCTCGCCTCGAATTTAGGCCAATCAAAATGCGGTTTGGTTTATTGACCTACCCCGAGGCTTAAGATGGTTGCACCATCTAATTTAGGCATTACCTATCAAATGACTCTGCAGCTTAACCGTTCATTGTCATCTGAATTGGTGGGGCGTTTGATATTCTTAAGATTGGCAACATTTTGTCAGAGGTAGTGTGGCAGGTTCGAGGTAGTTAGAAAATGGTTTGGTGGTTTCTTGGTGGACCTGTTTTATGCATAAGAGATGTTGAGATAAGGTGATAGCGTTGAAGAGCCCGCCTTAATCCCTCTTCTTCGGGTCTACTGGGACGATCGAGTTACTCAGAGGTTCAACGGGAACCAAATATTCCACGAAAAAATTATGAAATGGTGCATCTTTTTTTGTTAGACTATCGTTGGCGAAAGGATGAGTCGGTTTCATGAATGTCCAAGTTAGAACCGAGTTCATTAAGTTTATAGGGAATCTGGAACTGGCTGCGTCGCAAGCGATGCAGATTAGCGTGAGATAATTGCTTTGTAGTGATGCTCAGAACGTTCAACCCGTCAGCTGTTTTCGCCAAATCAATCTGATTCCTGTGAATTTATGAACTTGTGAATATGAAGTTTCATTGACAATGCACGAGCTGGTAAAAGTAACATTTTGTTGCGAAGTTCACTCGTAGCAGCTAACTGAACAGATATACCAAAGTGTCGTACTCAATCGACTTGGCGTTTTGTTGCTATAAATCTACCACCGCTCCGGAAGCAGGCATGGCCCTAATTATGATTGGTTATCTGGCATTTTTGAGCGACATTGAGCCTTTAAAATGTGCTCAAGCTCCTTTTTTAACCAGGTCGGATTTACGTTTCCTGCCTATATCTCATTTGAAATCGAAATATTTGTTTAATGTATTCGTCAGGTGAAATGTAATGCACAACATGGTCCAAGAAGTGGTATGAAGTTCGATAATGTGGTGTTGACGGCCCTCTTGGTCCATCACCCCCTCCCTACAGGCAGGATGCCTTTCGCTCTCCCAACCCTTCGCAGCCCGTAGCAGTTTCACTTCACCGCATCTGACGCAAGCCGATTGGATCCTACAATGTCACCCTCCCTCCTTCTACACTATGGGTCGGTGGGGTCCTTGCCTGCACTTAAACGTGTAGATTTTACCAGCCCAGCTTCACTTACATAGTTAGTACGTCTTGACAGTCGGTTTGGGGACAACCTCTGATGGAACAGTCCTACGACCATTTTTCCAGATGGGACATGAAAAATATATATTTTGAAAAAAACGCCCAACTCTTAGCCAGCATTCTTGAATATTGAATTTATAACACCGATTAGGATATGAATAAAAGGGAGCATGTTTTAAGAGACTGGAAAACCCCTTTGATAAAGTCAGTTAAATAAAGTTTAGAAATTCAGAAAATTCCAGGAAATAGTCATGACTTACAATTTAGCTGATTTGACTTTTGTATTTATGCTTTGGATCTGTCGCGTAGTGCCCTTATATTTCAGTGGCACACGTGGCCTCCGTTGCAAACCAGTTAATGACCCGGTAAAGGAAGTATACATTTCAAGAGTCCACGTAAATCATTGATTGGATATACCTGTTGCCATAGCACGTTGAATGATGCCACGCACTGCTTCTGATTGACCAATTATTAACGACTTCTGTGGGTGTAGCTTAAACGGCGAATGGCGGGTTTCGTTTTGCAGCCTATTGGTTTACCGTCAAGCGACGGTGTTGATAGTTTGTACAAACGGAGTTCTTAGTAATACATCTTTATGTCAAATATACTGACTATTTTGTGGTTTCATTCACGGGCAGATCCACAAGATCTTTCAAGTTTATTTTTCAAATTATACAACCACTTTGAATGGAAAATAATAATCTGTTTATTGATATATATATAGTAGAGGATCTACAACATTTGAATGATAAATGAAGTATTGTAAATTTCCCCCTTACAGATGTCGATGGTTTTTGTTGTTGTTGAAAAAAGATCTTCTCCGACGACGTTCATTCCATTTGAATGGGAGCGTACACAAACAAATTGTCGTATTTGGGCATTGTAAAACAGCCGGCAATACGTTAAAAAGCCTATCGTATTCCTCTTCAGTATGTATGCCTAGGACTGCGGGATATCCATTTTGGGAATCCAATCCACGTATTACTTCATCGAAATAATAACTGATGAAAGCTAGCTTGCCGTCTACTAATTTCTAGTGAGGCATTCAATTGGACAGCAAATCTGGTGGTCTTGGATTAAAACTCTTGTACATACACACACCATTCAGCGTGTAACTGGTTGTTATTACATCGACTAGTATAAGTAACAAAATTATTGCTATCTGATTTGGAGATTGTTCAGGATATTCCGTCACTAGTTGCAATAGTATGATTGATGACGAATAACAACACGCATTACCAATCAATAAAGGGAACCTCGGTAAAACACAACATTCCAATTGTACAAATATCACAGTGTCTAGTTAACTAACAAAGAGGGTGACGGCCACATCCGGCCCTCATGCGCAAACAAATTTGTTTAAAAACGGTCCCATGAGCATTGAAGCTATTTGGTTCACATTATACATCCTCTAGCACTTTCCCTTGATAAAAAAAACCCTACAAGGATTGAAAGAAATCGGACCATCTTGGAAAAAAACAAGCAGATGTAATATGGACATTAGTGCTTGGGAGAAGGCACAAGTCTACAAATATAGACCCTCGGGCGTGCCTTCATTCTTCCTATAGAGCACATTTTCTTTTGCCTTTTCAAAGTCCACATGTGTGACCTTCATACGCCGCTCGCGGAGGGCCAACAAGCCAGCTTCGGTGCACATTGCCTAGAAAGATAATCACGATTAAATTGAATCATTTTCGAGCACACATCAGGGTTCCACATGCGATGGTTACCTTGATATCAGCTCCTGAAAGTTCGTCTTTTGCAGTCACATAGTCCTCCATGCTAACGTCTTCAGCTAGAGTCATGCGGCTAGTGTGAATAGTAAAGATCCGACGCTTTGTCTTCTCGTCAGGTAGGGGAAACTCAATTTTACGATCGATACGGCCTGGTCTGATTAATGCGGGATCCAGAGTCTCTATCCGGTTAGTAGCCATGATCACCTTGACGTCGCCCCGAGAGTCGAAGCCATCTAACTGGTTGAGCAACTCAAGCATCGTACGCTGGATCTCACGCTCACCACCAGAATTGGATTCATAACGTTTGGTACCCACTGCATCAATTTCATCAATAAAGACTATACTGGGGGCATTTTCTTCCGCTAGTCTAAATAACTCGCGAACCAGTTTGGGGCCATCACCAAGGTATTTTTGAATCAACTCTGATCCGACAACCCGGAGGAAAGTGGCAGAAGTTTGATTCGCTACTGCCTTGGCCAGAAGAGTTTTGCCTGTAAACATGAATAGCACGGTCAAATGCTCAATTAAACGAACAAGGATATGAGATATACAATCATTGCCAACCTGTTCCTGGAGGACCATAAAGGATAACACCTTTGGGAGGTTTAATACCCATTTCCTCATACAATTCGGGATGTGTCAGGGGGAGTTCAACTGATTCTTTTATTTCTTGAATTTGAATATCAAGACCACCGATATCAGCGTAAGTTTCTTGGGGTGCCTTTTCGAGTTTCATGACTGTAACCATAGGATCTGTGTCATCCGTAAGAACTCCAACAACGGCATGAACCTAATTGTTATAACATAATTATTATTATCGTACTTTATGATTGAGCAATACTGAACAGCCGGGTTCTAGCATTCCTTTATCAACGAAAGAAAGGATGCTGACGTAATGTTCGCTGCCGACGGAAGTGGACACGATAACATGATTATCGTCAATTATTTCTTCTAGGGTACCAACAGACATCGGTGTACCCCTGAGGTCATCGACCTTCGATCTTTCTTCTTGATGCTTTTCCTCATCAGTTTTGAGACGCTCTTGGTTTTTAATAAACTCTTCTTCCATCAACAAATAATCTTTTATCCGATCGAGTTTCAATAATCTTAATTTGCATCGCGTGTGCGGAGTAACTTGCGGAAGTTTGTTAGCAGTATCAGGGCCCCTAGATCGTTTATGTTTTCCCATCCGAGTTGGAATTGGCGGCTCGTATTCCCTCTTCTTTCCCTGCGCCAAATGAAATGGAGTTATTCGACATACCTTATCATTCTTTTTGCCATTTTCTTGACTCGACTGTTTTTGACCCTAAAACAATAATAAAACCAGCAAATATTACATACCATTTCTTAGTCACAGACAAGTAGAAAGGCCCCCAACATACACGACAAACTGTGCTGTCCAATGAAAATACCATATGAAAGAATTAATAATTGGCTTTATCAATCTTCTCTATTTCTTAAACCCACAATTATAAAATCGAAACTTGATATTTAATTATTATTTTCCATATACAGCGATACTTCGTGAACCTTCGTCTGGCATTGATATTGTTTTAGTTGTTTGGGATCCATATATCAGAATAGTTACTATGACCAGAGTTTCGATATATGCTGGCATTAACAAGACGGACTATAGAGTATCAAATGTCTCCAGAAGCCACGGGGGATGTAGGGTGGCGACTTCTAGGCTTCAGCTATCATCATAGAAATGTTTGAACGCCACTAGTACGTGAGAAATGCTTTCCAAGAAAATAGCTTCCGTATGACAAACAAACCGCGAGTAGACCATAAACCATCCCATGAACAAACACTTCCTCAGTGGAAGGTCTCACCAGTGTTTCTCCTGTAAATTTAGCGGCGATAAGTGTCATAACTGCGGGCCACATTAAGAAGGTTTGTCACCAGAATTCAGACAAGCTCAATTATTCCGATCCTACTTAACAGCACCACGTTTTTGCGTTAACCGATCGATCTTTCAGCCAATGGGTTCTCACTTTATCGCAGCTAGTTTAAGCATTACACAAGGATATGATCGTCTTATTTTAAGCGGGAAGTCAATACCACTCTCTCTTATATTATTAACATGAGAAAAACGTTCGTATCAAAGGAACGATGTCTTTATTCGTCGTTTCGTCACTGGCGCACCAAGGTTATAGTATTTCGGGCAATTACATCGGGTTATTTTTTATTATCATTTTTATAGTTAATTCCCCATTCAAATTCCAATTACTGCACTAACATCTTCTGCCTGTTGCCTACAATACAATAACTAGTTTCTTCAATCCGTTTCGACTATTACTGTCATAAGTAAATTAATTCCGAGGGTTTTGTATGAGAAAATAAACTAAATATGTGGCGTTCCAAGATAATCAGATGACTAAACGACAGATTCACTCAAAAATGTCAATTTATATTCAAGGATAATCGAAATACTTCAGAAGACTTGGTAAGTTTCCTCGAAAAAGAGAAACGCAACGTCAAATGGTAGTCTTAAACGCAGAAAGAATTGCGAGCTTCGATTATGGTCCTAAACAGTCTGCATACATTTTTTCCCCTCGATTTACTATCACGACGACCATAACGCCTCGACCCCGGGATTCCATCGTTGGTGTTAAAACGCCGAACAATTGAAGTTTCTAATTAAACCAGCTACATAATCCAGGTAGACATATGCCCACTGACGATTTCCCATCATGATACTCCAGTTAAGAGAAATCAGATCAAAATGAAGCTGAACGGTTGCTGTTTCTAAACCTGATGTCTTTAGATAGGAATCTATTAATTGTGGAGACGACACGTTCCTGGGGTTTTGTTCTTTTCTGTTTGTGATGGAGTGCCTATTTGACGACAATGGTCCCTCGTTTATTTCGGTTTAGATAAAAGCTTTCGTTTTAAGTAGATGGCGCTCTTCTATTTTGTGAATAGGTCGTATTTTCAAAGCTGCACGCCGAGCTATGATTTGTTCCCCGTCGCGACCCACAGTGCTGGTAATCGTATCAGCGGAGACTTCCTGTACAAATGCAACGCAACCGTATATTTCCGTCATCATTATCGTGCATCAAAATGGATTCAAAACTGCATTTCATCCTAAAAATATTGCCTCAAAATATGAAGTCTTTAACAAATCAAGTCATGACGGCGAAGATTTTTACAAGACGCTTCCTATAAGTTCTACATCTTATGATCGCATCTACCAGGGTCCAATAAATGACAGAATTGCATTCTATTTTGGTGTTGTCTAGCATGTAGAACACGAAAATAACATCCATGCGGAAGTCGTCATAGACCTTTAAAAACCCGTGCATGAATGGGGATCCGAGAGAGGCTTTACGCTAATATTCCGAGTGATAAAACACGCGGCGTTGCAAATACCGAGAATCGCCTTCGATTTGAGGTGTAACGACCCGGTGTTTTGCCATGACATTGCGCGGGATTCCAAAGAAACAATAAAACCCATGGTACCCTTACTTGCGCCAACCTACCCATGAAACTGAATGGTCATCTCAAATGACGGTGAAGATGACTATCTGATTCATCTAGACTGAAGTAGCGCATTCCCTTCCCTCAATGCAAGATGCCTCACACTGGATCACACAGCCGCCTATATCCCAAGTCGACAAGACGCGAGCAACCTCCCTTTTCCAGGTCATGAATCGGCATCGGCGTTTTCCGGCTATAAAGACCCGTCTTATTTGTACCCTTATCCTTTTTATCATCACCATTCTTGCGTATTTGTTATAATTTATTTACGTATCTTTTAATACACATATTCCCCCCAATTTTCCATTATGGGTGCCTGGGACGTGCATCTGCGTTCTACGTTTACCGTTACACACCCCACAGTGAAGATCAAACATGCATTAGGTCAGAATCCCACCACTGGAAGAGCCTCACACATCGCACCAACCTCTCAGCATTGTTGCACCTTCGGCTGGTTGAAATTTGACAACTATTATTTTACAATTCAGTACTATCCCCACCTACCAAACAATGCGGTCACGAAATAATAACTTAATTTTATTTAATCGCAAAATATATAAATGGGATTTTAAAAGCTACGCCGCCTCGTCCAGATTGTTCAAGACATTCTGCGCTGCCAAACTAATTCTCTCCGAGTCCGCATTGACCTTCGCCAACAGGGCCTTTCGTCGTTGACACCTCTGGAAGGGTCTCAGGAGGGCCTGTGTTCGTTTTATCTCACGTAGCGAGAAGAGCAGCTGGGCCGCCTGCGATTGGTTGCCCGAGGGCGGCAACAGCCGCCGCGCCTCGTCGTCCCGCCCAGGAAGCCGCACAAACCGCACCCTAAAGCCCGACACCGAGGCCTCCGGTTTCCCCCGCAGGTGGGTTAGCATACTTTCGGCCAAGAAGTTTACGGCGCGCGTAATGGCCTCGGCAGAAGCACCTCGGGCACCATCACCATGACCAAAAACGGTGGTGTCTCGCTGGCGCCCACAGTGAAGGCACTCAAGGGTGATGATGAGGGGTGTTGTTGAAGACTGGAGGCCTTTAAATGGGGAACAGGATGGTCGTTCGCGGAACCAGTGGGTGGCAAGTGCCGTGAGAGATGGCAGGTGGGCACCGCAGGTTCTGCAGGAGGGTCGGTTCGGGTTGGCGAAAGTAAGGGTTATGCATTTGAGGACACGACCGTAGGCGTAGTTTGCGAGAGCCACTTCAAGGTTATTTGACTCTGTGTGGCATGTCTCGTGATGATGGCCACACAGAATCTATGAAAATAAATACACAAAGACATTGCAAGTCGGTTGGCGTAGCTCAAGGGGGATTCTATCGAGTAAAGGCCTAAGATTGATTGGGAGATGATTAATAGTCGCTAGCATTCAGCCATTGCAAAAATAAACATGGCGACTGGAAACAGACTTCATGAATTCCTAAACCAAGTGGCTGAGTAATTGTTGACACCACTCACGTCTTCAAGGATGCTTCAATTGTGCGAGAAACCATCTTAAGGGAACCTCGACGCCCAAGACTCTTCAAGCAGACGCCGTTAAGGTCCCCCCGATAACCTGTACAATATTCCCAAGAGTCGTTTATGGAAATATCCATGTAACCGGTCCATCCGCCGACCAATTGAGACAGAGAGAGTAAATTGGTAGGGCTAGCGGAAACCAATGGAAACATCGTATATATCGAGCGAAAACGGCAACAACTGCGGGCTAGCTTCAAGCTGTTTGATATACTCAAGGACTGCACCTGTGCGGCAAGAACCCACATGATAATGTTTCCATTACTTGGGGGGTGGGTGGGGTCCTCAGAGTTCCCGAAAAGGTGCACCCCGCGATACCCACGAGAACCCAACTTACTTTATCAGTCATAACGAGGTAACACGTGGGACAGAACACAACCACATCCTCTTTCGTCCACCCGAAGTCCTCGTCGGCCCTTCCACCGTTGACGGAGACCTCTCTCGCCAACGCCACCTCCAGACGGCCTTCCCCATCGACCAGGTATTTACTACATGTCACGTGATTGCCATTGGTGGACAGGAGATGCTCCACGGCGGCTTTCGGGTCTTGGGCCTGCGTCTCGCAGGCGTCACACACGTAGATCACCTTCTTCTTCTTCTCCTCCTCCTCCGTCTCCTCATCAACAACCCCTGACAAGCGCTTCCTCTTGATTTCAGACACCGCCTGCTCCGACAGCCTGCCGTACTCTGGTTGGTCAATGTGGTGGCGTTTGGGGGCGGTGGCGGTTGTGGACGATGTTTGCGGTTGAGGTGGCATCCTGCCAGAGCGCAGAAACGTCTTTGAGGTGGGGGAGAAGGGTGTATCACTGTCGTGAAAGGGGTAGGGCCAGGTGTTGTGCATGTATATGTGCGGCGGGTGGGAATGCGAGAGAAAGGAGGTGTTGCGAACCACCCTCGAAACCGTGGAACTGCGCGAATTCGTCAGGGCCCGGTTCCAACAATGCCAGAACTCGTCACGCGCCCGACAGAGCTCCTCCAGCGGATATTCTTCGCTGAGGTGGCTAATCATTGGCATCCTAAAATACGGATGCGGTCGATTAGGGTAACACGGTCCAGATGCTACCGGAACATGCACTACACCATTTTTGAGAGGAACAACAGCATTAATGCAGCAATGGGTGTTGTGGACACAAGGAGTGGGTAAGTGTGGCTTATCGTAGATGTTTTATCGCATGCAACACTTATCAAATGTTATTATTTTGGTGGCCACTGATAACTCACTCAAAACCATGATTTTGATGGAAGGTGTTAAGCCAGGTTATTAATTAAAAGTATTAAAAACCACTGTGTCATGATCAATGACTTGGAAGCATGAGTACTAAACGACGCTATAAATTGTATCGATTTAAGCGTGTGCTGAGGACTTACCGCCTGGGGATACCGAAATTCAACCATAGACAAAAAACGGGGTCACACGACATTGGGATAAAATCGGAAATAATAAGTGAAATTGAGCTCTGATTCCAAGTAAATAAGCACAGCTACATGAATTAAGTTAAGTGCATCAAGTAAAAACAGTTCATCGAGGAAGATATTCGTGATATTTAAAGCATGAGTTTATGTCAAGAGTGTATTTAGAAAAAGAAAACGCCTTAAATTCAATTCAGAAATAAAATAGGACAGAAATCTTAGATTATCCCTGTGGAAGTAGTGAACTACAACGCGGAAATAATCGTTTCTTTGTGTTGGGAGATCGTTTGGGTGTGTTCAAAGCGGATAGCGATTCATTCTTCAACTGGAAATCGGGTCGAAAAAGCATTAGACTAAGGAGGTCCTGCGATGCCTACCCCGAGGTGAGGGGGTGATTAATTCGCCATTTTCACAGGCACACAAACACGCCGGCGTGGCAACTTGGACTCCAGGGTGAGCACCAATCAAATGGCGCACACGCGACTCAGTAATCACGCCTTTGCGTGCGAAGGTCGCTAGTTTTACGAGCACGATTTTTTCAACTCTGCGTAACAGAAAGCCGTGCTTGATCGTATTATGTGCTCAGCCCAACGACGACGAACAGGAGAGATATTCTTCGCCATTAGCCACGGAAGGCGTCACAACCGAAACGGCATTCCCGGTAAGCGATGGCGCGAGCAGCGAAATTGCTCCAAAGAATATCAAAGTGAACGGTGTGCTCTAGAAAAGGGTGGCCCTGGGGACGTAACCGATAAACCATGTACCAAACGACGACGACGACGACGACGCTGTAGAACTGGATGTAGCTGACCGAGGTGGATAAATTTACAGGCCAGGGCAGCTGCTATAGCGAGAGATGACTCCACATTAAGCAACGTGCAGATATGACCATTTGACAAAGGTCCCAAGAACAGAACTAGTGACAGATCGCTAGTTTAATTGGAGTCGAGCTCAAGATAGGGAGGCCGAAAAACGCGAAACTTATGCATACAGACAAATGATAATACGATGTCTACTTATGTAGTCTGCTGGACATGAAATGTCGCCAGAATCGTAAGCACCGTCATTTTTAGAGCATCGTGGAGTTCTGTGGCTTAAATCAACAGTTGAAACAACGGGCGTCTTTTTAAGCAAATATTCAATCAACAAGATTGCGACATTTCCACGTACATAAATTGCTACAAAAGATCGATTCCGGAAAAAACGCCTTCTTTACGGAAACGTTACTAACTAGGGCGAGAATCGTGTCATTAACGGGGTCTAATGCTATTAAACGCATTGGGGCACGAAAATGTAAAAGAGCGCCTAATTAACGATCGAAAAATAAGTGGCCCATCAAAACGCCATAAAAAAACACCCGCTGTGCACTTAGGGATTGAGTGGCGATACCGTGTGGTTATACGTTTGGCACCTCAAAGGGTTCTTACAAGAACAGTGGGCGGTTTATTTACTTTGAGGGTATCCAAGTAGGCTGGTTTTTAATTACCAACCGTAATATATCGCCTTTTTAAAGATCAACAGTCCTGAACTCGGTTTCGAAAATGCTGCCGTTAGTTTGACCAATATTGCCAATTCCAGGCTCGACCCCGGATTTATCCTAACTTCTTCGGCGATCCGTGGATCAGTCTACACTAGGAGCTAACAACAGCAGCAGCGGCAGCAGCACAGAAGCCTCGAATGATGAAGCTAACGCCCGACACGAATCTGGTAGTGACAACGAAAGTATTGGGCAAAAATGAGAACAACAAAACCACCCGATTGGTCGAGATTATTCTTTTGTTTAGAATCCACCCAAGTCCTCGACCTCCATTGTGCCAACCACAAGGAGTTCTTCAACTGCATCGACAAAGAATGCGCGACTACACAAACACTCGGACAGAAATCGATTTCACATCATACACGCGACTACCATAACCAGCACAATGACACGAAAAGGTGTATTTTTAAATATAAAATCTGCACTGTTCTCGGAAAAAAACGCGTAGGTGTGTACGTGTAAATTTTGTACAATCCGCAGAAGCGATCGGATAGGGGGAGGAAAGGGGGTTCAAAGAAAATGCATAACTGACTAAGGCACACACCCCCACGCACACAAGGAATAAGGCTGAAATACCGACTGGAACATCAATTTTTACATCGGTGGTTTGTGGAGGGGTCTCCTCTCTTTTTGGGTAGCGGAGAGGGTGTAAATGTACATGGATACCGATACCTGCTCGCCATGCTGCTGCCTAATAATAACACGAGAACGAGAGCTGAACAAGAAGTAAGTAAAAGAAACTGGGAAAGACTGAGATATTTGTCATTGATGGAGGAGGATGTTGAGGTTGCTATTGCAGAGTTTCGGGGTAACTGAGTGGCTTCGTACGCAGATTCGTTCGAGATCCCAAGTTGAAGAAGTAGAAGGAATAATGTGGACAAGGTATTTAAGGTTTCCGATCCGCGCTTCCACCGAGACGATGACTGACGTTTAGTCGAGCTATTGCGGCTGAAGTAGACGAGACTGCCGGTTCCACCACGAGCCTCAATCGATTGGTTATGGAGTAGGCTGGTTGGGTTGTAGTAGTTATTATCTTTGTAGTCGATATTGCAGTCTCGATGCGATTTGCAGTGGCTCCTTTTGCAGACTCGGGCGCGATGAAACCCGGGACCAGTGTGTGTTCAAATTATTGATTCTCGTTCAAAACCTAGAAACCTGATAGAAAATACATTGAGCTACCATTTATTTCACTACCAATATGAAACTATCGTGGAGGGTCATTTAGGGCCCCTTGTTTGTAATTTTTCGTCTTTAATTGGTGGTCCGAAGCAACCCTACTACAAAAAATGAATTCTGAAAAGTAACCCACAGAATATCACAACTATCCGCGATTACTATGAAGCACTTTTTTTCTCTCTTTTTTTTGGCGTTATGGATAGGGTCATTCAATGGCCGCCATTACGCGTAAACCATACTTTAAATACATCGAGGGTTTATTTTGCCTTTCTTGCGAATTTAACTCGTGTAGTCGTGTTAACCTATACCGCTTTTTGTTCTCCCTAGAAAAGTATATGCCCCAAAAAGCCACTAAAACAGCAGAAACGATCAAGGGATGAATAGTTTGCAACTGTCTATTTCCATTTTGTTTTTTGGTCAATTTTAATGCCGAAAGTTCATGTATTTTTTTTCGAGCTCCCACCATTTGTAAAGACATCTCATTGGGCACTGCGTTCACAGCCCCCCATTTCTATGGAACTGGATTTTCGCTTGTGCAGTCAGCTTCGCCGTGAGCCTTGAATGTATCTCGCCATTAGTGCATATTACTTTTGATTTCTCCACCAAGCAATTGATAACCCCGCGGATCCTTCCAAGAACCGATAATGCACTCGCCGTTGGTATCGATTACACGGACAAATGCAAATTATCAATACTTTCGGGGTCACAACGACCAACCCCTCGCCACCACGGGCTCATCACCAATGATCTTAAAACGATGCAACCGTTTGGGGTCGTCCTGGGGAAGTAGTTTAAATGAAACGTGAGTAAACCAATTTGTTGTACTCACCGTTACCGCGACATGCCCACGAACGGAGCAGCCCAGAGACCCGATAGCAACCAAGTCCCAACCAACAGGGCCGCCACACCGACCAGGGCCGCCCTGGTGCAGCCACGGTTAGTTCAGAGTGCCCCGGCATAGGGGCGCGCAACAGAGACAGGGAATTTTAACATCCTCGTAGGGGAATCGATAATTGTAGGTAATTTCCTCCATGACCTGAATATACTGTTTCGAATAGATGCAGATTTTCTTGCGACCCTCGACAATAATCACCTTGGCGATGCAATTGGGCTAAGATGATACAAAAAAACACTAAATGAAAAACACAGAATAGGGTGTTTGTATAAAAAGCATAATGCAAGCGCCCTTGCGAATGCGTGCATCATTGGACACGGGTATACCAATGAGAAGGTGGGAAATTGTAGGGTGTTGTATGATTGGCTGAGAGTCATCCGCTGACCGGCAGACTGACTGTGCTACCATTCAGATAAAAAAAACCGAGCAAAAAGACAATCCACGCACTCCAACTAACCTGACAGCTGTGGTTAATGAAGCGGGCATAATTGCCATACATGGTGGCATCAATAACCAGCTCGTGGTCCACACGGAACATGTAGGATGAGCCGATACCACGGCGAGTGTAATCCATCTCTTTTCGATCGGCCACTTCACCACGAATCACCTGACCCACGTACTCGATGACCATCTCGCCCGAGTTGATGGGCTCCAGGGCAATCAGACCCCATTGGTGGATGGGTGACTTGGCGAAAATCAGCTGTTTACGACGAAGCTACAGCGCATCGAGAGAGAGAAGGAGAGAAAGAAAAGCAGCAATAAGAAGAGGCCCGCAGAAATATACACTGCGAGGAGAACTGGAACCGGGAGACAGCGGGAAACGAAAAAGAAAAGGCCCGTTTAATGGCTAACAGGAGACTCGCTGTCATAAAATCACGATTTTACTGTTTAAAGGACATAACAACGCAGTAAAGTGGCTGGGTTAGAAGAAATCATATTATCGGGGAAGAGAAGAAGATGTCGTAGACGGACAAAAGGCCCAAGGTCTCCTGGGTACGCTTGGATGCTACCAGTCCTCGTTTTTAATTGTCGGAGACACTAATTGTCGGCTACTACCGACTTTCGGGTATTTTATATTAAATAAATTCCGACAAAAAGAACCCGACACCGCCGTTTATGAGAACGAACAGTGGAGTCCATTGATTGTTTCGGCAGCGCTTAAAATCTACCGCCAATGGTCTAGGTGTCCATTGCTTAGAATAGCGGTTGATTAATAAATGGTATCGAAACAATTATTCAGAATAATTCCCTTTAAATCCTGCTCCCACACACATAGAAACCTAACCTTTCACGGTGTTACTATTATTTGTAATCAAACTGTTTAAACGCAGAATTATTGCGTTTTAATACAGTTCATCTGCGTGACTCTGAACGGGTTTCTGTCTTGTGCTCGTCAAGTGAACGATAAGCCCAGGATAGCCAGTAAACCGTAGCATAAACCAATCAGGTTGGCACAGTCCGGGCGGCCAGCTAGAAACGTGGGCGAAACACCACGGCTTGCCGTCTGAAATCAAAACTGGACCAAAACGTCCTCCTCCGGGCAAGGGTAGCATCAATCCGAGAGAGAACACAAAACAAGCAGCGAGCACAACCAGAAGCACCCGTGCTGCTTGACAACAAACCAAATAGCAGCAAAAGCAGCCCACCTCAAGTTGGTTTATCTTGAGAAGGTCGCCGATATCCGCGGTGCCGAGCTCGTTGATGAAGCGCCGCTGGGTGGAGCGCAATTCGCGGGCCTGCGTTATCTTCTTCCTCTTGGCCTCGGAGACCTGCTCGGTTATCTCGTTGGTGGAGGCGCGTTTGGCATCCAGCTCGACACAGGCGGGCGTCAGGGGAAGCGGGCGACGGGTGCAACCGTCCTCAGCCAGCATACTGCTTCCAACGCACCAGCCGCGGCGGAAGCGCTGGCTGGCGTCCAGGCGGTAGCGACCCTGTGTTCGGGCACAGCCTGGCGAGAGGGTAGCAAATTGGTGTGAGTTATGGACTACCAGCAAGGAGTAATGCCTCTCTAGGCATGGGTCTGTCGTGGACCTTCTCTCGCGTCAATTTGACGCTCTTTGTTCCCACACCACGAACCCAATTATGGCGTGTTGCCCCGACTAGCTGTGGGAACGCGGAGTCGTCGGGCAAGCCCTGGTAACCCGCTAGAAAGGCTCGTACAACAAGGCGCGGGTAGCCGGTCTTCAGGGTGGGCCGATTTCAGGTTACGAGGTTGGTTAGAGTAAAACGGTTTTCCTATCTCGTTCCACACGGCGGGGACTCAATAAGACGAAAAACACCTGTCGCAGCTTCCAAACCGGCCTTTTTCGCCGTGACAATGCCCGGTTAGCGCTGTTGGAGCGGCGGATAACACAAATAAACGTGGAAGGACAAATGATGCCGACCGCGTAGGCCGCAGTCAGTTTGCACTCTGGAAATATAACCAGACCCCAATTTACTCTCATAAAATAAAATTCAAATTTGTGCCACTATCGACTCCTACTGAAGGAAAAACCGACCGCTTCAAGTGGGTTTGTCATGCAGTTTCTCGGGAATATTTTTACGGGTGATCTGACCCGGGAGTCGAACCCATGATCGTCGTGGTCGAACCAACTTTCAATCAGGGACGGGGCGTGCTCAAACGAGAGATCGCCGTACAAATGAGGCAAGCAAGATAGGGTGCCCTATAGGTCGATTTGGGATGGAACGAACATACTCTGCAACAACAATAAAAACAACAACAACAGCAACGAATAATAAGACCGAACAGGAAACTAATTGTCAATTGGCGTCTGCTTAGACGAAATATCCCCGATTTGAAATTCAACACCGCTTAGATGCAAGATGCAATCCGCAAGTTCGACATTATAAATAAAAGACCACACTGTCACGAAACAACAACAAAAACTGTTGTTTACGGTGGTGTTTTGCATTTGGTACAGTTACCCCCACCCGACAGTGACTTGTAAACCCGTGTACGCTGGTGTTTTTGATCTTTGGATCCATGAAACTATTTGATGTTGACCGAAATTTGTATCCCCCAGACACCGAGGCGATGGTCTGGCTATACCATCGAGGGCATTTAAAAGATAATTGCGTGCAATGGGAGATTGCCACGCCCTCCTCTGAAACTCACCAACATTTTCACAATTACTATCCCCCCTCCCATTCCGCACCAATCATCCAAACTGACTACATCAAACACACCGGCGGGCGCGCTGCCACCCCCATGTCGCCAGTATAAAACCCTACCGGACGGCGCTGAGGACGCCATCAAATGCAAATGCCATTGGCGTTCCCGCGACAGACAAGAAGCTGGGTCATCCTATAGAACGATAGGAGAGGTAGGTGCAGATTAAAACGACTACGACCTTAATACCCATTCCGTGCGAGTAGGCAGGGATTAACGGAGCGGTGATACAAAAGTGGTTGCTTACGTTTAATCCTCGACCCGGACAGAGACACACATAAGCACAATTGACAGATACAAAGATTAGGCTTTCGCGCTTTAAGAATTGTGGGGACAACTTTCTGAAAAGACTCATGGCATTGTGAAGCCTTCTTGGAAAAAAATATTGTACCTACCCCACTGTGGCACCCATACTCCTTATTCCGTAGATTCTACGAGTAAATTTAGTCAGCGGTCTCGCGACATACGGCGAATATCTCTTACTGGAGGATAAACCGGCTCCATGGGAGATGGCCATGCAGTTTCTCGGTAATATTCTTACAGGCGCCACCCGAGTGGACCTGATCTGGGAATCGAACCCGGGTGCCTCGTGAACAGAGCGATGATGCTAGCCACTACACCATCGAGTGATTAGATTATCACGTGGACCGTAAGTTGGTTGAATTGCAGATGATGCTGGTGGTGGTTTCCGCCACCCGTGGGCTATATACGCCCGCCGCTACCCTCAACCACACAAACTACAAAATACCAGGGCTTCAATGCTTGATTTATAGTCGCGTGGACTAACGTAAAGTCCGCTGGCCCAACATCTTCTCAGACTACCGGGTTCTCAAAGGAATGTTCAGAAAATAACAACCACTGCTAGACTACCCGAGGACCTACCGGTTGAATTGACAGGCGGATCGGCAAGGGCGGGTCCCAGGTTAACATCAACTTCGTCAATAACATCGCAGGTCAGTTTCCGTTGTCTGGCGTTAGACCGTCGGCCGTGTCTACTGCTTCTTTTCTTCGCGACCATAAGCGCCATCGCCCTCCGCCTCTTCTCAACAACTGTCGCGAGCAGGCCGAACTTATCACATTCGGCCCTCCTGACCTTGCTCATTCGACCAAGGCGTCCATGCACGTCGACGATGTCCCGGGCAGTGTCGGGATCTGGGATGTATGTTGGTGGGTGATCGACCCAGTCACAACTCTTCACTAATCGATAGAGGCGCTCGGGGTGCTGCAGTTTGGCTCGATCGACCGCGTCACCGAGAAGGTGGGTATGGAAGTCGACGTTTTCCTGGTCCTCTTGTTGAAAACAGGCGTCGTTGATGTCGTTTTGGCGGTCGTCGTAGACCAATCGCATTGCGTCAACGGCCTCCCGCAGCAGATCAATATCCTCGGTGTCAATGCCAAATTTGAGGAAGCACGCAAGCGCCTTAAAAAGGAAAAAAATTGACAACCGTGTAGAACAAACCCAGGTTTCTATTTCATCCACGTCACGAAACCAACCACAAATATAATCACAGCGAGGAGAGATTACGGTAGATTAAGTTTAGTAAATTAAATAGGCAGGCATAAAGTGGACGGTGGTATAGCAGCTGATCCGGAGCTTAAGACTTCCGTGAGACCTACTTTAAAAGGCCTTCTATCAGAGTGTCTAGCTTTTTTCGAGAACTCATCGTTTCCTCGAATAGTTAAGAGCGATGCAGAGGCCTTTTTATAACAATGACGCACTACCTGCAAAACTAGACAAAGAAGTCCACGAAGGCTCTTCTGAACTTGACAATGATCAAATGAGGGAGAAATGTGGGACAAAGAAAAGCAAAGCACAACATACCATCTCCTCTTCCTCCATGGGGCGTGGAGCAAAGACGACTGGCGACGCAACCGCCCTTTCTCCAACCATCCCCGAATCCCTGTGCTTCTTGTGCTTCTTATGGGAATGGCGATGAGGCACAACGGCAGTCAGGATACCCGCCAACTCTCGTGAACCCACTCGCATGGCCGCTGTTGCTGATGGCGGCAGCGCTGGTGGTGGCGATAGTTGTCGAAGGCCCGGAAGTGCGCCGTCGTTTTCAAGAGCCTTCGCGAGGATGGGCAGTGGAACTCGGGGGGACGAGGATGGGGATAATAAGGAATGCAGAGGAGGTATCTGAGCGGAGGAAGACAGTCGGCGAGCTACACCCTTTGTGGTCCGGAAATTGATTGTCTCATTGACCGCAGGAACTCGGAAGTAGTTGTGCTCCAACAGCAGGGCTGGCGGCCAATGATAGACGCTGCGGATTGTCTAAGGAAGGCAAATTCGGAGAATTGTTGGTTTGAGATTAAAAAGCGACCCCCAAACAGGCGATGAGCAACGGGACGTACTTCAACAACCTCGCATGAACAGGACGAGTCTTCGTCGTGGTGGACATAAGGGGGAGACTGGGTGGCTTGGAGGCTGTCGGGGAGATTTGCCGCTGCATGACTCGGGGTTGCTTCGGTCTTGGACTCGTCCTGATTCCAGGACTTGGGGTGCTCTGGTTGTTCCTGGTGGTGGCCGTGGTGATGGCGGTGGGTGGATTTGGAGGGCAAAAAAATGGCCTCACTGGCGCCCCGAATGAGCCCGCCGTTTGGTTTCGCGTGTTGGTTGGTAGAAACCGGCACCTCCGGCAAATTGTCAAACGACTGAACGGAAATAATAAGTTGGGAACCGTTTTAGCTATTAAAATAGATCACGTTAAATGATCAATCCAAAGGAACGGACATATTGACCGTGGAGACATGTCAGCGCACCTCCTAAACCCGCAACCATTGCAAAAAAGACTCGAATCCACACAATTTCTTAACACCGATGCGCAATCATGTTACCAGCTTGATAGATTCATACCAACAGAGTATTCAAACGGGAAAAATTAAATAAAACGTCCAATTACTGATACATACGAGGACGTAGACCGTGCTTTGTGGAAAATAAAATATCCTTTAAACAATCTCTTCAAAAAAACACGCGCATGACGCCAATCCCTCTTGAGGCGAGTGGCACAGAGTCAGCAGACTCGGCCCCAGTGGAATCAGCTCAATGTAGTACGTGTAAAAATCCCAAAGGCTTGAAGCGACCATGCTACTTCTCTCCTATCACACCCTTTTTGGGGGCTACATTGTACCGACGTTGTCACAGCAACCAATCAACCAACCTGGCATGCGGGACTGAGGTCTGCGGGAGAGCAGGCGCTAATTATCCGGTGACGCGGGGAGCGATTGTGGGCGCGGAATGGTCGCCAACCATCGCTGGCAGACGAAGACGAGTCGCTGCTTGGCACCGTGAATTGGCACGCGGGACGTCGATCCCGGCGTGGAGGTGAAGGCGGATTCGACATTTCACCACCGTCGTGATCGTCATCGGAAGCTGAAGAAGGCACCTAAAAAGGCCACGAGACACCCTGGTTAGTTAAGATAGGATGATGCCAAAACACGCACAAAAATTTCCTACAAGAGGGTAAAACGGCTTCATGGAGGTTTGCAAAGAAGATTCCATGGAATACGTTAACACGTGGCGACCCCGGGGGATCGAACCCAGGCCTCTCACAAACAGAGCAAGAATACCAACGGCTACACTACCGGGCCTCCTTATAGCTCCACGTCTTAGAAGTACTGGGTATCCTGGGGTCAACCTTCTCGGGACGAACCGACGAAAGGAACCACTCATCAAATACCACAGTAAAAAAGACTGAAGCCACTCACATCGCGCCTCACTGAGCTGGAAGCAGAAGACATGAGTTCGTCCTTTTCTTCTTCGTCTCGAGCGAATTTCTTCCCCTCCTTCTTCGATGATTGAATCACAGCGTCACCAATATCTGAGGATATATTCGAGTAGGAGTCGGCGGAGGCGTCGTCCTCGTCTTCGCCCTCCTCATCATTATGCATGGTGTCCATCTTCGAGTGGCTGATGGACTTGACGGTGCACTGGTTATCGGAGGGGCTTTCGCTGGACAAGGAACGCCTGGTTAAGAGGGCGTGCGAAATAGACGAACAGCGTTAATGGGAATTTGGGTGTCCCGGTTGGAGAGGGGGGGGGTAGGGGAATCGTAAACCACAATGACCACATTTGCCTAAACCAGGCGAATACTGGGTGCATCTAAATAGGCTTCTATGAGCGGAGAAGATGGAATATAGCATGAGAGACTTGGACCAATAAGGGCTAGGGAGTACAAGCCGAAAAATCAAAGTATTGAAGATTAAAACATGAGCGTATGCTTAAGGTGTCTACCGAATATGCTAGGAGCATCAACTAAGCGCTTGGACGCCGACAATATAAAGATACCGAAACTGATAAAGAAACATGCCCCAGGTGTAGGAAAAATAGTCACCTCTACCATGTAATTTCTCCCCTATAAACAATGCCAGTTTTGACTAGCAACTAATCGGGTTACATAAAAATAAACGTACTTATTTCTGAATATTCCACCGGACTTGCGAGAAGACTTGGGTACTGGACTTCCTGAAACCGAAGATGAGGATGATATTGTTGACTTTTTCAGCTGTCTAGGCCGATTCTCATCGAGTTGGCGCCTCGACCGCGGACCGGAAGAGAAATGCATGATCCCTGCACGAGGCCGGCGATGACGAGAGGATGACGCGGAGAGTTCGGACGACGACGACGCTGATGAGGATGCGATGTCGGAACGATAGCGACGACGGCACGATCTGAAAGTGGACCAGGCAATGATTTGGTTACTTGAAGACAGACTGGCGTGAAAAAACTCTCCAATAACGAAATAAGGACACTGAGAAGCTGCCCACCCTAAAAAACGCCGTCGGCTGCAGCGGTTTTGCAACTGGCAACCGGTACTGAACCCACTAGACGACATAGCAAAGGCTGGAGATAAACACGCCGATAACAAAGGTCTTCTCGGCATGCTCTGAAAACAACTCCCAACCAATTTACCTGAACGATTCGCGGGTCGACTGTATTTCGGCCTTCAAATACCCGGGCTCTACAATACTCCCGAATGGCCAAGCGAAGGAGGCCCAAATACGAGTTGACGACGCCAGGAGATAAGCCTTCGGCCAAAGATTCGAATCTATCGCGCCGATATCTGCTCCATCCTAACCTATGGCTGCGATACTTGATCGCTGTGTGTCGAAGACACCAGGAGATTGGAAGTATTCCATCACTGGTGTCTGCGACGAATCGTGAAACCGGACTGGCGCGACAAGCTTTCCAGCAACGAAATAAGGTGTCGATGTTCGGACACGGAGAAGCTGCAACGTCATCAGTTGCCGGGATTCGGCTGCATCCTGCGCCCCCAGCGACAGAGCTCATAAAACTCTGTCCTGCGCCGCGTCACAATGCACACAGTTTGGCGCTGCCAGGCCGGTGGACAACTAAAAACGTGGATCAGCACCGTCGAGGAGGACGTGGATCGCTTAGAGCTACAGAATTGCTATGGGATGCGTCGTTGGAAACAGAACTGGATCACTATCTGTTCTGACCTGGCAGCTGCCTCCGATGGCCGCGCGTGGAATGGCTACGATGCGCGACATCCATGAAGCAGGCGGCTCATCCTCTGGCAGGAGCTAGTTGTCTCAAAGAAGAACAAGATGAAATAAACGGAGATTGGTACGCTCAAAGCGGGTGGAAGGCGTTTGGATCTGCAGTGCGTACGGTGTGCACCGCTAAAACCATAATTGGACCGCGATCATATCTGATCGGCAAGCATTATCAGCTTTAAACAGGGACAGCCGCACGAAACAAGGAAGTAAACCAAAAGAATCACTGAAACGGATATACGAACCTTTGTCTGAAGGAGTCGCGTTTTCGGGTGGGGGTTCTACGTCGGGACGAATCTGACGATGACACAGAAGACAATGACAATGACGAGCCACGAGAACAACGCCGGTAACCGCTACGTCGGTTTTGGCGGCGCCGATCTTTCCTCTGGACTCGGACACCGGAAGTAGAGGACATTCGACGCGACGAGGAGTCATGTGTCGGGGCAACTGAGATAAAGGGGGGAAGGAGGCGTACAAATATTAATTAAATGAAAATTGTATTGGCCATGGAAGTGTGTGTAGGGACGGTGAGTACACAAGAAGATCACAAGTTGAGCGTGGAGCTAAGTACGAAGAAACTGGTACACATGACTTAATTATCCAGGAATAAATACAGCTTTGTTCTCACCCTGTCTGCGAGCACCTTTATGTCTTCTCGCCTTTGAGTCATCGTATTTTCCGCCATGTTGGGGGCCAGGAGAGGCTTCGGGGGTAGGTGGTCGTGGTTTCCGATTTATTTTAGGAAGAGCGGTTCGCAGACCCCTAAAAAATCCTAGGCTGCCGTAATGGTTGACAGAGACCACTGACTGAGAGGCGTCCGTCTGGAGGCGGTTGTTGGGGCCAGAAGCGTTTTGATAGGGAAATGAGGGCGCGCCTGGACGTCCAGCGTTCGAGGAGTCCGCGTTGGGTTGATTTTCATTCTGTTAATTGAAAATACATCTATACTCCTGCCAGAGGGCGAATTGGCTTCATGGAGTTTCTATGATGATTCTGGGGAATACGTTTCTAGTTGACGGCGAAGAGCCATCCGAAGAGGTGCAAGTAGCCGCTACCTCATCCAACCATGGGGGCGCAAATGAAACCCTCGCTGGCTAAATTCAGGATGATGTACCACCCAGACTCCTAGGCACTGGGTTACATGGGCAAGCCGCTACGGCCGGCTTATTTTGGTGGCCTGAACTGGGAGTCGAACCCAGGGTGTGTCACGAACAGGGTAAAGATGCTAACGGCTACTACACAATCGGGTCAATACATTTATCCCCTAACAACAGCACTAAAACCAGACTGATATCCGTGAATTTGGGTGCGTGATAGGGGGGGGGTTATATGTGCGGAAATATATAAAATAGCGATACTCAAATTGATAGCACGCTATAGGCGTGCACACAATGACACATGATCATGCGATTAACTTTATGACGTATATTGTGAGGAAACCCACTACAGGAGAGCGTGTCTAGCACATAAAACTCAAATTTCGGCAAAATCAGACCGATTTAAGCAAAACTAAAGACGTCGCCATATACCTGCTTATTTATGGAAATACGTGAAACTAATGCATGAGAGTAACATGATATTAGTTTGTGCTGTGTGAAGAATAAAATAAGAACAAGAGCGATATAAATATGACTCACGTTTTGCGAGGAATTCCACCAGGAGGCAAACTCTCTTAAAGCCTGTCCTTCAACTAAGCGTCTTTCGATGTCTTTTTGAATAACATCCATGAGTTCGTTCATGAAGCGCATCGACGTTTCGTAAGCGAGACGAGTTGCCGAACGGTAACCTTGCTCTATTATCGACGGTGTTTTCAGAAGGATTTTTTTGGAACTACTCTGCAAAGAAGTGGACCATTCATTCTGTGGGGTTGGCAATAGAGTACGGCGGGCGTGTGCGTCATAGCCAGGCGTTCGGTCGTGCGATGGTGTCGTGGAGGAGGAGAAGAGAGGGCTACTGAGAAGGGGTGTGGGTTCCGCCTTTTTGGGAAAGACGCTGGGTAGAAGAGGATTTTTCGGTAGATGAGGATTTTCTTCGGGTTTGGTTGCTTTACCGGGATGTAACAAATTACGTATCCGGACATCAAGAGGATCTTCTGAAGATTTTAGGGATCCGCCAT
The DNA here is from genome assembly GCA_028672205.1 of Proteocephalus fallax. Taxonomy (NCBI): domain Eukaryota; kingdom Metazoa; phylum Platyhelminthes; class Cestoda; order Proteocephalidea; family Proteocephalidae; genus Proteocephalus; species Proteocephalus fallax. Next base: position 777,119 of record JAPUBX010004022.1, on the reverse strand, counting down.
TTGGATGCGGTGCCCGGCAGTTGTGGTGGTTAGAAGTCTCAGCGGAGCCGGAGTGGCTGTGCACGAAAGGATGGCGTGCGACTGTTTGCCCTCTTGAAGGAAGCTCAGTGGGTCTGCCTGACATGACGGGCGATGGTTCAATGGGTGGTCTCTGAACGGCACTTTCGACTAGTCGCAGCACACCGGACCCATGCGCCTGGCGTACTAATCTCTCCGAACTAGGGGTTATTGAATCAGAAGAAGGGGCCCCATTTTCTTTCTTTTTTAGAAGAGCACGACATTTCTCGCCTATTACAATTGAAAGATTGACATCTGCGGACATACCAAGAAAATCCAATTCAACAGTCATAATGTTGCCCATTTTAGGAGTGTTGTTTAACTTTTCGGCACAAAGCCTGGCACTTTTTGGTGACTGAAAGACAACCTACAACATCATAGTTAAAGGAAAGTAACCATGCCTTGCCCACACCAAGATGTTTGCGAGTAATTGAGTGGAAGTACACTTTGGCTTCTTCAATAATCCCAAATTCCCTGCACATTTGTTCAAGGTTAGTTTTATTAATATTGTCATTTAGGTTGGAAAATGTAACTTCTTTCTTCGGAAATATCCCAATATAGTGATCGTCAAACTAATGCGAAACAAGTAGAGTACTCTTACAAAAGTAACATACAGCAAAGTTGGGTACAATCAGGTCAGCAGAGGGCTTTTTGACAAGAGCCCTTATTTGAGGAGAAATTCTTGGGTCAGTGATGGGAGTCGGGCTAGGACTTGTCTCCTAGAAATATCCAAATATTACAGACAATGAACCAGCTTACTCCAACAACAATTCCATCAACCCTGTACAGTTTGGCCAAACAGGTGTTATCCAGTGCCGGGTCCCTCAGAAGCTTTGCGGCTCGAAACCGCGGACATGAATTGCCTTCCATTCTATTAAGCAAGAAAAAGAATATCAACTAATCGTCTTCAAAATGAACACAGTACATTCACCTAAATTGAACGGAGTGGCGGTAGAAAAACACACTGCCTAAATGTGTGGGCCGGTTTTAATTGTAATCAGAATACTGATGGGGATAATGTATCGGGTTTTGCTAATTTAACCTGTTATTAATACAAGATGAAAGATCAGGGAACTGTTGTCGAGAATTGATGTGAATGCGGACATGATGACTCAAGTGTGATTTCAACAGATCCCTACCCATCATAACGGACAATAAGTTACAATATTTTCTTAACCAAGAGGTATCCCAATACAACGGATTTACGTATAGAACTATAGATATTATGTAAACTTTGCCAAATGTTACCGTCGTTGGTTTCACACCATAATGCGATATATATAGGCTAAAAAAGCACAATCGAATTATTTTGGTGAAGTTAAGAGACACCCGCCGATTCTCGGATAGACTCCTTTAAACAATATATATTCATCGTTTAGACTGTGTATTCGTAATGGAAGAGAAGAGTCAATTGGAAATTCAAAAAAAATATGTTGGGCGCGCGGTGTAAATATAGTCTTTTGGTGGTTAATTGAAATTAAATGTTACCGATCAAACTTATTATTACATGTCCAGGAGATTATGCTGATAACGCTATTCGCTGTGACGCTGTTCCAATTGTGGGGTTCTGACCTAAGAAATATAAGACCTTCGCTGGGGTTTTATAAATGGATGGAGAGGTAATATAGACTTAGGGTAAAAATGGGTTGGGTCTTTATAACGGGAAATTTACGATGCTGGTTTGGAAAGGGAGGACGTTTTTCTAGTCTCGGCGACTGTGGATGAAGGCGGCTGTGTCCTTGTGAGATCCAGTGTGAGGCATCCTGTATTGGAGGGAACAGTGTTCGGTCTCACTCTAGATGAACCAGATAGCAGTCTTCGCCGTCATAGAAGACGGCCACCCCGTCTAAAGGTGGTTGACACAAGATGGCGTCCTATTGGCGCTCAGTCGACATTGTGTCTTTAATATCCTGCTCGATGTCCTGGTAATTCCTTTTTGCGATGAACTGAAGACCACGACGAAAGGAGAAGACATTTTTGATTTGGTGAACAAAACTGTTTTGCTTTTCAAATTGAAGTGGAACAACTGCGTCAGTGTGTGTACTGATGGATGTCCTTCTATGCGAGGAAATCAAAAAGGATTCGTTACGCTCACTCTTCGCGAAAATCCAGACATAATCACCACTCATTGCATGATTCATCGCGAAGCCCTCGCGTCCAAATCCTTACCGGAAAAAATTCAGTCAGTATTGAATCAAGCTATTAAAGTAGTGAACTTCATCAAGTCTCGGCCGCTTAATTCAAGAATTTTCGCACAACTGTGTGATGCAATGGATTCCGACTTCACATCGCTGCTTTACCACACCGAGGTTCGCTGGTTGTCAAAAGGAAAAGTTTTGAAGCGTGTTTGTTTGTCAACATTAGAGCCCCGTTTGAATCTCATTTGCTCTCGAAAGCAAGCCCACCCATCGCATTAGAAATAAACACGTTGAAAAAAAATTTTAAACAAATTTTTTTTTTGACTTAAGGTGTGTCGCGTAACTTTTCAGATATCCCAAGTGTGTCGCAAGTTAAAAAGTTTGCGGAACACTGATCTAGAGTGAGACCGAACACTGTCCCCTCCAATACAGGATGCCTCATACTGGATCTCACAAGGACACAGCCGCCTTCATCCACAGTCGCCGAGACTACACAAACTTACTCCCTTTCCAAACCAGCATCGTAAATTTCCCATTTTAAAGACCCATCCAATTTTTACCCCAAGTCTATATAACCTCGCCATCCATTTATAACTGTTTGCCTCATTATATCCATTCCTTTCATTTCAATGCGTCTCCTCATTTTGTCTGCCTGGGATGTGTATCCATGTTCTACGATTACCGTTACAAAACCCCAGCGAAGGTCTTATATTTCTTAAGTCAGATCCCCACAACTGGAACATGATCACACTTCCTCGAAAAGGAGTTAAATTATTATGGTGTACAGTTAAAGGGGATGCATAGGGCTGTTTGAATGCTTAAATAACATAAAGATTGGGTCACAGGACCCACTTGGTGCAGTGCTGTTTTGTATTCCAGGGTTGCTGGAACCTTTTAGGGACTCCGGGTTGCGGAACTGGTAGGTGATTGCGTACCGTGACTCCTATTTTGTATGTCACTGGTCGGCAACTACGGTCGTAGTTCATATTCTGATGATCGTAGGATTGCTCTGGATATAAACCGGTGAGGTTGTGGGTGTGTCAGAAGTCCTTTTGAGGTTTAAGAACAGACTCGGTTAGCCTGTATTATGGGCGGGCGGGGGGCATGTTAAATATGCCCTCTTGAGGCAGTCGAGGAGCGTTTTATTGGTCCTTTCGAATTGACCCTTCCCTTGAGGGTGACCCGCGGTTGTCCGTTGTTTGTGCATGCCCAGTAGGGCGCAAATATTAATTAAAATAGTGCTCTCGAAGTTTGATCCTTGATCGATATGAATACTGACTGAGACTCCATGTTTTGCGACCCAGCGGTTCAAGAATGTGAAGGCAACAGTCTCCGCTTCATGATTTGGCGGGGCTTCGGCTTCCACGACTTTGGTAAAATATTCGACCAGAATGTACCGGGTTTTCGGGGTTCGTCCATGGAAAATGGCCGACGATGTTAATACCGATAAGTTTGGTGATTCAACGGGCATTTACTAGTGGTGATTGATTGCGTAATTGACAAGGCCCTTGAAGCTGACGCACGGTGTTTAGGGTTCGCAGAACTTGTTTAAGGCGTCTCGGGTATTTTGTCACCAATAGTGACGGTTAATTGTGTCTTTCATCTTGCGTTCGCTGGGATGACCGAGTTGTTAAATGACATCAAGAATTACCTGGTTGACGTTGCGGTTGGATTGGCGAGCCTCATTTTTGTTGCCCAGGGTTTCCTGTTTTTCAGAAAGATGCGGATATAGATCGTAGCAGTGTTGGGGTCACTGCTCTGCGTGGATGACCATTTATACCGCGTGCTTTCACCGAGGAATACTGTACAAACGGTGTCGAGCGTTTTTAATAAGCTATAGAGTGCATCCGCGTTTGCGTAGGCTTTCCAAGCTCGGTACAGGATTTTGCAATCGTATTTTTGGAGTTCTTAATACCACCTGGCCACGGATCCATTGGAGTCTTTCATCATCGTCAGCCAGGTGAATAGTTGATGGGCGGTCCATACGGTTAACTTACGGAAAAGTGCGAAATG